>PVKB01000143.1:0-428526 GCA_004027205.1 Ctenodactylus gundi
TGCTCCCCCCACCCGGCGTGCTCCCCCCCATACTTGGATTTATGCAGTGCTGGGAACTCGAACTCAGGGCCTTGCACTTAACAAAGCATGCTCGTTAACCACTGTACCATTTCTCCAGCCCCCTTCTGGGCATTTAATTCAGATTCTTATACCTGGGGAATTGACAAGCGGTTTTGTAAATGGCCGCATTCTGCAAACTCCCCAGTATCACTCAGAGGCTTTTCTCCTGCTATAGCTTATAAAGATCAGCCTCATTCTTTTTAATTCCACTGTGTGATTCTCCCAGCATTCACTTATTCACCTCCCTCTGAAGATCAATCAGTAAGATGGGCAATCACTTTCCTTGGAACTCTGGGTACCTTGCCCAGGACAACTCCACTAGTTTGTGGCAAAGTTTGGTTCCAGTCCAGTTCTCTTTGGTTCCAAAGCCAACAGTCATAACCATTATAATATAACTAGCACAATTATAAGCGTTTTCTTTAAAGTGGAAACTCAGTAGCTATCCTTCACATTTTTTCATTCGATCTACATTTATTAAGCACCTACCATGTGCCAAAACAGGTGTTGGACAATCAACTTTGAGGTTTCTCCTGGCTTGGTTTTTCAGCTGCACTGCATGCCTCCCGGTCCATTGTCAAGTTTGTTGCCATTCCTCCTGCTCCATTGTCCCCTAGGGTTTTGTGCTTGCTCTCCCTCTACCACATGGCAGTTTCCATGGTCCTTTTCATCTGCTACTCTACCAACAACAAAAGTCTCCATTTTCAAGTCTACCTCCCTCATCGACCTCCATACTCTTGTTTCTAAATGCCTCAAAATGTCTAATCTTGGAGTATCTCATAGTCATCTGCAATTCAACATTTCCAATTCTGAATTCACACCACCTTCCAGCTCACTCCTACTCCAATGCTTTGGGTGGGAGGGCCCACGCTGGAGTCCCCAGGGACATCTTTTGACTTTTCTTTCCCTTTTCAACCTCTCAAATTCATTTAGACGATCAGCTGGACTGGCTAAGTTGTCCTAGTTCTTGGATCCTGTCTTCCTTCCCCTCACTGCTACCTTGTCATAATTCAACCCTTATTTCTTTCCTGAACTAACACAAAATTCTTCCCCTCCCTAGTTCTCCAAACTTCCTAAGCACCTTATTCTTTCCTGCTAACCCTCATCTCAGTGATCTGGAGTTACATAGGAATAGTTCCAGTTGAGGCATGAACTAGGTGTCAACTACCTCACTGTCTCTGGCACTTACTTGGCTAGAACACAGTTTCCCTGAATACTTGTTCAATATTTCAAGACCTGCTAAGTCAAACCATCAAGGTGTTGTACTTAAGGCCCTCAACCTTTACATCAGGATTTTAGGGAAAGAGTGAGAATAAGGAGAAAGCAAGATGTCAGGCTCCAACATCAGAATGTGCAGCTAAGGTGGCCGAGAATGTGTTACATTATATTTATTCTTTGATTTTGCAACTTAGGAGCATAACAGATATTATTTCCATCATCTTTAATTGTTGGATTTTAAGTCTCTTATCACTACTTGGATTTTGCACATTAATAATATATACAAGTTTCTAAAATAAAAAAAATGCAACAGGAGGAAATATACCACCGGTCTAACTTCATTGCATTAGAACGTGTTTGCATTTTATCCACACATCAACCAAATATTGTGTTTTATAGAGCAATGCTGTTTTAGTATTGTGGTTGGTTCCTCACAAAACAGGAGTTCCTGAGACTATTTTGAGAAACACAGATATCCCTTAATTTTTTCATTCAAATTTTTGTACTATTGACAATAGATGTATAAGAAAAATTAAGTCACTCATACCTAAAGCAAAACCAAATCCATTCTCTTTTATTATTTTTGTGCATCCATCCATATATGATGCACCCATCCATTTTGCATGAATCAGTCACATTTTGTGAGTAATTCAGAGATGGGATCATTTTTTCTTCATTTTGACAACAAAGACAGTCATGTGTCTCCTTGGAGACACTGGGTTATAGTCATTCCCATCTCTAGTGCAGTTGGATGCAGAGGATACATCCAACTAAATGACCACAACCAACTGGAAGGTTATCTTTGCTCAACAGAAAAACACATGCTTCTCTAGGTTGCAGGTTATTGAACTGAATGATCTGACTCGTTTGGGAGGTGACATGGACATAATGGGACAGTCTTGTGACTATCATGAAAGCAGTTTGTCTTTAGCACATTTCTCTGCCTCTGTCTCTACTTACTCATTTGTTTATCTTCCCATTTGCCCATCCAGTAAGTATTGGATGATACTGGAGACATACTGACGAGCAAAGGAAACATGACTCGTGTCATCACAGAGACACACCGGGGCATTTGGCCCTTAAAAATTGGGTTCCCGTGACCTTTAACAATATTCTTGACTCAAAATTTAAATTAACTCTGGCCCTGTTGTATTAAGACATGTGCTGGTACCATGAAGATGAGAAAAATGTGGGCACAGTTCTGACATTCAGGCAGCTATTGGTCGGCAAGGAACACAGAAGGAAAGTAAGTACTACAGCGCAGTATCTAAGGTGTGGTGGTAGGGGTCCATGTCTGGGCATGCAGAGGAAAGCTGGAATGAGCAGAATAGGGTCATTCCAATTTCAAGAGTGTGGTAGGAGCTCTGTCAGATCTAAGTCTCTATGGGAGCAGGGATAGGTAAGAAGAAATGAAGGCAAGTTAACAAACGGCCATGTTGGCTTTGATGAACTTTGTCCTCCAAGTGATGGAAATCCGTGATGTGCTACACTAGAGTGACTGTGTCAGAAAGCAGTCCAGGTGTTGATTTAAGGGGAGCAGTTCAGGAGCAGAGACTAAGGCTGCTGAAACGGCCAAGCAGCAGCTGCTGAGGGCCTAGGTCGAGGAGTAAGAAGAGAGAACAGGACACAGATGTGAGAACTACTCGGACTCCTGAAGTGTTTTTAAGTGTGTGTGTGTGTGTGTGTGTGTGTGTGTGTGTGTGTGTGTGTGTGTGTGTTCAGGATGAAACTCTGGACTTTCACACTACTCATCTGTGCTATATCCCTAGCCCTTCTTTGTTTTTTTGTTTTGATTTTGAGACAGGATCTAACTAAGTTGCTAATTTGCTCAGACTGAGTTTGAATTTGCAATCCTCTTGCCTAGTCTTCCAGAATCCTGGGATTACAAGCCTGTGTCATTAGGCCTGGCTGACAATGGAGATTTAATGAACACTTGCAGGTCCCTAGTATTGGCAACTAGAGGAAAGATGGCACCAATTTGAAAAAATACACAGAGAAGAACAGTTGGTCATATTGAAGATGAGGAGTATTTGGGGCACTAGGAATGCCTGGCAATGAAATTTTAAGAGCTCTGGGCTGAAGGTAGGAACCTCAAAGCCATTAGCATATATAGGTGTTCACTACATTAAGCATGCTGCCATCACAAAAGACAAGCTGCAAAATTTATCTATGTATTTACTCTAAGAACACTGACAACCAAATATTGATAATAGATTGAAGATTAATGGTATGCTATTCAATAAATACCCATTGAGAGATACTTATCAAGATATCTATAGTTGTGTTTTATCCTTGTGGCTTTTGTTTTCTGAAGTTCAAAAGATTTTGTATTCAACATTATAATACAGACAGGCATGTTGTGTCCATTTTTTAAGGCTTATAATTCTAGTTTTCACTATATTTAGTTATGCCATAACCACTATAATCTCAGAATACTATCATCACCCAAAAAGAAATCTTATTCCCATTATTGCAATCCTTTTTTCCTGCTGAATCCTATTTCCTGGTATAAATATGCCATTGTTTACTTATTCATTTCTCAGCTGAGAGGTGTTTTTATCTAGTAGACTTATCACTGCCCAGCAGAAATATAACATGAATTACAAATATACGAAGCCACATTTGTAATTTGAAATTTTCTAGCACTCTCATTTTTAATAAAATAAACAGGTGAAATAAACTTTAATACTTTGACAAATCCAAAATACTGTTTAAATAAGTGCAAAAAAATCAAGATTTTTTTACATTTTTGAACATTTGTAAGTCTTTGAAATACAATTTGCATTTTGTATACTACATCCCAATCTGTACTAGCTACCACATCGGAGCATGGTTAGACAACAGGAACTAACTGTATTTTCTTTTCTCACTTTGGCTTCTCAGAAGGTTTATACCAAATTTATGATAAACAATTCTTCATTAATATGATACCGATTTCTTTACCAACTGGTTTTCATTTATCTTTCTTCATTTGTCTTTATTTGTACTATTTTGTCATACTTGATACATTCTCCTTTATAAATTGCCTTAAATAAAATTGGGAAATGGTGGCTGGGAGCACAGCTTAATGGTACAGTGTTTTCTGAGCACGCTCAAGACCCCATCTAAGCTCAATACAGAAGACTACCATAATAATAGTAATGATAACAACAAAATAATATTTGTAATGATAATGGTAATGATAATGGTGGAAAATGTTGAAAACTGATCAAAAGCAGAGAAGCTTTTTATGCAGGGCATACAGCTAGTGAGCATTTGAACAGGTCATGGAAATCTGTTTCCTCAGGTGCTGCTGCCACCCATCCTTCTGCTCCTCGGACCCCAAAACTACCCTCAACAAGCCTCTATAGGCATCATTATTTCTGGATAGCATTAAATTAAAGGACAGAAATGAGGATAGCTGAGGATGGCTTGTAGGTTTTGGCACCAGAAAATATAAATCAGATATAACTTGGGATTAATGTATGTAGAAAACATTTAATGAGATGAGGAAAATAAGGACTGCACAATTCCGTGACCTTTCCTAAAGCACAGGACACAGAGAAAGCACGATGAATCATCCTCACTACACTTTCTCTAAGTGCTCCCATTGCGTAATGACCTTCCTCAGATTCCGAAAGATCCACGATTCTTCCTTCTCTCCATTCTTTTCTAGAGGCTTCAGCCTCCCCAGCTATCCTGCTCCCTTTCCCGCCTTCCCAGTTCAGCTTATCCCCTCAGTGCTGCAATCCTTACTTCCCACCACTGCAGGACTTGTCCGTATCTGTGCAAAGCAATGATCGCACTCAGCCTCTACAACTTGCTCCAGCTTGTAAGCACCAGCTGTTGAACTTTTCTTCGATTCCATACCCAACTAGCACAGAAGCTGGCACACAGTTAGTGCTTAATAACAGATGCTGTTGGTAAGTAAAGGAAGTGCAAGCCTCTAGTGCTCAGCAGCAGGACTCTGCGTGTCTCATGCGCACGTCTCATTAACTTTTCACAACTGCCTGAAGCTGTCTCCTACTAATAAAGGAGGCAAGACTTACGTGAGGGATCAAGTAACTCACCCACAGACACACAGCAAGCAAAGGGTAAGCTTCAAAGATCCTACCGTTAAGGAATTCCGTCTGTTAGAGACAACCTTAAGAATTTCAGAATTGAATTTGCTTCAAATTGCACAGTGAGGATAGACCTTCTTGCCAGGGGAAACCTGTTATTTCTATTCAGACAGGTTAGACATGGGTGCCACGAAAAATGTGTGTATTTGTATGTATTTGCTATCACTTCTTTAGAATAATGTCAGGGGACTGGATAAGGTATCAGGAATCATTAGACAATAATAAAAAATGAGCAAACAATTAAAGTTGAATAAAATTAAAATGATTTGGCATTAAATGCTTAAAAACATTCTGCTTGGACTTCTATGAACTACTCACCACATTCAAATTCAAATCATAGTTGGTGATTTATTCAAATCACTACTTATTAAAACAATTAATTTGTTCTCAAAATTGAAATGCCTTGCTGCAAATTTCTTAAGGCCTAGGTTCAGCATGCCATTAGTATCTGGCTCTATTATCAGGTGTAACTTTCAAAGACCACATCTGAACCATATAAACAGATTTATGATCATCAGCTGGTATGCTTTAAAAATAAATTTCTATATACATTCTGAAAGGTCAACAGAGAATGAATTCATGAATTTGCACATTGATTCATTAATAATGAAACAGTTTTACATTTCAGATTCCTCAGTGTATCTTGTTTTTTTTTAACATCAAAGTCGTCTGTTCCAAGTGCTATTATGTCTTCTCATTTGAATATTCTTGCCAAGAATATTTTCTTTTTAAATTGTAAAGAAGGCTGTCATGGAATAAATGGAAAGGCTGAAAAATGCACAGCTGCAGGATTGCCCCCATCCAGCATGCTCTGTAGATGCTGGAATGTTAGAAAGGGAACATTTAAAAGCTGCAAGCTCTAGTCTCAGGCTTTATTTAGCCTCCACTCAACTAATTAGAGTTCACCTCAGAAAAGTCTGTAAAAATTTAAAAGACAACTAGCAACTTGGCTTGAACCTGGGCAGCCACTGGATATTCTACTAAAAAACTTAGAACTGATTAGCTTTTCACTCTGAAAGCATTAAGATTTACTTTTTAATATTCATAGATCCAGAAGCTTTACGTATTTTGTGTGTATTAAGATTATCTGAACTTCACAACGGCTGCCTTATAACAGATGAAGAGATTGAAACATAGATTGGTTAAGTGGCTATCTTCGTCCAGAACAAGAGGTATGAAGAACTCAGATTTGAATCCAGGTCAACCAACCTCTGATGCCAATCTCCTTCCACTATGCTGACTAATATTTCTCTAAGTAGTCATTATCAAGCAAACCAGAAATGGGGGAAAACAATATATTACGGTTTACAGGAAAACATGTTCAAGGCACAAGATTTTCATATGTATCTCAACAAAACTAATCTTTTGGTATAACTCATCTTGGAAACTTGAGCACATGCATTCTCATGCATTCTGCATTTTTATGTATGTATAATAGGTTCCACTGAAATGTGAACAAGATGAAATCTGCTAACAATGACCCTCTACTAAGTTTTAATTATATCCTTCTAAGATAGCTCAGTATGCAGGTTTAGCAACCCTAGCCAATATTCTAGAGCCAGATCTCCCGTGTTTACTAGGAAATGTGATCTAGTGGGAAAAAGCAGATTTTGGAAACAGAGAAGTTTAAAGCCCATATTGGCATCAACTAGCTGTGTCATCTCATTTAATCTAATTATTTCCTTTCAATCTTTTTCTTTTCTTTTCCATTAAAAGGAATATGCATCTTATTAAGTCTTAAGATAATGCATCAAAAATATATGGCTTAGAAGACGCTAAGAATGACTGATCTATAGTTATGATGACTAGATGCTAACAAGAGACAGCCTATATGATTAATGATATTTTCACTGTTTGAACTCACTGCAGTCAATGAAACTTTAATTATCAACTAAATTATATCTAAAATACTGTCAAGCACTAGGGAAAACAAGATGGATGTCTCTGCTTGCAAAAACTTTACAACCCTGAAGTAAGATAAATAAAATAATGACAACAGAGCTGGAAGCAGTTATGTTTGCGAAGAGAAAATGTCTAAAATAAAGCAACAATGAGAGATAGGTGGTAATAGTTAGCTGAGGTGTGTTTCAAGTTTTGAATAACAGAAACTATTCTCAACTGGGAAGGAAGCATTCCGTGAAAAGTGAGAAAAAAACCCCACAATTTTTATGTAGGTAGCTTAACTTAGTAAGAAAGCAATGGCAGAGAGTCTGACTAAGGATCTGGCTCATTGAGAAGAATACAAACTTTTTTTTTTTTAAATTTCTAAAATTGGTGGAAGAACTGAGGTGGTTTTGCTTTTCCTCTTGGGAGTGTTTTTATGACCTAGAAAGGAAGTGGGAAGTGGTTGGCTGAGGTTGAAGGAGTTCGGTGTGAAAATGAAACAAAGACGACGACCGGCTCCCTGGAAGACAACTCACCCTAACAGACTACCCAACTCAACTACAGAAAGGTTCCCTGACCTCATCACATTGCTCAGAGCAAAGGAAAGCGGCTCTCATTAGACCCTAGATTTCTAGGGGGAAAAATCCCACTCTGTAGGCCAAAATAACATTTTGATGAAATATCTAATTAAATGTCTGTGTCGAATAACAGGTTAGCAAAATAGTATAACTCTAATCACTTTTAGTGTTACATTAAGAATATCAGTATTTTCAGGATTTATTTTTAATCACTAATCTCTAACATATAAGAAACCAAAATAGATTTCTATTGAATGTTAACGTGTCAGTAATTTGAAAAGATTTCCTATGACTAAGTTAAAAACATCTAATTAATGGATTATATAATTTCCATTAGAAAAGCTATATAACTGCCAGTGAGCAGTATGTGACTTTAAACCTCGTGGATATGATTCGGTAATGAAGCAGGAGAAAGAAACATAAAACCATGTTTAAGTAATGAATGTCTAACACAAAATAAGTGTCCCAAATAAGAGGTGTCATTACTGTGAAGTCCATTTAAATAAATTCATTTTGTCCTCTGATTTATATTGGCCAAAGCTCATATTTTGAACATAAATTCTATTTATGATAAAATGAGTGGTGTAAGTCTGTAAAAATGAGTCATCTAAGCTCATTAAACCAAAGAAAACCTTTTTAATCTACAGGAAAAAAAATACAAGTCAGGCTTTTCAGTGACATGAAACTTTTGACTCATTGGCTTCAATTATAGTCACAATACTGTATTTATTAAAGCATGGGGGTGTGCAGAAAGTACGCTTATCCTATTTTTAGAACATTCTTAGCAACCAAAGTCAAAATAGAGGTTTCTTCATAAGCTCATTAAAATAACTAGAAATCTTTCCTAAGCATCGTGGTTAATCAAAGCTTACCTAGACTTGAGGGTATCCTTTACAGCTTGTGGTCCAGATCCAACTTAAGGCTTTTTTTTTTTTTTTTTTTTAATAGGCACAGGGAGTGAAGTGAGAAGATAGGTAGATCATCCTAAAATGTTTTGGTGTTTCCTACGGTGCTAAAATAAAAACTTTTGTTTCTCTTAAATATGTGTAAGTATTCATGTATGCATACTTACATCGACAATGATACCATAAAAGGAGAATGAATCTATTTACATAAGATTATGTGCTTATAGCACATTATTAAAATAAATACTCTTGTTCAGACTGAATTAATACCAGTGGTTAGCAGATCTCAATAAATAAACTGCATAAATTTTATAATTTAGAAAACTGAAGAGAAATCACCTTCACAAGTTTCTGTCATTTCATGTAGGCAGTTTTGCTTGGATGATAGAAAAGTCAGTTATTTGATTTTATCACATCTGGCAAGGTACTAGGTTGGGAAAAGAAAATTAAGAAAGGTGAAAAAGGGTTTGAGTTAACTCATTTGACTGTTCCAAAGGAACCTCAATAATGATTAATTGAAGCATTAAATTAAAAACACTTCATTAATTACTAAAGCTTTATGTGAAAAATAAGCTCTTTAATAGGTCTCATTTTAAGAACTTTTATATAGTTTTTAATCTTTATCACTGTTCTCATAATCTTATAATTTATATGCAACTATACAGTATATTATTTGTAAGGACTCAACAAAGCAGAGAAATATGTCACTTCACGACACACCCTTGGGCATAAATGCTGTTTTAAAGAAGAAGCAAGCTTTCCAGAGATGACATATCTCTGAGGCAGGTATTAGTGAATATCAACCACACGGTAACACTTCCTTGCTTCCTAGAAATGAAGGTTGGCTTTGTGACTGGTTTTTTTTTTTTTTTTTCTTTCAAAGATAGGGCCCTGGTTTGTAGTCCAGGCTGGTCCTGAACTCACTCTGTAGCCCAGGCTAGCCTTGAACTCAGAGCAATCCTTCTGCTGCAGCTTCCCAAGTGCTGGGATTACAGGCGTGCACCAATATGTCCAGCTTCTGTGGTGCAATGGAATCCAACCCAGGGCCTTGTGCTTGCTAGGCAAGTGCTTTAACCACGGAGCTGTTCCTCCAGCCCTGTAGCTAGTTCTGCATACCTAACTGTAGTTGACTTGATGTGTGTTGCTGCTGGATGCAGTGTGTGCAAGACTTGACAGGAACCTCTCCCGACTGGCAGCCACGATGTTGCATCGCTGTGTCCCCGTGGATGGCAGAGCGGGGCACCTGCCAACCGCAGAGGAGCCTGGAGCTTTAGTGAGGAACTATGTCACCTCAGGCCACTGAAGTTTCAGGGCTGCCGCCACTGTATAATCTAGCTTGTCTTTTCCTTGTTTGGAGAAGATAGAGTCTAGGTCATGAATTAAAAAAATAAAAAAGGATACAGAGAGGAAATATGCTGGGTGACATTGTAAAATTTATTTGTCTTTATGACTTATACATAGTAATTAAACACATAAAAGAACAAACATTGTCAAGATGGCCATATGTAGCTTAGGAAATGACTGGTCCCAGTTCAATTATACAAATGTTCATTCAGTTCAGAAATGAGTTTTCTTTTAATCTTTTTTTTTTTTTCAGTCCCCAAGGCTTGCACAGTTCAGTGCACATGTTTTTGCCATCTTTTTTTTTTTCATCCTCAGGCATATGATGTTTACCAACTTTCAGGAGATACATGAAATCAGCCAAAAATCCTATTATAATACAGCACAATTTCGCAGAAGTAAATCTCATGAGCTTATTGCCAAATTTAATTCTATTTAGCTATCTGATATATACGAAACATGGAACAATACT
This sequence comes from Ctenodactylus gundi, assembly GCA_004027205.1. Lineage (NCBI taxonomy): Eukaryota > Metazoa > Chordata > Mammalia > Rodentia > Ctenodactylidae > Ctenodactylus > Ctenodactylus gundi. The sequence continues at coordinate 10,556 of PVKB01000143.1, forward strand.
TAAAAACTATCTTTGTCTTAAGATTTCACTTCATTTAAAATATTTATTACTTTTTTGTGCAAGGGTTCTATTAATTTCTTTGGTTTTAAACATTATAGTTCTGCTTGACCTAGTTTTATATATATATATATAGTTCTATTTGTACCAAATATCAAAAATCAAAATTAAAATTTCAAGAGGTAAAAATGGAATTACTGCTTCAATATAAAAATGCCTTACCCATTTGGGCACTGCTGCTATTGTTGCTTTGCTTTTATTGGAAATTATCCTGGAAGTCAAGGAAGGCGGCCCACAGCTCCCTGCTGGAAGCACAACTTGGTTGTACATTGTCAGCCAGTAATGTGCTCTTGCTTTCTCCAAAGCTATCCTGATCTTGTCTTTAAAAAAAAAGTGAAAGAGCATAAATAAATAATTCTACCTAAGGGGATATAATAAATAGGCTTCCAGGTAGGAATAAGAAATATTGTGACATAAAGCTGTTCAGTGCTGTGCAATTAAACAATAGCTTTGGATTTTCAAGGTCTCTAAATACAGCTTCATTTTGAAACACAGTTTTATTGCTCGGATGCAGCTGACATGAGAAAGAAGACATGATTCCATTGTTTTCATTTGAAAATGAAAACAGAGTGGATATAACTGCAAATTCTGCTTTCTGAGAATTTACCTAGGTATTTACCTTCACTAGTTTTTTGACCTTTGCTGAGTGGCAGAGTATAAATCTTAGGGACTAAAAAAAATCATAATACTTCTTTAATTCTTAGTGGTTTCTTGGTCTCTAGAAAAACTATTTAAAAAGAGAAGAAATTAAGACTCAAAAATTTTGCTGCCTTCTCTTCTTTGCATCCATTGCATCCAGAATGGGCTGTCTTTTTGCCGTGTATCTTTGACGAAGTTCTTCTATTTCACGTTCCATCATGGGGTCCAGTGCTTTAAGCCGCATCTGTAGTTCTTCTAAACTTAGATTTTTTAACTAGATATAGAAAAACCCAAAGATATTATTATAGTAAAATCATCCATGATATCGTAAACTCTAGTGAGCTTTATAGCATATCAATATTTCAGTAAATTCTTCATATCATCTTTAAAAATAGAGAATAAAGTTCAACAACTGAATAATAAGGCTGAACAATTAAAACAGGAATTTCTTCCCTGAATAACCTAGAAGCTACACCTTGCAAGAACCTGAAGTAATTTGTAACCAAAAAATCCCAATCTCTGCTTTTACAAAAAAGCAAATAAAATAGGTCGATGAAATGTATGTCATTCAGAAAAAGCATAAAGACAAATATCACACCACTGACAAGCAGATGCTCAGGCTACGCTCCTGGATAGTCATTCTAAGCTATCACAGCTTTGCCAGCTATGGGATGCTACAATAATCAAGGACACAGATTATACCCAAGAACTGGGATAAGATCAAATAAAATCAAACTAACAGTTTTATCCTTTATCTAACCACATGCTTAAAATTTAAGCACTCAGACAAAAAGTGCATTTTCTAAATATTTTACATCAAGTAATTTGATAAAATAAGGTTTTAGATTTATAATTCAAAATATCCCAAATCTGACTGAAAACTGTCATGCTACATACGTTTTGGTGCAGGCCTGCCAACGTGAAAATGAAGCATCCATAACATTTTCACTGTGTACACTGCAGTTTGATTACAATGGTTTCAGGAGACAACAATGGCACACACTTCATTGATTTCCTGTGCAACCACATGAGAGAGGCCTCATGTCACAGGCAGGGCAGAAAAAAATCTGTTCTGTTATACGACACAATGTACTGCATTCTAAACTTCATATATCAAAACAGGAAGATATGGATTATTTCTTTAGCGACACAGTTTAGAGCTGTTATCTGGGATTTACAGGGTGTCTTATAATACGCAACCTAATACACTGAGATTTTCTTCTTGTTAAAATCTAAACCCCTGTTTCCTTTAAAAAATAAATATAACAGTGGTAGTAGGCAGGTAGTTCAAAAAGCTACTAAAATCACAACGATGTATAGAACGCCTCAGTCACATACTGGTGAGAACAGCAGGAGAGCAAAGAAGCAGTTTCTTTGCATTTAGGAAACTTAGAGGTCAGTTGGAAAGCTAAACACTGAAGGAGTGATGCAAGACTCCACACAATAAAGCCCTACTAAATGTGGAGATTATAGTGACAAGTGCCTAAACACATGAATTCTGTGGGCTTATGGGTGTTATTTTCCTGGGTGTGGAACCTACTGCTTTTTGAACAGACTTCTCCCCATTATAAATTTAGTGGAACTCAGGAAATACAGAGATTCTCCTGTAGGAGTAAGAATTGGTATGGTCAAAAAGAGGGTACCTCAGAGCAGTACACCTTATGTGGAAGGACTAAAGGCAGTAGAGAGCAAGGCGGCAGGTGGGGACTCTGTTCTATGAAGCAGAACAGACAGGCCTGAGGGCCAGGCAAACAAGTGTGGGCTCTAGGGAGCTGTGACCAGTTATGGGGCAATCCAATTACATAAGAGTAGTCAGGCTTGGTTTTAAAATGATAAAACTTGCAAATCTTTCTTTTAAAGATCATAACTATCTTTAGTAACTTTATGAGTCAAGATTAAAAAAAACACTCTCATCACTTGTAGTCACCAAAAAGAGTAACCAAGAATAGCATTTCTCAGTTGGTCCTTTGCTCTACTCCCCATACCTGGCCCTAAGTGACTCTTATTTCCCAACTTTAAATCTATTCTCAGTTGAAAAATAGTCTGAGTATACTGAAAAGAATGAGTCACAGCCTCCAAAGGAAATTCAAGAGGCGTTCCAAAAGTGTTTTAAGGAACGGCAGTGTTACGGGAAAGAATATACAGGCCCCCATGACAAGGACCCAGAAGGTGAGTCCCACTTGTTTTGGGATAGAAGCAGTTAAGTGCAAAATAAACCGCTGTCACTGCTCTTTAGTCTCACATCATAAAAGAACCTAGTTATCTATATGATGCTAGAAAACACATTGTAATTCATAATATTATAGTATATATTTTCTTTACTGATTTAAAACCAGGTATTAATCATCTATCTGTTATTTACTCAGTTCTACTCAAATCACTATGGGATAAAAAACAAGCCATCAGGGAACCTTGGACCTTCTGGAACTATATATATGAACAGGTAATGCTGAATTGAAGAAGAAATGTGGCTGTGTTTCCCTGAAAAAGATGGATTCTGCTACATCTACAAAGGTTCCAATTCCACTTCATGGTCTGTAAGACATAGTTTCTATTCAGTCCTGTTGGTCTTCCCATCACTGAATTTCTATACCATACTCATAATTTAAACATGACCCAATTCTAGAATCACATATTTTCTAATTGATATTATGCACAAGTTCCATGTCAGTGCTTTGGATAAATAGTACTGAGATGTTAGAGACTACTGACTCCTAGATACTATCTGACTAACATGCTAAGACCATGATAAGAAAGTGGGCAGAAAAGAAAGAATAAGGACACATCAAAGGAACAGATTACTTTAAAAGTAGAAGAAACAACATATACAAAGCAAACAATTATTAGTACTTTGAAATTTCTTGCACTAAGAGCTTTCTGTGACTATCCTTACTATCTTTATTAGGGCGAACTGCTAACAGTTTATGTAATATTATATTACAGTTACAGAATGAATGTATGGATAGAAGCTATTGAGAAGAAACACTGTCCTCCTCTGACAGATTTTTATACTTTCACTATGTAAAATTTGTGAAACATAGGCCTGTGATGTTGAAGAACCATTACCTGGCACCATTAAGAAATTAGGTGTTCCATTCAAGGTAAATTAATAAAGTACCTGCTATGGTTTGGATCAAAATTGCCTCCCAAAAGGCTCACATATACAGAGGTGGCGTTTCTGGAATGTGGTAACACCTTGGGGGTACTAATCTTATCAATGCATTAGTCCACTGAAAAGTTCATAGCTGAATGAATATACGAGAGGAGGTGGGGCCCAGCTGGTGGAAGGAGGTCACTGGAAAGGGTATTTTTGAAGCATATTATCCTATCCCTATGCTCTTTCTTTCTCTAGCTGTTTCCTTTTCTCTCTGCTTTCTGGCTGCATGAGGTGAATGCCCTTTTTCATGATTTTGCCTCATTATATTCCTAAAAGCAATGGAACCAGCTAACCTTGGGCTGAAACTCTGAAACCATGAGCCCAAAACTCTTTCCTCCTTTATGTTCTGTATCTGGAGTACTTTGTCCCAGCAACAGAAACGTGACTAACAGTACCCTAATCTTGTTCTTCAAGTGACAAACTTTATCTCGTTCATTTGAAATGAAAATAAATCTTTAATATAAAGGAGTTTATACACGTTGCCTTCTTAAGCAGCCTACAAAGGACCTTAAACAACCTTTCCTTGATAATGAGCCATCATTAATACTTATTACTAATCTGTGTCACACATAAATTTTATTCTTTTTTTGGCTTTTTATCTTTATTTGAGGCAAGCTGTCAGGCTCTTTTCCTCGTTGTTAATATATAATTTTATCACCATGTCAATTATGTTCATCTACTGGGACCCGGAAGAGCAAGTAAACAATTTTACAAGGTATTACACTAACAAGTAGGTTGAGAATAAAAGCCTTGAGGCTGTGTTAGGTTGAAAGAACATGACTCTAATTCTGAAGCCATTGTATTTGTTTCCACTATTTGTATTTTTTATAAATCTGACTTATTATTTTAGGCTATTTTGGGTTGAGGTTACAGAAAATGTGACTTCTGCATAAACTACATATTGAGCTATGCCTTCAGGTAGGTTGTCAGAGGACCTCAGATTTTGTAAGTGATACATTTAAATTTTTCCATGGACCAAGCACTGTGGACAGAGAGATGAATAAAATACCACTTCTCATAATGATCTTGCACTCTAGCTGGGAAGAGCAGTCCATGCACAGGGAACTTACTGAAGGGTGAGTAAGCTGACGGAACTGGGAACGGAATGGAGTGGAGGGGCAGGTGCACGCAAGGCATAAAAACGCGTGGCATCTATGGAGACGTGCACGACTCACGGGGAAAGAGGAAAAGAAGATGAGACAGGAAAGACAGGGTAAGGCCCGGTTACTAAGGGCCTGAACGTGGGGTGCTGCAAACTTCCTGAAATGAGAAAGAAATGCTAGATATGGCATGATTAAAGGTGGGTATAGAAAATGGATTACCACTGGAGAAAAAAAATAAAGACCTATCAACAGGTTCCTATCACAGACTAGTGAGAAGATGAGGATAAGCCAGAACAGTGGAAGACTAAAAAGAGAAGAGGGATTGAGAGATGGAGCTTTTGTTATTAACTATTATGAAGGCTCTAGAAAAAGGAAAGGCTAAGGATTATCCTAGCTTTAAGGTTAGGCAATGGGGTGGAGACTGACATAAGTAATAGGAGAGTTAATGAAACTTATTTTAGTCTAGGTGAGTTTCAGTATGAGCAAGATATCAAGGTGGAGATACCAGACTCTAATGGAGATATGGACTCTAAGTTGGGTTTGGGAGGTCAGGAGAGAGATCCATGCTATGAATCAGACTCAGACTCATAAAATTGTTAGCATTTAGGCTACAAATGAAGTCCCTGATGCGAGAAGAACATGCATGGAAAGGTTTCTCAATGATCTTACAAGCTGTCTATAGTGTCCAAGAGAAAATAACACCCAAATTGTGATATTTGTAGCCAGAGGCTCATCTCATTTTGTTAATAGAACAGTTAATACTGGTAGGGTTCTAAATAACTCTATATCATGCTACAAAGAAAAAAAAATTAGGTTAACTGGTAGGATTTTTCACTTTTTACATTGTAACATTTATAGTCATAAACTTTTAGGGTTTTGATTTCTGATTAAGCCCTAATAATATATATTTACCACTTTGTTTCTATAGCTGTCACACCTCCTACAGGCACACAAATGCTCTGGGAGGGAAAAATGACATAAGTAGCTTTTCATTGTCAGAAAAAAGCCCCGTTCAATTCCTCACTAAAAAAAAAGATTCATAACCCAAACAAAAGTTTATGGAGACTCATGATGACAAAAAATGGCCCTAAACTATCATACAATCTACTATCACCCCCTTGAAATGGCAATCCAAATTTAAACAGTTTTGGGGTGAGTTAATAACAACATCAGAAGGAAAAGGTCAACTTTCTAAATTAATAACAATATCACTGTAATCCTCAATCACAGTTGGACTTCCAGAAAATCCTTACAAAAAAGGAAAAATTTTTTCTTATATTTACAGATTAACAAAAGTTAGAAATGTTCCTTATGACTCATGTTCTGACAATAGTAAAACACCAAGTTGCTGCTATGCCCCAGTTTACTAAGCCTGGTGGAAATGCAGCTGTGAATGGAGCCAAAGCAACCAGTCTTTCTTCACTATACATACTGATGACTGGCAGTCAGTTACTAGAATGCAAATAAGTTTGTGAGAGAAAATTGCACATTTACCTCTTCGACTTGCATTTCCTCTGTGTGTGTGTGTGCGTATGTGTGAGCGCATATGCTTGCACGCACACATATACAGCCTAGACTATTGGTGCAATCAACTCCATGAGACAGCAAGAAGTGCTGCATAGGGTGCAGACAGCTCAACTTTTCCTTTCTGGTTCAGAAGGAAGACTCACAATCTAGTTAGATGCGTATATAATCTTGGGTAAAGCGCTATTCAGAACAATCTTTACATATCGATTTCTGGCTTATTAGATCTCAGTGATTTAAGATAATGATTCGTGCTTCCATTATGGAAAACTAACAGATTTTCTCAGTTGGTTTTGAAGGAGAAAGAACACATGCTGCTGTTCTCTGTCAGAGGACACACTTTTCATTTTGCAAGTTCAGAGTAAGTCATTACCTAATGCAAAATTTCACTGAAAATTTGGTCACATTTTCAAGTAGCAAAAGTTATTCAGTTATAAGTCTATAATAACTAAATTCAGCATTTTTAATCTGGTAATGTCAGAGAGTTCAAAATGTAAAGTTATCACAAATGGGTTCCCTTTTGAGAAATTCTCAGGATCTTCAAACTGAGCTAAAGAGAATTTTTTTAAAGGTATGACCATAGTGAACTAAAAATACCATTTTTTATGGAGAGTTTTTTGAAATGGCATAAACAGCAGGAGCTCAGAAATGAAAGGCAGACTTGCTACTTTCTTTAAGCTTTAGGTCAGTTGCTAAACTATTAAACTGTATCTTCTCATTCTTTTACTTTTAACAAAAGGCTTCAGAGAAAAACCCCAAACCTCTTACAATTATATCTAGATGGATGGATGGACAAATACTCATTTATAATTTCAATAAAAAGTCAAAACTATTTTTCAATAAAGAGTCAACATTTGTTTGATAATTGGCAGAGTTTGGTACATGAGTGATAGTCTTTGGAAGAAACTCATTTTTGTTAATGACATCCCTAGACTGTTACATTTCTTTCTGGAGGTAAAATTACGGATCAATATCCAAAAAACATTATGTATCTCATTGTCCCTAAAAAAGAAAACCCAAGCAAAATACACGCAAATTAGCTCATTTACTACCTCTTACATTAAACAGCAGCAGAAATAACTTAGTGACATAAGATGGCAGTACAAATACTAAGCGACGTGAGAAGATGGAAAATAAGATTAAGCCAACCTTTTGGTAATTTTGACAGTTCAAACTCCCCCCCCCCCATTTTATTGATACATATAAGTGCAAAATTTAAGGTTTACAATGAAGTTTAGCATTTTGTGCACCTACGTATCTTATCGAGGTGACAAGGACTTTCCCTCTCTCCTTTTGTCCCTCCCCCTACCCTACCCTTCCTCCATCCTCCCCTACCCAAAGCCCCTGTTTCACTTTGTTTTTCGTTTTAAGTTCCATAAGAGTTGTGATCTGGGTCTCTCATATCAGAGAGACCACTCGATGTTTCACTTTCTGCTTCTGACTCACTTCACTAAGCATGATGTTCTCAAGTTTCTTCCATTTGCCTGTAAAAGCCTCCATGCTGTTGGACTTTATCGATACATAGTATTCCATTGTATATACATACCACAGTTTGTGTATCCATTGGTCTGTTAATAATCAGATTTATTTCTGAACTCTGTAAGAAGTAGAACTTTAAATTTACATATTCAGTCTATTATAGAATCCTAAAATATCAATTCAAGTGGTAAGACAAAGTTCCTTTCTGAAAATTTGACTTAGGGCCTTCATACTGAGTTACTGACCTCCTGAGCCCATTTAAATTTTTTTTTTTTCTAAATTTTGAGACAGGGTCTCACTAAGTTGTTAAGCTGCCCAGACTTTGCTCGAACCTGAGATTCTCTTGCCTCAGCTTCCCAGAGTTCTGGAATTACAGGTTTACGTTATTACACATGGATACAAATTTTTAGATTTTTATATTATTTTCTGTTCTGTCAAAATTAGTTCTAATTATGAGAGATTTTTATAAAAATCTTAATCTCTAAAAAATAACAAAGACAAGATTATAAAGTTAAAAATGTATAAATCTGATAACATTTCAAGATGAAATGGGTCTACCACTTACTGGAATAATCAGTATGTCAAAATAAATGAGACACTACCACAATGAAGTAAATGGCTCTACACGTTAATGTTAACACAGTTAGTCAAAGAGTCAATCAAGAAAACCTTGTACAAGGTTTGCTGTGTTTACTGGGAAAACAAATTCTTCCTAGCAACTGTTTAAATAAATCTCACAGATGCTACAGACCTTATTAGTGGCCTGTGATTAAAAAAATATGGATTGCTAATACAGTATCCTGACTCATCTATTTTCCCATCTGCTAGCAATTCTAACAATATGAACTATCAACAGAACGGCTAACAACAATAATTTTCTATGGCAATTTTGATGCTGAATTGCCTATAGCATTTTGTAAGATTTACCAGTGCATGCCTTAGACTGTTTTGAGTTGTTTGTGGCCTCGAGAAACATACTCCCTTTCCCCTTAATACTCCATTTTAGCTAAATTTTTTTACTGTGTTGAACAGAATCTGGTTTGGTTTTTGAAATACTGTTCATGGAGGCTGCCACACTCATTTTACTAAATGAGAGCAGGAAACACAACAAAGTATCACCAAAACCTAGTCAAGTCCCTTGATGAGAACACACACGCATGCACAAACACAGAGGTAAGAGGCTTTCTGCCAACAAGGCTGCACAAAAACAGATAAGAGATAGTACTTAAAACAGAAAAAAGAGAGAAGAAAACATCACTGTATCAAGTTATTTTTCTGATTTAAATTCTGGCACTGAGGAGAATATCAATGAAGAAATTTGCAAATCAATCAAAACTACTATGAAGCCTGTTAGAAGAAAAACTTTTGCATATATTTAAAATATGCACTAACAAGAAAATCAAGATAGTGATACTTTCAGGCACTTGACACACTAGAAGAGAAACTGAATTCTTTATCTTAAGTTCTTTTTAAAGTACATTCTTAAAGGATGCATTTTCATCAAATCTATCAGCAGACCAGTCTCAGAGCACCTAGAAGAAACTTAGATACCTTTGTTTTCATTCCTATCTCCAAAGAAAAGGAAGAAAATTGTTTCTTGTGGAAATCAGTAAGAGAGAAGGAAAATACCAATATTGATTACTTATGAAGTGTCATATATTATCCTAGGTCCCCTGCATTAAACCATTTAATCCTGACAGTTCCAATTCATATGTTAGGACACTCAGAGAAACCCAGTGATCCACCCTAGATTACACTGCTAGAGGTACTATGCAGGGTACAAAGACAGCATCAGACCCATTACACAGATTTGGACTGGATCCAAGAGCTGCTTCTTGGGTCTCCCAAAAACTACAAAAGCACTTGAAAAATACAATTGTCACACAAACAGTTTCCAATGGGTTGTTTACAGATTAACTAGGATAAGTATTACTTTAAAAATTCTACCTTTCTTCCCATTTTGCACCTAGCAAAATATTTTACTTACTAAGATATTAACATATTTTAGCCAAATTAGTTATGAAATATGCGTGCAGCTTATTAAACATTTTTCTATTGAGCCAGCTGCTTAGCAAAATAAATACATTTCTATGGAGCCCTTTGGGATAGATCTTGTAATTTATCAAACAAAATATGCTCTGACAAAAACTAATAAGACAAGTATACTTCACCTACAAGTGACACTTTGCTCAAACTGTCCCATGGTTGGTTTGGTGCTGTGTTTAGTTTGAATCTAGCAGATGACCTACAAACTGCTGAGTATTACTGCAATTGCCTTATCCTGGGGAAATCTTGTCCACCCATTTAAGAAAAGAATGATGAAATTTTAGTTGCATTCCTCAGTAGCAGCTGAGCACCATTTGCTATTATGCTATTCGGTTTTAAGAAAGTAGTTTCATTTGCTAAAATACCAGGAAAAACTTGATTCATGTACAGGTCTGCCCTTATAATACACTGAAAATATTAATAGCTTTTAGTTATAGGAAGGCCCAGAACAATAAAATTTAAATATCTCAAAACCAACAGTAACAAATTTTTCTGGATACTATTAACAAGTGAAAAAGTTTTACTACCTTTGACTGATGCCTCCTCTCAGTAATACTAATTAATCCTTGGGATAACTTTAAAACAATGATGAAGGCATAAATAAGGGTTTAACAAAATGATTTTCATATAAAAGTAAAAAAAGACATATGTGTTATGTAATATCATAAACAATGAAAAAACGAATGCTTGAAGTATTTCTAACTAGCTTATTACCTAATCTGTGGAGCATATAAATTTAGATAGTTTAGTTTCACCCCCACCCCACACTCTATCTCCCTGATATAACTCTTGGGTAGAGCTCTCTGATGTATGGTCACTTTTAGTTTTTAGGAGTCCAGAGCACGTATAAACTTAAAATTCACACTAAACATGAGTCTTGCCCTTTCCTTAGCATGGGCTATCTTTAGAAACTTCTCCCCATTCTTTTTCACAATCTCATTCCTCTGGTGCTGAGAACTGGAAAGGGTCAGGATTCAGTGCATGAGAGGTCTTCCTGGCCTTACTCTGACTTGGCTGATTACAGATGACCTACGCACAGAAAGTGTGTGTGAGCATTACTGATGTGGTCAGGGTTAACCTTGTGCTCCTACCCTTACGTCTCCTCTGGCCTGGAAGCCATCTGGACAGCATTATCACTTCAGACTCTCCACAACCCCCCCCCCCCCCCCCAGCCTTTTAACAGCACAGAAATCATAAATATTTTCTATACTTTTTGGGACCACTGGGACCTTCAGAAGCTAAGGGGTCCCCTTCTATCTTTTTTTCTTAGCACACGGCAACATGGTCCCTATTTATTTTGAAACAGGGTCTCACTCTGTAGTTCAGGAGGGTACTGAACCCACTGTGTAGCCCAGGCTGGTTTAGAACTCAGACAATCCTCCTGCCTCAGCCTCTATCTCATGTGCTGGGAATACGGTTGTGTGCTATCACTCTGGCTTGTATGGTGCTGGGAAATTGAACCCAGGGCCTTATGCTTGCTAGGCAAATGCTCTAACTGCTGTGCTATTGCTCCAGCTACCATGGTCCTGGTATGTAGTCCCTGGCTATACCTAGAGAAGTCTCCTGCTGCAAAACACTTTAGACAAGAAACACATTAGTTTCTATGTTAATATACCACCTTCCCAAATGGCTCTCGCCCACTGAACTTTGTTTGTGCTGGCACATTAGTGGGTTTGTGGATCCCATCAGTTCGGTAGGCAGCTTGTAATAGGACACCTGATGTCAGTCTCCCTTTCTGACAGTGGCCACCATTCCTGGCTGTTTGGGAGTCCCCTCACTTGACTTCAGTTAAGAAGAGAAATACTTTGTTCTCCCACTAAATTACAAATTCTACTAAGATAGGGATTCCTGTCTTGTAAGCAGCTGCATCTCCAGTGCCCAAAATACTGTCTGAAATATACTAAGTATGTAACATTTACCAAATAAGCAAGATGCAGTGAGGCTCAGTAAATCATGACGGGAGGGGTCCCAACTGCTGGTAGTACATCTTAGAACATGAGGCTCCTGCAGTGGAATCTAGTGCCATTCAGCAGCAAAGCCCTCAGCACTGTCCTACCCACCTATTACCTTAAAATAATGTGTGTGTGGCAGCAGGTTAGTGAATTTGTAATTGCAGTAAAGTGAAACAAGAGTGTATCTGAGAAAATCAGGGTATTTTTCAACACACTTCATTAGTTTTACTACAGGATAGTCTCACACTCGATTACATGTTCACTCTCCAGGTAAACTAAATTTATTTAGGTAATAAAGAACTCATCTTTTCAAAGAAAAAAAACAGCTTCTGCCAAAAAATTCTTGGAAATGATAACATCATACTTCCTTCCTTGGGCAAACATACCTGGCGTGAAGCTCACTGGGCATAATCTTTACTAAAATCACTGAACATGACCATTTATACAATTTTCACCCCAGTGACATCCCAATATAAATGATAGTATCTTCATATCTTAAGGGTGTAAACATTCATTTTTATCTATAAAATGGCTTTAAAATAAAGTTCAGCTAAAACACAAATCATGAAACTAAGACTGTACCAGTTTTTTTAATGGTACTGAGAGGATCAAGCACAGAACCTTTACAATGAGCTACATTCTGGCCCATTTCTTGAGTCGGGGTCTCACTAAGTCTCTAAGTTGCCCAAACTGGGTTCAGACTTGATCCTCTTGCCTCAACCTTCCAGATTGCTGAGATTACAAGGCGTAAGCCACTGGCATTGGATAATATATAATTTTTAATAATAAAACAACGCCTAGATACAAAAAGGATTCCCAATACTTTAGTTTTGAAACATCTAACTCCACAGTTCTTTTAAAACACTACAGAGTAAGAATCATGGCATGATAGTTATTTGTAGAATATGAACTCAAAATACAGCAGATATGTTTTTAAAAACCTTAAAAAGTAAAAATAAATTAGAATGAAGTTCTTTCCTTCTTAGTTGGCACATGAGCTTAGAAAATAAAATTCACTAATAGGGAAGCATTTTAGCATTCTCAGAGTGTCACAGTTGGTGGCTGAGACAGTATTTTTAGTTTCCTCTCTATTAATAAATGCATAAATTCAATTAAAACTCCATGAAGAAACTTAGGTATTTAAAGGGATAGACAGAAGAAAAAAGGGTTAGGAGCCTCTAATGGAAATGTTAAAAAATAAATTCCATGCATACCTTTTTTGTTTGTTTTGTATTTTGGAGTAGTGGGGATTGAGTTACCCTCCATTTTAATTTTTGATTTAGAGATGGGGTCTCACTAAGCAATTAAGGTGACCAGGCTGTGGTCAAACTTGGAATCCTCCTGTTTCAGCAACCTGGAATGCTAGAATTACAGGCCTGCTCCTCCAGGCTGGCTATCATGCCTACTTTAGCAATAACCAGTCTTGTGCAACTTTGTTTTTGAGACTGGTCCTGAACTCACTAGGTAGCAATGGCTGGCTTTGAACTCACAGCGATCCTCCTGCCTCAGCATCCCAAGGGCTGGGATTCTAGGCATGTACCAGTTTATGTGGTGCTAGAGAACTGAATTCAGGGCCTCATGCTTTCTAGGCAAGTGCTTTTACCAGTGTGCCACTCCTCCAGCCCACGGGCAACTTTCAGAACAAAATCACCACTGAGTAAAAACGAAGCTGACTACTTCTGCTCCTGTCCTTTCATTAATATTTTTAAAAATGTTAATAAATTTTATTAATGTAAGCCAATATAAGACAGAAAATGAGACATGGGGAACATAAAACTAGCAAATTATTAGCTTAAATATATACCAACTCATTTTTAAATTTTTTACTTTGGGTGAGGTATCAACTTTCAGAGGTAAACACTTTCAACCTTTCAATGTACCGGCTGGAGGAGAGGACAACAGTGTCTGTAGGTGACAACCTTATCTTAGACTGGACAATGAACATACAGAAATCACCGGAAATAAAGAGAGCAGCATGGCAGTGTGATCACAAACATACAGCTTAGAGTGAACATTTATGATTAAACTAAAATTTTCATAGTGATGACTATTAATAGTGCATAAAGCCTTTATTTTTGAAGGGGAAAGAGGGTTTAAAATGGCACCAAGTTGAGTTTCTTAAATTGTGTTTTTTTTCTACAAACTAATTTAATAAAAACGTCGCTTTGAAATTTCACCTGTACTACTACCTACTACTACCTAGTACAGGAAAGTGCCTTCACAAAAGTTCCCAGACACCATCAGCACTATGACTTGATCTGCCCTTATCTCAGACACCTGCTTTTTGATTGGCCCCTCTACTAAGAACACGGAAGCAAAAGCAGAGACTGGCCTGAGGACTTCAGGGAGAGTGACTGATCTCACTTTAAATCTGCATACCAGGAAGCCAAGAGACTGTGGTCATGAGTGGAAACTTGGGAATTAGAATTTGAGCTCTGGTTTGAATAATATACATTTGTATGAAGTAGTTTCACTAGTAAATTTTTACATTTTATTTTACAGGATGAAATTTCAGCCCAGTCTTTCTAAAAAGTCCATTTTAATAAGGATAAAAGAAAAAATGCATCTTTAATTACTAACCAAATGAAAGACATACTGTTGGTTTACCTCCTGCAGAAAAAAATAATAAAACAGCTATGTGGCTATTAAAATCAATGTGTTCTTGAGGAACTTTCCATAAGCTATTGTTACCAAGTGACTGATAATGTCATTCACAGAATAACTTATCTAATGAATAATTATTCTGAAACCATTTTTTTCTTATACGACAATATCACTAACGTCCAATCCCAAATAAATGATGAAATAAGCCTAGAGATGAGTATCTAGTATCACTGGATATAGACATGCTTAAGCAAGAATATTGTGAATCCTCCTTTGCTTTTCTGGATTCAGAGCAGAGGCATTATATTAGAGGGATAAGTAAAATTTGAAAAATACTGCATGCAAGGAAACTATCCTAAAATGGAATCAAATACTACAAGCTGGTTCACATATTGTCCGTTTACGGATGCCTATGATTCTACACTCTTTTTGGTTACGCATATCCACATGACCCAGTCTTTTCCTACTACCAGAGTTCTCTTAACCAGAAATCATGGTGTTGTAGTTCTGTAACACTTACCATAGTCTCACCCCCCCATCGCGGCCGCACCATCCCCAGCTGAGCTGCCGGAAACATGCAGGACCATGCTGCTTTCTTCTCTCAGGTGGCTCACTGCCTTGTCCCCATCCATACTAACAGCAAAACCGTTCAGCAGAACACTTACTTTCACAGTGTACTTCTTTAAAGTTTACTTTTATTTATTCTTAATTATGCATGAACTACAGATTCGCTAACACTGAAAACTTGATCATCTATACCACTTCCGGGCCTCTTTTGTCCTCCTTCTGACCCTTGCCCTATGGCTTCCCCATCTCGTACTCTCAGAGATTCATCACTTTCCTAGCAGTCCATCGCTCTTCTTCCTACGCTCTCTCATGTTGAGGTCTTTTTATGCAACTATTTTTGTAAATTTCTAAGAGGGATGGCCATCAACAGTCTTTTGTGTTTGGTCCACTGCACTGAGCATTACTGACTCAAAGTAGCCCCATTTTCTGCTTTGAATAGCCACAACTGCCATTTATGCTGGATTACGCTGCCAAGGGAAGGGAGAGGGGATTCCCAGATACTGAGGCTGCTGCAGCTCTTATGAGCTATCTTCTAATTTTTCAGTCACCTGACACTGTTTTCACTGATCTTTAATGAATGCCAGCCAGAATTACAATGATTAGTATTAAAAGAGCATATGCCTTACTAGGCAATTCTGCTAGCCTGACATCAGCGGTAGTTCTCCCTTTTCCTGCTCTGAGCATAAAAATAACAAAATGCTATTTATTGACTCTCAAAAGGTAATACATTTTAACTTCGCAGAATGACCAAGTGTTGAGTAATTGGTAACTACTTTGTAAAATCCTTAAAATCCTATTAAAGAAGTAACTG
Organism: Ctenodactylus gundi; assembly: GCA_004027205.1. NCBI lineage: Eukaryota > Metazoa > Chordata > Mammalia > Rodentia > Ctenodactylidae > Ctenodactylus > Ctenodactylus gundi. Next base: position 26,495 of record PVKB01000143.1, read on the forward strand.
GTGGAATAATTAAGAAGCAAAAGCTAAGGTGGAGCCAAAAGAATGGCATGAAATTAAATAGTCCTAATTCAACTGAATGGTAACCAAATGACTTTTGACACAGGAGGCCTCTTCTGAAAAGGTGGGAGGAAAGTTTAAACAGATTGACTGGTTCAGAGAACTTAAAAGTTTGTGAAGGATGGGAGGCTTTCAGCTGGATCACAGTTCTCTGAGAAGTCAGAAAGATAGGCCAAGTTCAGATCAGTGGTATTTGGAACTGAGAAAATATGAGACCGCTGAGCATCAAGGACATGAAGAGTAACATCTATAAGAAACCCCTCTTCCAAGGGCAAGATTTCAGTCTCTCACTGGTCTAGGTCACTGGCTATCCAGCACCCTCTGGTGGTCAGACTTGGTACCACATTTTTTCTATTTTTTTTATCCCTCCCTCCCTCCCTCCCTCCCTTCCTTCCTTCCCTCCCTCCCTCCCTCTTGCCCACTATATTCTAAAATCTTTCTAGACAAGGAAAGAGTTATAAATATCATTGCTGGGCTATGGGCAAGTGGAGAACCATGTGTAAATCTCAACACAGAAGAGTAAGCTATGAGAGTGCTTAGAAGAGAAATGATTGTTGTGCTTAAAATCCCATGAGTGAAGCTAATTAAATGAAAATATCTCGTATGTACTTAGCTACTTAAAAATTAATTCTTTTTAGGTACTTATTCTACAGGAAATTCACATATGGATTCATATTGCCATAAAAATAACACATATGAGCTAACATGCATTGAGTGCTTACCACTGGCATACACTATGCTGCCATCTTATGTAACAGGCAATAATCCTATGAAATAGTACTAGATAAATACCACAATTTTTCAGTTTAAATTTTCAGAGACACCAGGAGTTTAAACTTCCTCCAAATTTCCACTATAAGGTGTTGTCAGGATTTGATTCCAAGGCAACCAAATTTCAAAGCTAACTTTTTTTTTATACTGAGAATTTGCACTGAACAACATCCTCAGTATATCCTCATCTCTACCCTCAAAATCATATTGTAGGTAGGGAGATGAATAAGGGAGATGAATTTATCTTATTATTCATCTCTTATTCATCTCCATCTCGCCCAGGTAGGACCTGAACCTGCTATCATTCTGCCTCAGCCTCCTAGAGCGATGAGATTATCATCATGTGCCATCACACTTGCTATGTGCTAGCGCTAGCAATTTTAAATATTGCACAATAAAATTAAGATACATAGATAACCAGCCATAATAAATTCTTCCAGAAAAAGAGGAAGAGTTTCTTAAAGATCTTAAATTAGATTCGGATTAGCAAAGAGAAGTTAAGGTAAATGATGCTTAAGAAATAACCTAAGAGAGGATGCCAGCTCAGTGTTCATTTCTTATGTTTATTCACATATGCCTTATATGGGGAGGCGAATTTATAATTGGCCTAGAATCATGTATTTTTCAAATCACAATATATGCTGTAGTACTTTACCATTTACATAGCATGTTTACATATCAGATGGACTTCACAATAATTCTGTGAACTGGGGCAGATGATTGTAAACATGCACCATTCTTACTTTACAGATTAGTAAGGCCTAGAATGAGTAAATAACTTCCTTAAGTAACACAATTCCCTCAAAATTTAAGATGTCCCAAAGACTGAATATAAAATGAATTAGCTTAGGTCCACAGTTTATACTCTGCTCTGCAGAATAAAAAAGATTTTTACAATAGATCAAGAGAAAAGTTTACTTATTCTAGAAAATTTGGCTTTACTTTCTTTCTACGTTATCTACAAACCAGCAAAAGCCCACATAAGGAGAAAATAAAAATCAGAAAGTAAAAAGTCACAGAGGACAGAATTAAGAACAAATATGGATCATTAAATCCAGAGTTGGGCAAATGGTTCGGCAAAAATTACGAGATTAAGATCAATGATTATACAAAGCACTTAGCATTTTTATAATTCTTTAATCTTATAAAGCGCTTTCGAAAATTTGTAACTATTTTATAATTCCTATGAGATCAGTGGATGACACACAGCCTTTATGCAACTAATCAAGAACATTTCAAAAATGCTATGAAAATAAGTCATTGCTTTTCTTAAGGGAAAACATCTTTTGGTTCTATCATGACACAAAGCCCTCAATTTGTTCTGAACATAAAGCAATGCCACATACAAACATCCTTGCTGGACCTGTCCTCCACGTTACTGTTAATGGGGAATGCATGCCTCCCTGGACTATAGGCCAATTGCTCTTGAGTGGTCTTCTCTGAAACTGAACTGCATTTCCTACTCCCTGTATTTTTACATTCTCTTTGAGAATCAATATAAAATATTTTTAATATCTTTCATTTTTAAAAAAACAAGAAAACTACTTTCACACTCACTCCCATCCATTACTCCCAGATGTCAATTCCATCTCTGCTCTTCTTTTGAAAGTTCAACTTCTCATTAAAGAGAAATCAGTCTTCACTTTTTAAATATGTAATTACATTTCAATTCACCCTATACCAGCTTCTACCCGCCTTATGTTCTCAAATGGTTCTTGTCCAGTCATTAAAGCCAAATGAATTCTTTTTAAGTTCTATCTTATTTGACCCTGTGAGTTGTACTTTATACTTTGTCCACAGCTTCCTTTTTCAACTTGACTCAACTGTTATAACTTTATAGTCATTTTTCAATCTCCTTGCTGCTTGCCTCTTTGCAACTCCTGAGCGTTAGAACTACTCAAAGCTCTCAGCTTCTTCCTGTATCCTCCATTTTCCAAGCTGTCTCATACACACGAGATAGAAAAGCTATCCCTCTGTAGCAACTCGCACTATGTAATATACAGCGTACTTCAAAAGGCACCACACACAGGAAAAATTTTAAAACTCATAATTTAATATTTATATATTTGCATGTATGGTGACTTTTGAGATAACCTGTATATTGGTCTTTTGAGTTCTAGAGCTTAGTAATTCTGTTCAGATGGCTCATGGGCACTGTGATATTCAACAAATCTACCTGACAGAGACCTTTTAACCCATTTGTCTTTGAACCTTTACTATTTCACTAAACAGCTCCTTCTCCACACGTCTTGTTGCTATTGTGAAAACCCGACCAAGTTCATGTCATCACCTCAGCTTATACTACCAACGAATGTGGCTCAAATGTATGTGCTTCTCTTCATGTTTTCTGCCACCTTCTTGGTTGTATTTCCTTTTGCTGGACAAAACACCTGGCACCTACAACTTAAAGGGAGAAAGGTTTCTTTTGGTTCATGGTTTTTAAAGGATTCAGTCCCTAATTAGCTGGCTTCCACGCAGAAAAGGTTTAATGGAAGGGAGGGCCTGGTAGAGCAAAGCTGTTCAACTCATGCAGAGAAGCAGAGAAAGAAGGCAGGAACCAGGGAACGCCCTTCCAGGTTATGCCTCAGTGAGCCCGTACAACCAGGCCCCACCTCCTAACAGAAGAGTCAGCTACTGAATTCATCAACACATGGATTCACTATGTCCCTATGATCCAATCAACTTCAAACACATGACACTTTTGAAGGATATTGCAGTTTTAAACCATAACATTGGTCAAGGCCCTATAATTGGACAGGATGCTTCAACAGCCTGCTAGCTAACTTCCTACTTCTATTCTTGTTTCCCTCCAATTCACTCTTCATACAGGAACCAGAATTATTTTTCAATAATTTAAATCATTTCCTTAAAACCCTTGAATGGCTCTTTGCTGTATGTACAATTCTACAGTGGCTTTGCATGACTCTCCCTGCGCAGGTCTGCAGTTCAGCTGGTGTTACTCCTTCCATTATGCCTGCTTTTCATCACCCACTGCCTCTCCTTCAATTTTTCACATTCACAAAATTCTTTCCAGTTGGGAGTCCAGTGATCCAGAAGCTAAGGGGTTGGGATTAATGGTTATATTATTTGACTGCACTTAGAATACTCTTTCCACTCTCCCCACTTTGGCTCCAAGTCTTGGTTAACATACCTTTTCTACTGAGGACATCTTTTCCCTCATCTCTGCCTCATAAAGTTGTACTCATATTTAGGACTAACATTAACTGTTATTTCCTTTATAAAATAATCTTGGTCATTTTTTTCTATACAGAGAAATTTTTCTATACAGTTAAAGATAATTGCATATGCCTATATTAGAACATTTACTACCATTCTGTAACTACTTAAACATTATGTCACACTAAAACTGTACCAGGTGAGAAGTTTGATCTTTAGATACCAGTATTTAGAAGGTGCCTAACAAATGTTTTTTAAAATATAAACCAAAATCCAAAAATAAGCACAAGTATATGTCATAGTCTAAAAGGCTTTGGAAATCTTTTAGGAAAAAATTTTCTCTTGATCTACTATTCACTTTGAATCTGTTCACTTCTAAGGTCAAATTTTGTTTTGAAAAAATTGAAAAGCTCTTTCTTTCTCTTTCTTTCTTTCTTTCTTTCTTTCTTTCTTTCTTTCTTTTGAGACAGTCTTTCTCTGAGTCCAAGCTGGTCCAGAACTATCTATGTAGCCCAGGCTGGCCTAGAATTCATGGCAATCCACCTGGCTAATTCTCCCAAGTCCTGAGGTTACAGGTATACGCCACCACACCCAGCTATTATGTGGTCCTGGGGCACTGAACATGGGCTTCACACTTCCTAAGCAAGTTCTCTAACCACCGAACTACACTACCAGCCCTGAAAACCCTGAATTCTTAAGAATCAGCATTTGATTATTTTTTATGGGAGCCAGCATTCAAGGAGAAAATAATAGATATTACGATTCCAATAGTAACAGACATTTACAGGGGATGACTCAACACCCTGAAATCTGTGACTCAACAATAATTTCTGAATACGAATAGCTATCTTACACTGAAAAACCACCACGATACATTATTTTGTCAATTTGTTAGTATTTATCATTTTTAAAAGATATTCAGAAAACAATCCAATATTGGTAAACATATACTATGCTGAAGTTTGCTGAAATCAGAGTTCATCTGCAGACTTACGACCACTCATCTGAACAGCCTTAACCCATTTATTAGTGAGCACAAGTCTCAAGACTTGTTAGGAACTGCAATTCACTGGGTGAAATCTTCATGCTGGGTACAAACCAGAAGCTGTATGAACTCTCAGGTTTGTGTGCCTGGTTAGGGGTACAGTCTTGGTAAGAATCACCAGGAACAGGAATCAGAAGAGAGGGCAGAATGGAGAACACCCATTTGTTAGAAAAACAGTGGGCAGAAGAACTTGTGATAGCAAATCTGGCCTATCATGACTCACTTCTAAAGCCTTTCAATCCTCAAGCGCAATAAAAACAATTTTAGAGCTGAGTAAAACAAACCTTTTACTAGTTTTTTTTGATGGGTATTTTTTTTGGGGGGGACCATATTATTAGAAACAGTAATCCACAATAAGATTGAATACAGTGTTCCAGACTCCATGTAATATTGCAAAAAATGAGGTCTGAATTAAGCACCACGACACTGAGATATTAAAAAAAAAAGATGAATTTCTTCAGATCTTTTCAAGCAGGAGTCCCTGAGCTCTGGGCCTTGGACCAGTGTCAGCCTATGGCCTGTTACGAACTGGGATGCAGAGCAGAAAGTGAGCAGCTGGCTAGTGTGGGAAGCGTAGGCCTATTCCCTCCCGCTCACACTGCTTGCCTGAATGCCAACTCCTATGTAGTCATTAGATTCTACAGAACCATGACCTCCACTTTGAAGTGTGCATGTGAGGAATGCAGGTTGTAAACTCCTTATGAGAAATGAATGTTTAATGATCTGAGGATGAGCAGAGGATGAGCTAAGGATGAGCTGACGAGGTAAGGCTAGCATTTCTCCCACCCCAAAAAAGCCTGTCCCTGAAACTGGACCCTGGTGAGACAAAGGGACCGCTGATGATAGCCTGACATCTACACTATGATAAAACTCACCACTGAGTTTTAAAAAGGGAAACCAACCATTGTTACCATGGCCCATGGGCTAAAATGTTGAGAATCTTGTAAACAGCAGATGTAACAACGACAATGTTTTTTCAATATTAAAAAACAAATAGTGCTATTTGAATTTCTTATTTTTCTGTGTATAGCCTTCTCAACTCACCCTGAAATGGAACCAGATAAATGGCTCTAACTGAACTACCATGAGAGCTTGTCATGGGCAAATACGACAAACAGAGTAACATGACGTTCCAGTTCACTCAAAGCGAACTACTTAGGACAGGAAAGGAAGGCTGAGGAAAATCTGTATGGGTAAAAGCCATTAAGATCTGACTTCAAAGTATTCTTAAGTATAAATTAAGTTTTATTCATACCACTACGGGAAATTTTTAATGTCCTACATGTAATAAACATAACAATGTCCTGATCTATCCAGAACATTTAGTAAAACCAGAGGCACAAAGGAAAGGTGAGGATTCCACAGTGCTTTCAAGATGTGAAAATCTGGGACAGCCATAATCCAGTGCAGGGGGCTTTACTAACTCACAACTCCAGTGGTGGGCAGACTTAGGTTTAGACTATTGTATTTAGGTGATGAAAAGTCCAAGGTAGTTATCAGGACTAACCAGGGTTGTAATTGGCATTGACATGAAATCACTATAATAGAGTTATACTTCCTCAGCAATTTTAAAGGGTTTTGGGTTAGTGTTCTGGCTTTGTAGCCTCCTAACAAGGATTTTTGTATCAGAAAAAGAAAGAAAGAAAGAAAGACAGAAAAACAACATAAAACAAAACCGATTCCAGGTAGGAACAAAGTTGCCTATCTCCCTTTACCTTTTTGTGAAGTTGAGAACTAATAATCACTTTATCAGATAACAAAAAAGGCAAATACATGAACAGATTTTAATACTGCAATAAACTAAAACTTCCACAAATCACAGAATTTTTAGTGACATGAATAACAGACACTGAGTGTTACTTCTTCGGATGGTCGCCGACCTCTCCATTCCTTCATGGGTCCTACTTTTGCTCCATTATAAAAATAAAGGACAAGAGAAGAACAATCAGCAAAGCAAAAACAAGCTTCAATGGTTCAAAGAAGTGGAACTAAAAGCTTCTCACAATGAAGAGAGGCCCCAAAGTCTGCTCCCCAAAGCGGGTGGGCTCCCTTTTTTCTCCCTAATGGTTTCCCCAACTTCCTGGGCAGTCCTGCCAATCATGTTGACAGGCAGAATCCGTGACTGGATGGGTCCCTGTTAGGGTCATGCAGCCTTCCCTTGATTTTCACTGCAGGCCCCACCTCTGTCCACAAACAAGGGAGGGAATGTGATTGACTAGAGGATGGCTGGTCACGTGCCATCATCATTTTGGCTTCTAGCTAGCTTCTATTCTCTAAGCTCTCTTTCTTCATTGGACCTTATGTTTTATTTTCCTTAAGTTTTGATTTCCCAATGTAACCTTCTGGAGGGACCACTTCTCTATTCTGCCCTGCTTCCTCTGACTGTGTCATCCTTATCTACATTCTCCCCTTTGAAAGGGCCATCCAACTGCTGTTGGAATCAAGGTCGAAGACTACTCTAGGTGCTTCCTGCTAAAAGGGGGTAAAGAGGGGTTGTCAGATGATTCTTTGAGGAAAGTTTATGCAGTGGACCCCTGTATAAGAGCTGTGGGGTTGGTGCATTGAGATCTGTCAGCCCTAGACCACCGAGTGAACAGCCCTTAAACATCCCTTTGGTAACTGTGGACTTTATGAGTCTCTCAGTGTTGAGCCTCAGACAATACAACATTTCATGGGACAATACAACATTTCACGGTGGTCAAGATTCCTACCATGATCACAAAAGAAGTTAAAATGGAGGTCACCATTCCCTTCCATTTTCCAAACCAACCCTCTAGCCAGCTGGTGAATGGACCATCGAAATGAGCCTTTTTTCTTTTTCCCCTCCTGCTAACTAATTTGCCAAGGCTGTCAATCCCTGCAAGGCCTTGGTGATAGTTCCATCAGGGGCAGTATAATTTAGGAAAAAATTGTATTTACCACTGAACATGACACAGATTTCTCCCTTCTTGGTCTGAATTACGTCTAGGGTAATCAGAGTTTCTTAAGCCAACCTGCTGGTTGCATCCAAGTGGCTAGGCACTCCTTGCAAAGTATCTTCAGTGTAATTAGTAAACCTTTGTTGATGACAGTTATTGTGCAGAGTTCTTGGAAAGGCAGAATTAGTAGAAATCCCTACTGAATCTTGAACACACTGGATTCAAAGAATCTTTCTAATGTCCTTTGACCTTTATGATGGGCATGCCCTATGATTTTTATGATCCTCACTGCTTAATGGAATGCTAAGGTGAATGGAATGGCTAACTGAACTAGTGCACAATTTCTAGCCCAACTGGGTGACTACAAGTTGGTCAAGTATTTTTTTCCACAGTACCACCAGAAATCTACCACAAACGTACCTCACATCCCTATAAACCTGTTACACAGTTTTTGCTAAATCCTTCCCTGGAAAGCCCAATTACCAGGGTGAAGGGGTTTTTCTGACCCAAGTAGTAGCAATCATGGATTGCCTAACCACCTTCCATTGTGGCACCGCAGCCAGCAGAAGCTGATCATCTGGAGTCACCCATTACCCAATGGAATTGAGTGTACACTTGGTGTTGGTGTGAGGTACCCTCAATTTCCTCAGGGGAGAAATGTGGGAATTAGGCCAAGAGACTCCAACCAAAAAAGAGGGGGTATGCAGTCTCTCAACCAGCAGTCTGTTTAGCTTTTTCATCTGTTCACTGGTTCCTTTGGCTTACATGGTCAATGCCCTCCTGATGGCCAGTGTTATGGAACTCAGCTACTTCCTTGGGCAAACGGATGGCCTGTATAAGTCTTAGCATCTTCAGGGAGTGTTTTATGGGAAATCCATTACTGGTAAGAAACACTCTTTCCTTCCAGACTGCCAAGTCACCATGGACTACATGTAAGCATATTTGGAATCTGTATAGCACTGACTCTACGGTGCAAGCAAAGGCCACAAGTTCAGTCTTTTGGGTGCTGGCATTAGGAAACAGTGATCTGGGTTCTCTGACCTCTGAGTTGAGACTACCGCATATCTACCCTTCTGATCCTTTCTTGAGCAAAAGAACTCCCATCCATATAATATTATTTCATCAGAGCTATCCAGAGGATAGTTTGAGAGTTCTGCCCTCAACTGTTGGGTCTGAAAGAAGACCTCCTCACAGGTGTGTTGGCATTCTTCTGTGGTCAGGAAAGCAGTGGGTTAAGGCCCTGACAGGTTTCTATGGTAATGCCAGGATCTTCTAGTAAGACAGCCTAGTACCTAAGAATATAGGCACCTGAGACCCATAGGTAACTCAAGCATTTACAAACTTACATCACGAGGGGATTGGATGGTCAGATATCTCTCGTGAGTTATTTTATTGGCTTCTAGGACCAGGAGTCTGGCTGACGCCAGAACTCTCAGGCATTCAGGCCATCCCTTAGCTAAAAGATCCAGCACTTTTATTCACATATACCACTGGCTGACGGAAGGGACCTAGGACTTGAGTCAAGCAAATCTTCTCCTTTCTGACATACAAATGGTGTACTTCCTCTGTGTTCATTGTCCCAAGGCCAGAATATCCTCAGGTGCGTGTTTCAGTGAAGACCTGTTGATGTTCAGGCTCCCAAGGTGAAGAGTTGACCTTGACTCTTGAGCTTCCTTGAGGAGTCTATATAAAGGCCAAGCCAAATTTGCATATGCTGGAATCCATATCCTACAGAATCTGGTGACTGCTAAGACAACACAAAGCTGTTTTAAGGTGCGTGGAGTGGGAAGTCCCTGGCTGGATGCATTCTGGACTCAAGGCCTTCTTTCTTTTTGATACGATCAAACTCAAGTAGCTGACCTCAGGCTGACACAGCTGGGCCTTTTCTTAGGTTATCTTACATCCTCTCTGAGCCTGAAGTTTAAGAGTGACTTGGTTCCTCTACAGACAGCCTCCTCAATTACTCCACAAAGCAGGTCATCTACAAAGTGCAACAGAATCACTCCCTCCTCCTGCCAATGTGCTAGATCACTGGGAAAAAAAAAAAAAAAAAAAACAAGGCTAAAAAAGGCTAAAGGACAGGGATGTTTCCCAGAAACCCTTAAAGAAGCACTGTCCAGCTGTCCTTTTCCCGAAAGGAGTTTTTGAAAGCAAATGAAAGTTAGCTTTCAGAGTTCAGGGGTATACAGAAAAAGGGATCCTGGAGGTTTGGGACCAGGAAGAATTCTGAGGAGCCCGGGATTAGAATAAGGCACAGGGGTTCCCCCTACTGGATGGGATCATTGATAAGCCTCAAGTCCCGAGTATCTTTCACTTATCAGAGCCCTTCTGAACTCCCATAATTGGGAAGTTGTATGCATTTACATGTTCCTAGAGGATTCCCCAGAGGAGGCCTCAGATAATGGAGCAGGAGCCTTCTGGGATGATTCTCACAGGTGTCGCTTATTTGTCTTTCCCTACTGCTTCTCTATCATTCCACATACCAGGATCTTCCTGCAAATCCATGAAGGGGAGAGAAGCCACTTACCTCAGGAGGTAGCAGGAACTGAGTTTGCAACCAGAAAAGGAGACCTCATCCTTGTAAGGTGAAGAGGTCTCAGGTACTACCAGTACTAGCAGGATGAGTGATCTGGAGGTCTCTCCATAAACAGGAAAGTGGCTGGGAACAATCTCTCTCCATGGGTCATCCACAGACATCCTGCATGGATTCCCTCTCATTGGATCTAGGCTTGGGAAAAGAGGATGGCTAAAAATCAGGCTCTGATGTCAATTAGAAAATCGACCATTGAGCCCCCAACAGTCTTAAAATAGTTAGGGGCTCTTCAAGTTGTAATGGAGCAATGAAGGCCTGAAGGAGAAACCCTGTCACTGAGCAGAGGATGACCCTTACCCCTGGGGCTAAGGGGTATTTACGCTCCCAAAGATTGATTCCCCCATCCAAACAGGACACAGCTCCAGCAGTAATTGTTTCCTTTTTGGGCATTCCATCTTAAAATGTTTGAGTTGAGGGAAATAGAAGCAAAGAAGCTGTTTGCTTTTCTCATCTCAGTCCCTCAAAAAGCTACCTTTAGGGATGCTGTCATCTCCACATGACAGTTCTCCTTTTCTTAGGAACTCTTGGTTCCAACTATAAAAGACACTGGCAGTATGGAAGTCTCTCAAAAGACTGGAAATAAATATCCCCTTTGATTCAGTGATACCTCTTCTGGGAATATTCCCAAACGAGTTAAAAACAACATATAACAGAGATACACGTAGACCCATGTTCATGGCCCCATGTTCAAGCCACACAACTAACAATAGCTAAAATGTGGAAGACACCAAAATACCCAACCACATGAGAAAGCATCTTGCTTTCTGAGACTTAAAGGAGAAATTTTACCCAGCCAAAATCTTAAAGGGAACAAGAGTCAATTCTGACTTGAAGAGGTTCCCACTTTACAAACAGATGCCTTCAGCACCATACTGTGAGCCTCTGTAAAGGAACTTAGGTGGGTATTAGTCACCTCTGAGGAATGGAGCCAGCAGAGATACCTGAATTATAAGAGAAAGTACTTCAAGTAGGCCTAGGGTCAAAATCTCCTACCACTCATCCCCTTGTAACAGAAAAAAAGAACTTGGCCACAGGAGTTCAGCTGTAGTTGGCTGGGGTCTCCCTGAGCTAGTGAACAAGTCACTCCTTCTCTCCTGTCCCACAAGGCATACTGCCTGCAAGGGCGGTCGTCTCCAAATCCCAGGTGAGCTCCCCCCCCCTCCCAGTACTGCACCTTCGAGTAGCTGTTACCCCTCTGGTTTTTCTGATTCTGGCTCTTGTTCTACTATAGAAACAAAGAACAGGAGACAAAGAAGCAAGGAGAAAGCAAGTATTAGTGGGTACAGACGCAGATTAAATCGCTCCTCACAGGGAGGAGGGAAAAGGGGTTCCCTTTTATCGCCCTTGTGGCTTTCCCACTTTCCTGAGCAGTCCTGTCTACTATGCTGGCAAGCAGAGTATGGATCTCTGCTTAGGCTCATGTGGCCTCCCCTGGATTTTCGCTTGATCCCCCACCTCTGTTTATAAGCAAGGGAGACAGCCAATAATGAATCATCACTATTTTAGTCTCTAGGTCATTTTGGTTTTCTGAGTTTCTTTTTCTTGCTCAATCCTAATTTTTATTTTTATTAAATTTCAATTTCTCAATTCAACCCTTTGTGGTGGTGGGGAACTTCCGCATTCTCCCCTGCATACCCTCACCTGATCACCCTTACGAAGCACTTGGCAAGTATTAATTTATTTCACCTTAAAAATAACCACAGGGCTGAGGGCATAGTTTAGGGGTTAGAGCACTTGCCCAGCAAGCACAAGTTTCAATTCCTCCGTACCACATAAGCTAGGCACAGTGGTGCATGCCTGAAATACCAGCTCAGGAGACTCAGGCATAAGGAGAATTGTGGTTAAGTTAGGGCCATTCCGGGCTACACAGTGAGTTCAGGGCAAGCCTGAACTACACAGCAAGACCCTGTCTCAAAAAGTAAGTTAAAATAAATGTAGCCAAATTTATGTTTATAGTCACCCTAATAAATGTTTGAATTCTCTCACATGTATAAAGCAAATCACCCTTACGGATTTCCCTTATGGCCTTCTCCTCAATATGTTCGGTTATTCTGACTGCAGAGGGAGGTCAAGGTTCTTATATACCAGAAGAGTTTAGAACACACTATTCCAAAATATGCTGCTATGGTATAGAGATTGCTGAGTCACAGGCACTTGAAAAAAAGCAACGTAAGAACATTCTGATTTTCCCTCTTCTTAAGTTCAGGGGATAAAATTTCCACATGAAAGATCTACCTTTAAACCAAAGGGAAAGTATACTTCTTATTAAGAACAAGAAATAGAGGCCTAGGGAAATTTGTACAATTCAACTAGGCCCATCTTTTCAGCCACTTGTCTACCCATTTACTGACTGTAGCAAGAACCTTTGTCTTGTTACATTTTCACATGTTACTACTCTTTGTCAGGTCACCAATTTAAGTGGTCATCTTCAACTTCATTTGTGGGTCTCCATTTCTGTGCTATGTAAAATGTGAAATAAATGAACTGATATGCTTTTTTCCCGTTATCTCCTTATTGTTAGTCAATCCTGAAGTCCAGGTAAGTTAAATTTTCCCTTCCCTACAAGACACACGAATCCATTATAAGACCTGTATCTTTACTCCAGCTTCCTGGAAACCACAACACAACCGCAATACCCACACTCAAGGCGGAGGGCTCCTGCACTCCCCCTGTGCTTCTCCCTCCATAAACTCCAGTCAGGGCTCCTCCTCAGTAATCCCTTAGTAGTTCACAGGGTGATTCCTCATCTCTGCCCTCTACCCCAAAGCAAGCCAGCTCTCATCACAAAAATTAAACCAGTTTACACCTCCCACAAAGTCAGTATACCTTGTGGGACAGGAGATAAGAAGTGACTGCGAGCTAACAATGGAGAATCCAACTTATCTGCCATCCACTACTGCCTTCCCATGCCACAATGAAATTAAACATAGTGACAATCTACCAAGTGACAGAGAATCTATATTTGGTGAAAAACATTCTGGTTAAGCTCTTACATCAAACTTGGTTGGGAAAAACATATACACACAACAAACAGCTAATGTGGCAAAATGCTAATGACTGTTCAGTCAAGGTGGTGAATGTATATATATTGACTTTTGCTAGAAAATTCATATGGATAAAGACTAGAATGAGAAGCAGGTCTTTTGCCCAGTACCACATTTGGTCCATAGTAGGTTTCAATGAGTTTTTAAAATGTATGAATGAAAAGTTGCTATGCTGGACAGATGTAAGAATCTATTTAAGACTTTTAGGCTTTATAATCTCAAGACAGAATTATTTTGATACATACACTTTGAACTTTATCTGGAAAAACTGTTGACCAGAGCATGTCTAATATATTTTCAAGGATGGAATGAAGTTTTGATATTTAGGCTTCTCCTGTACTTGTCCCTTAGTAACTTTCCATATTAAAAAAATAAAGTCAGTGAAATATAAAATTCATTCAACTAACACTATTTTCATACATTTCTTATATTTCCCTTGAGTTAATATCAAAGATTAACATAAAAGGTCATGAAGAGAGTCAAATTCAAGGTTTTACTGCCTGCCCAACCTTAACAATTTAAAATAGGTGCATGTAATGTCACTTCATATGTAGGATTCACCTTGCCAAGGATCTCTAGGAAAAAAAAAAAAAAACAATCTGTAGGTGGATTTCTGTCATGCAAGTCTTGTAGATGAAATAATGAGTCTTTCAAACTAACTATACACTTATGTTGACCCCTGTAAGATGACCCTAAAGGGTTAAATCTCAACATTTGCTCAGCAACTATTTAATTCAATAGCCAATACTCAAATAATCCTCCCTTAGAGACCCTATGCATGACCTCTAACTGACTGGTGCCTAACTCTCCACACGTCAAACAGCGAGAAGCATAACTGCTCACTACCTCCCAGCAACTCCAGAAGATTTAATGAGACAAGGAGCCAGACCTCCACGTTGAGTGAATTATTCCCTGCATAGAAGTTATATTATTTGGGAGGTACTGTAACTCTAAGGATAACAGAGTATTTTATAGGACTTATAGTTATTTCTTGATTTTCCAAAGTGTTTCTATTAAATCTCTCAAAAAACCACACTAACTTTGTAACAAATGGATCACATTTTATAAAGTAGTTTGAGTTTGATGGAATGAAATCATCATACAGATTTTATAACGTTTCTCTTCTGATTATTAATGAGAATAAGGAAGTGAGGGACAGTGGGTAGAAAGCAGAGAGGGAGAGAAAGGAGGGAGGGAGGAAGAGAGGAAGAGCGAAAGAACACCCCAATTTTAAGACAAATGGGTTTAAAAGAATACACAGGGAGGAAACTCTCAAACTGAATCCAGACTTATCAGAACAACCTGGTTCCATGAACTATGTATTTACTGAGTCAAGTCCAGAGTTCACTAATTTCAGCTTGCCCAAAGCAAGATTAAAATGCTGCTTTGGTAAGAAAAGATATGGATCTTCTGATGAAATATAATTTAATTCTTATAAAGAAATGTGGTCCAATTTTAATTTACATAATTCATACAATGCACAAAATAAAAGCAGTGACAAACACTTAATTTTGGATTAGTGAAGTCTCATACTCTTTAAATAGTTCATACAGGATGGTCATGGTCTCATAAGTTAAAATGGATAAAATTGATTTTTTACACTAGATTAGCCACACAATATTAATCATATAAAATATTTCCCTGAAAATCTTGGCATAAAAATGGGCCAATGTGTTCTGTTGGCTATTTTTTTTCCAAAGTAAATTTAGATGGGAGGAAAAACTTTACAAAGTAATCACAAATTTCAAAATCAATAAATTCAAATTGTTTTTAAGTCAGTAAATATGCAGGCCTGCCAAATGCTGCAGGAAATTGATGTACAATCTGTCTGGCAGCTGCAGCATGTGAAAAAAATTTTAGGAAAGACCTTAAAACAACTAAAGACTCTGAAAGCTCAACAAATCTTGTTTTACTAAGACCTAGTTTTATAAAAAAGATAAAGAAATAAGGGGTGGAATAACCAATTTAACTTAGGGTGTGGTGAGTTATCCTGGGTATCTCAAACTGGCACTTTCCTTTGGCCAAGGTTCGGAGAAAATGGTTTACCATGGTGATTGGGAACAGCTGCTAGGTGGCATGGATTTAAACTTACTCAACAGAACCTAGGGGTATGTCTGAAAATAGAAGGTATGATAAACTTAAAAAATCCTAAGGTTGCTACCTTCATTTGGTGAAAATATGTTAGTCTTTTACTGCCTTTTAAGATCCCCTCCTCACTGATTTGGCCTTGAATGTAGCAGAAAAATAAAAAGAGATTTAGTTGTTCAACATATGTGTCACCATCACTTAAAAATTTAATACAGTTTATTTTACCCTAAATTCCACAATTTTTCATGACCAGGAAGCCATTTAAACAAACAAAAATTTTATTCCTATAAAAACTCAAGAGAAATTGGCAAATTTTGTCATTAAAATAGTAATCCTGGTTTGATACCAAAGTATTAACATTGTGATCAGCAGTGTTATTTAACTGTTCACTTAAAAATTACAAAAGTCATACATATTTATTGGAAAGAAAACTTCAAATAATACCAATACAAAATATGTACTCAATAAAACATGAAAATTCTCTTCTGACTTTACCTCAAATCATTCATCTTGCAATGGAAAACTACTATACTATGCATATGCATAATGTATACAAGTTTAGTATATATATATATATATATATATATACACACACATATGTACATACATAAACTACACTATACTACGTACTGAAGAATAAAATAAACCTAATCTCTCCTGGTATTCTTGACAAAAGTAAACAGATATTTGATTTATGTAGAATAATTTTATTTATAAATTAAATTTTTGGTGGCAGGCCAGAACACTACCCATATACAACTAATCAATTTGAATTTAACATAGAACCATTACTGTTGCCTTAGAAGCCAGATCCATTTTAGTCAAACTTTATGAGGTCTTTTTTATGGATGAAGTAAGAAGTTCTAGAAAACAGTCAGTGGATTACAGTCCGTATTCAAAAGGATGTCTGTTGTATGATCACAGTCATACACAGTCACAATTAATTACAACTTCAAAGCAACCCACCAAAAAAGAGACTTATTATAATTAGGATTATTGGTAAATATTTAATGGAAGAGGTAGGTTTAAGCCAGGTGGTAATTCTACTAGCAGCAAAGAAACAGAAGGCGATCCAAAATAGCACAGAATGACACAAATCAACACCACAGACAATTGTATAAGTAAAGGCGAGGTAGCAGAAAAGTGCCCTGTACATGCACAGCAGAGTGAAGCGTCAGGGTAGGACTACCATTCAGGTGCCTAGAGAAGGCAGCTGTAGGCGACAGGCTGGAGACACAGATGATTGCAGAGTACAGGGCAGACTGACGACATGCCCCCAAAATTCTGTCTGCATCCTACCAGAAGTGATAAGAGAAGAATATGGTCGCACTGACAACACGTGTTAGAATGGAAAAGAAAACAGGACAGGGAGACAGAATAGGCACCTAATATGACAATGCTATAAGGAAGAGGTAATGTCAGGTTGAGTTGTTGAGTACAGTAGCTATGGAAACCGAAGATGGGACTGGGTTGACTGGTACATTGTGAAGGAAAAATGATACAAAAAAGAGCTATTAATTTAAGGAAGTGAAAGGAAAGTCAAGAGAAAGTGGTGGGGAAAAAGTGAGATGAGAGAGGAATGGGGGAGAGAAAAAACACAAATGAGTTTGAGGTAAATACATTCTCAGGAAACAGTATTTGAAAAAAAACCGGATAATATTTAGAGTCCCATTGTGACACAATGTGAAGGCAGCATGACTGAAGAGAATGTAAGAAGTTCCAGGCGCTATTTAGTTGAGTTTTCTTCCTCAGAAGGTAAAGATGAATGAAGTGGCAATTGCGCCTTCCGAACAAGTTTTAATGTAATTTCAAGCAACAAGTTTGTAGACTTTTTGTTTAGACTGTTTGCCTGCATTTTATCTTTTGATGAGACTCAGAATAAACCTCTCCCCTGAGAAAAATGAAAGGAAACACAATTGCAAAAATATTTATTCATTCATGCATCAGGTAGATTTATTTTTTAACAAATATTTATTAAATGCTTAGTCTGTGTAAAGGTACAAAAGTGAATATATGATGATGGTCATGTCACAGTGAAACTCTGAGACTCACCAATAAGTTCACTGTAAAGTACACAGTGCAAAATCCAGTAAGTGCTACAGATAAAATAGCACACAGCATAATGAAGGGGAGGTTACTCTGAGTTAGGAAGATCAAGGACATAGTAAGGGAATTAGGACAAAAGGGACGATACTGTGTTATTCATTTGACAAGCATTTACTGAGCATACACAACATGTAAGCCACTCACCTAAATATAATGAGACTTTGGGGTGATTCAATACAATTCCTTCACATAATTCATGAGGAAGACAACATTCAGAGACTCAAATATCTAACTCAAGGCAGGATGGCACATTATAGAGGCAAAAATTTAAGTTCCATATTCAGAATGCAAGGCAGTACTATTTTACTGTCTTCTCCATATCCCTTGGCATGAGGATATTGCAATCTCTAATCGTCATTTCAAAAGGTGTTTCATTCCACTGGTGAATTAAATTTGTTATAAAATGTCTCCTTGGGGCTAGAGGAATGGCTCAGCAGTTAAAGCGCTAAGTTCCTGAGTTCAATTACCCAGCACCACATAAGCTGGGCCTAAGTGCTGTAATCCCAGCACTTGGGAGGCTGAGGCAGGAACATTGCCGTGAGTCCAAGGCCAGCCTGAGCTACAAAGCAAGACCTTGTCTCAAAAAAACCAAAATGTCTCCTCTACCAATTAAAATGTACCTTCCTTTCTACATAGTGGCTCTCTCGGGCTGCACAGAATCCTATGCCTGTATGACCATACTTCACATGGATGAAGACCATCCTCAGGTCCTTACTCTAACTAGGGACTCAGTATATTACCTCGATTGGAGAGACAGCATTTTAATTAAGCTGAACAAGATTTGAATCTCAGGGTCCACATGTACTAGAAGGTGTGTGGTCAAGAGCAAAGTGATTTTCTGCAATCTGTGTGTTCACTTTGATAATGAGCACATTTAAGTCTTTCATGCCACCCACTGATGCAGGAGCTAGCAGCTGTAAGCGAGAGCACGGAGTGCCTCTACATGTAGTAAGCCACCACTGAATAACTCTCGGGGAAAACTGCAAAACTGAAAAAGAAGTGTCTGCCTCTCTCCCCAATTCTCTTTCTCCCTTGCCTCTCATCCCCTTCTTGGTACACAATGGATGCGTGACAGGTATGAAATAAGGAAGACAAGCTGGGGGGCATGGTGTCATTAGCTAACCTATGCCCAACTGGGAAGCAACCTTCACCAAATGATCTATGCAAACAATGCTTTTGGCAAAAGTATAGAAGTATAGCCATCTGATCGAAAATAATTTTCCTATCATACATAAAACAAATACTCTTTTCAATAAGAAACATCCTTGAGGGGCTGGGAGTGCTGTTCTATGATTAAAGCACTTTCCTAGCATCCCATTCTCCAGCACCACATAAAGATTAGTTAGGCTTGGTGGCATATGCCTATAATTCCAGCACCTGGGAGGCTGAAGCAGGAGGAATGCTATGAGTTCAAGGCCAGGCTGGGCTACAGTGTGAGTTTAGGACCAGCATGAGAGACTCTCCCTCTCTTTATGTACTTAAAACATATGTGAGATTAGGACCAGCATGACATTCTCTGTCTATGTACATAAAACATACATACATAAATAAAAAATGTGCATCCTTGATGGTGGGATTTGGATAGTATAATGTGCTAAAAGTCAGAAAATGATACAGGGATTACCTCCTCTATATTTCTAGGTTTTCCAAAATAACACAGTACAAAAGTGACCAAATTTTCTGGTTTTGGGGGGTGGGGTAGGGAGGGCATGGAAAGGAGAAACAGAAGATTTAGAGTTAATTTTTTTTTCCTATTTCCACATGCTATAAACCAGCTGTTAATGTTTAGTAGCAATAAACTCATCTGCTAGGCACTGCAACTAATTTCCCATATTTGGATAGGAAAAATACATTGTATCTCAAACAATGATATATTGACAAGGAACTTAGTGACTGACACGACAAGTAGATACGTAGTCCTGGAGAATTACAAAGCAGCTGAAAATTTACCTAGATGATTTATAGAATGTACAGAGTTTTGAAGAAACTGAGTATTTGAATAAAGGCAGAATGAGGTTGGGAACAAATGTAGCTCAGTGATTAGTGTTTGCCTAGAAAGTGCAAGGCCCCAACTTTTAAACTCCAGCATCACGTAACAGCTGAGCATGGTGGGTCACACCTGTAATCCCAGCACTCAGGAGGCCAAGGTAGGGAGGATTGCTGAGAGTTTTAGGTCAGCCTGGGCTACACAGTGAGTTCAGGACTGGCTTGGATTACAGAGAGAGACCCTGTCAAACAAACAAACAAACAAACAAACAAACAAACAAACAAAGCTAAGAAATGGTAGATGAGAACGCAGAGAAAAAGATATTGTGGTTCTTTTTTCCATACAAATAACATTATGGCCACTCAAAGTAAAGACATCACTATACAATCTCTGCAGCTGGGTAAGACTAAGTTTTATTTTCTCTTTTTATTGATATGTACAAGTGCAAAACTTAAAGTTTACATTTCTCTTGAGCATTCTGTGCACATACATATCATGGCAAAGTTACAGATCCTTCCCCTCTCCTTTCGAGGGCCCCCGTTCCCATTATTTCCCACATTAAGTTCCATGAAGTAATTGTGATCTGAGTTTCTCATATCACATAAACCATTTGATATTTCACCTTCTGCTTCTGACTCACTTCATTAAGCATGATGGTCTCAAGTTGCCTCCATTTACCTACAAAAGCCTCCAACCTGTCTGTATTTATGGATGAGTAGTATTCCACTCTGTATAAATATCACAGTTTGTGTATCCACTGGTCTGTTGATGGGTATTTTGGTGACTTCCATATTTTACCTATTGTTAGTTGTGCTGCTATGAACATGGGTATACATGAATCTCTGTTATGTGTTGTTTTTTAACTCTTTAGAGAAAATTCCCAGAAGAGGTATCATTGGCTTAAAGAGGATATTTATTTTCAGTTCTTTTAGAGACTTCCATACCGCTTTCCATTGTGGCTGTACCAGTTTACATTCCCACCAGCAGTGCAGGAGGGTTCCTTTTCCCCCACAGCCTCACCAGCACTAACTGGTGTTTGTGTTCTTGACACATGCCAATCTCTCTGGAGTCAGATGGCATCTTAGCAATGTTTTGATTTGCATTTCTCTTATGGCTAAGGATGATGAGCATCTTTTCATGTTTTTATTGGTCATTTGCACTCCTTCGTCTGTGAACTGCCTATTCATTCCTTGTGTCCATTTTTCAATAAGGTCTTTGATTTTGAGCAGCTTATTTTTCTTCAGTTCCCTGTATATTCTGTTTATGAGCATCTTATCTGAGGTATTGGTGGTATTTTTTCCCAGTCTGTTGGTTCTCTTTTTACACTGTTAATTTCCTTTGCCATGCAGAAACTTTTTAATTTGACATAATCCCATTAATTAATTCTGGGGGACATTTCTTTTGTTTTTGGTGTTTTATCAAGAAAGTCTTTGCCTACACCTATGTCTTTTAGATATTTGCCTAATTTGTCTTCCAGAAGATTCAGTGTTTTAGTTTTAATATCTAGGTTTTTGATTCATTTTGATTTAATTTTGGTGCATGGTGACAGATGTGTGTCTAAATTCATTCTTCTGCACGTGGATGTCCAGTTTTCCCAGCACCATTTGTTGAAGTGGCTATCCTTTTTCCAGTGTATGTTTTTGGCTCCTTTATCAAAGATTAGGTAGTTGAGGGTATTTGAGTTTGTCTCTGCATCCTCAATTCTGTTCCACTGGTCTGTTTTTGTGCCAGTACCAAATTGTTTTTACAACTATTGCTTTACAGTACAGCTTGATGTCTGGTATTGTAATGCCTTCTTCATTCCTGGGATGCAATGCTGGTTCAATATATGTAAATCAATCAATGTAATACACCACACCAACAAAAGCAAAAACAAAAACCACATGATCATTTTAACTGATGCAAAAAAGCCCTTGATAAAAGTCAGCACTCTTTCATGATAAAAACTCTTGAGAAAAATAGGTGTAGAAGGCCTTATCTCAATTTCATAGAAACCATATATGCCAAACCTGCTGCAAATTTAACAGTAAGTGGAGAAAAATTGAAATCGTTCCCTCTCAAATCTGGAACAAGACAAGGCTGCCCACTCTTACCACTCTTATTCGATCTAGTTCTTGAAACACTGAAATATGCTCAGGGCCATAGCAATCAGGCAAGAAAATGAAATAAAGGGAATCTGCACTGGAAAGGTGGAAGTCAAACTATCCTTATTTGCAGATGATATGATTATATATACAGAAGACCCCAAAAACTCCACTTGGAACTTTCACACATTTAGCTGATTTAACAGATATTATTAAATATTCCCTTTTCCTAACAATTAAAAATTCCTCTTTTATTTATTGATTTTTGAACTAGAGCTAGACTGTCTTAATTTTTGGTGCTTTAGAAAATGTTCTTCATAATTACACAAGTAATTCATCTTATTTCTTTGTTTTCCAGTTTGCTTCACTACCTCCAAATACATTTCAGACATAACTTGCCAGGTTGAAATTTTGATTGCAATTATATTAATGACAGACAGCAATGGAAGGAACAATGCAAAACTTTAAAATATCAAGGCCTTTCTACTATTTCCACAAAACAGGGTGTTTCTCTCCATTTACTAAGTTGTTTTTATGCCCCTTAGTTCGGTTTTATAGTTTACCTCATATACGATATGAGGTACCTCAACTTTAGAGTTTGTTTAAATTCATAAGCAAATATCTTAGTATGATTCTAGATCCCTCATACCTATTTGTGTTATGACACATAGGACTTCAAACACACTTCTCTGTACTGGTACAGAGGAAACATTAATTTTAAAATTTATTTTGTAACTGATCATATTATTAACATATTTTTAATAATGCTTATATGGGTTATATGAGTATCTTGGGTTTCCACTTCAAATAATGACATTTCTCACTTCCTTTATAGTATTTGAGGCTTTATCTTAACTTTCAACACAATGTTAAATGATAGAATAACTGATACTCCTACCTTCCTCCCAGTAACATTACCTCCTAGGGCACTTTTCAACCTGTAGAACAGCCACTATGTCTCTGTCTTCACGGCTTTTTTTATACTGGCTCCATCTCCAATTCCAGAATACACTTAAGTTAGTTGAAGCCTAAAACTGTGTTTGCTAATCTTTAAAAATTACTGTAGCACCCAGCAGTGCTTTGCATAGAGAAAACACATAATTCAAGTATTTGTTCTCAAACCGGGGTGATTACCTCTATCTCTACCTCTTATAAGTTCCACTAATAACTGCCTAACAGTATCTTTCATATCTTTCTCCTTGCTCATATAAATAAACGGGGAGGGGGTTGAGTTGTTTTTATCAAAACAAAATAGTGGAAAGCACTATTTTATAATTTAGTAGTATACTTAAAATGTGTGTCTTCGAATAAGTAATGATGAATATGCTCAGGGCCATTGAAAATACTGATTAATAAAATGAAAATCAATCTTTTCCTCTATTACAGACTTAAAATAGTAATGAGTATGAAAACGTTTTTATTTAACTTCTTATTCTTTAGAAAATATAGGAAAAATTTAGAAATATTCAGCTAGGAAATTCTAAAATTAGAAAGAATATGGATTCACAGACTGATAGTATCTTAAAAATCTAGAGGATAGTGATGTCAGAAGGCTAAAAACTGGCATAGCCAGCTTTCTTTTCTGCAACTTATAACAATTAAAAACTACAAAAGGAATATTATTTTAGATGTTACTCATGCTTAGCTAAACTTGTCTTTTACAAATAAAATCTATTTTAGCACACAAGCAAAACGAAGGCTCATATGACTTCCACCTAATATGCTTTAACAAAACACAGAAGGTAACACTCAAATGGATGTGTAAAGTAAGAAAAAAATCCAAAATACAACTACTAATAAGAGGAACTTAAATTACTGCCTAAGACAAAATGATTATAAAAGACTAAGTCACGACTTCTGTGAAATTATAACATTATTATCACTAAATTTTCAGGAAGCTTCTCCAAAAAGTCCAAAACAGCATACTAATGATGGTTAAGCAGTCTAAACAAATACTTCCAAAATCGCTGAAAAATTGAAGAAAGTGTGGAAGTGGCAGAGAATAAGATAGAAAAATAAAAATAAAAGCAACACGTAAAATACCTTTCTCTATTAAAAATAAGTTAAGTTGCAATCTGAGTCACTTTTTAAGGACCTTTCTGGACATGTAAGATTTTAAGTTTTTAAAAAATTAGGTCTTTCTTTCTATGGCGAGTTTGTCTGTCTAATTCTCTGAGACTGAAATGGGAACAAGAACATGGTAAAGAGCCAAATTAATGCAAAAGAGGTATAAACTTGAATAAAGACCTAAAATTCAAACATGAATTAGTTGAAAACAATAAAAGAGGAAAATAAAAAGGGAAAACAGTTTTAAGAAATGTATCAACATTCAGTGTGGTGACTAATGGAAGTGATCCTAAAAATAGTGTTTTATTGTTTGTTTGGTCAAAATGGGATAAGTCTAATGGGCAGAGAAGTCACAGTCACCTGTAACAGCAGATATGTTTTGAAACTGTTAGATACTTGGCAAGAGAATTGGTTTAAAAAAAAGAGGACTAATCCACACCTCAGGCCTGTCCTCACCCTTCTTCCCTAATTCCTCTGGTCCAGAGTATCATTTCTTCCTCTTACTATGTAGATATAGTTTCCCTACCAATGCTCTGTGTCCCATCTCCTTCCCTTTTCCTTAAGATTTTCCTTGACTGATTATCTTCTTCAGTATACCCTCAAAATCCTGCCACTACTAGATCTTTTCTTTCAGTATATATAAATAATACCTAAGTTTTTTTAATATCTAAAAGCAAAAGAAAAAGCTTCGTTGCTGAGTGCAGTGCCACATGGTAGCAGCTCAAGCTACTTGGAAGGCTGAAGGTGAAGGATTACCTCAGTTCAGGTGTCCAGGGCCCACCCGGGCAATACTGCAAGACCCTTCACAAAACAGAATAAAGGCCTCCTTCACATTGTATTCTACTTCACCTATCTTCTTGTATTTTTTCATAAGCAATTTTTAGAAAGAGGCCTACTTCTCCTTGAGTCATTTCTCATCCTGAAGGAATCTGGCTTGATGCTTCACTAGCTCACAGAGGGTGTTTCACTTAAAAGCAATAGTTACTTCCTAGATGTCAAATCCAATCTCCAGTTTGTTAGCTCTCATATAACTTAACCTTGCTCAACCCTTTCATACATTCACCTCTTCCTTCATGAAATGCTCTCCTTCTTCAGCATTAAACATATCATGCCTTGCTGTGTTGGTCAGTCACTTTTATCTCAGTCTCTAATACTACTATTCCTCTATGTTCATGACTTCAACTATAACAATTAGAAAGTGGTCAGTTCTGAATCTCTACCTCTGACGGGTACTACTGAGTACAGCTCAATTTGTAATATGTACT
The DNA here is from genome assembly GCA_004027205.1 of Ctenodactylus gundi. NCBI lineage: Eukaryota > Metazoa > Chordata > Mammalia > Rodentia > Ctenodactylidae > Ctenodactylus > Ctenodactylus gundi. The sequence continues at coordinate 51,697 of PVKB01000143.1, forward strand.
GAGAATTGAACCTAGGGTCTTTGCACTGAGCCACATCCCCATCTCTCTCTCTCTCTCTCTCTCTCTCTCTCACACACACACACACACACACACACACACACACACACACACACACACTCACTCACTTTTTTTTGAAACAGCATCTGATTAAGTTGCTAAGTAGCCCACAGACTGGGCTCAAAATTGGAATGCTCCTGCTGCAATCTCTCAGAGTGCTGGGATAATAGGGGTGCACCACCATAATCTAGGTTCAGTGACTATTTCATTGGACAGGTATTTCTGAGGAGCCATCATCAGTCAAAAATCATCCTTGGTAGTGGGAAATGGTGCTGAGCACAACAACCATAATCCTTACCCCTGAGACATTTAGGATGTGGAGAAGAAGACAGTTCATAAAATCCCTAAGGGGTACAGTGAGAACTTGACAAGAAGCTATGGAAACAGTTTTTGGAGAGAGATATATGCAGTTTTTCATTGAGGAAATAAATTGTAAACAGCACCTAGAAAGACAGGCTAACTGCAGATGAATAAAAACAGGCCTAGTGATACTAAAACAGACTAGAAAAAGCTGAGGCACAGAGACTGCAAAAGGCAGAATGGGAGAAGAGGCTGGACAGCGACTGGAGGCCAAATTACAGGGAGATTTTTTAAAAGAAGCTTCAGCTTGGAGCTCCCAGTTGCTGATTAGAATTTTGTCTATGAATCAGGCCACTAAATCAAACACCTGTTTTCTAAGAGCACCATGTTCCGGTACAATAAACAGAAAAATATTTCAAATAAAATGCTTCCCAGGAGAAACACCTATGTCACGGCACCCACTGTGACTAGGCACTGAGGAAGTACATTAAACAAGGGAGGTTTACCTGCACATCTCCAGGCTGTGTGAAAATGAAAACAACTGAGACTCAGAACTCTCAAGAAGTTATCACAGCTCTAACCACGACTCAGTGTGCCAAGTAACATATTAAATGTTCACTTCTGAAACAGGAAGAATATATTTTACCTTTATATTGAGATGAAAGATTAGATTCTAATCTTCTTGGTTTTCCACTCAGATGAGCAATGTAAGTGGGATCATACTTCTACATTACAGGTATATTTTGTTGAAAGTCTGTGAATATTTTAATTTAAAAGCCATGGACAGCAACCTCGAGGAGCTCTGACCATGCAAAATGTTTTATAAATAGTTCCATGTGCACTGTTCATCTGGAGACTCACTAGAAATGGATAATGACCTTGTATTTTGTACTCATTTACTCTGAATTAGCCAAACCTTCTGTTTTTAATTACATACTTAATTCACCTAGCATGGTCTAATTACAGAAAACAAAACATCATTTAAACAAAAGGTGGCCTTGAACTTAATCTATCAAAACACCAGTTAGTTTTAAGTTTTCAGTTCTTAACAAACTGCCAAGACATGCAATAGCAATTTTCTAAATGTGATCATACGCTTTTATAGCAACAGATTTACTACATAATCAAACATCTGTATATACTTTGAAAACCTGATGTGTTGTCTCACTATTAATGCCAATCTCCTTAAAATTTGATTGAACTTATAAATCTGAAAGCTGAACTTTATACCACACAACACATTTTAAATATCTGGCATCATTTTGTCCTTGAAGTGGTAAGTTATCATGACCATAGCTACTTATTTATAGAATGGTCTAGATATCTACATGAACTCATATGTGAAAATTTCCCTAATTCCATACAGTATAAATTAGTAGCCCCTCTCTGTGCTATCGCAACACCATATATATATATATATATATATCAATCATAGAGCTGAATTGTTGTTATTGGACCTATCCCCTAATTAGACTCTAAACTTCAGCAGCACAGAGTTTGTGCCTATTTTCTTTGTATCCCCAACATGGAGACAACAGTGACTGATACAGAGAAGGTCCCTCATACCAGCATGCTGAAATATTTAAACACAATGCTGTAAAGTTAACTTAATTTTCAGATTGTCTTATCTATTACATAGAAAATGCTATGAAACACACAAAAATTAGAATAAATGAGTTTAACAAGGTGGCAGGATACAAGTTTAATATACAAAAAGCAAATGTGTTTCTATTCAACAGCAAGAGTAAATAAAATAATTCTGTTTATAATAGCACCAGAACCCAATAAAATATTTAGCAATGAATTTAGCAATAATAGATGAATCTTAAGGACATTACAGTAACTGAAACAGACCAGCTGCGAAAAGATTCCAAATGTAATATCTAAAAATGAAAATAGAAAGTAGAATGATAGTTAGCAATGTCTAGTGGAAAGGGAAAAAAGGAGAGTTATTTAATGCAGAAAATGTTTCAGATCTGCAAGATGAAAACATTGTAGAGTGATCTTTGATGTCAATAGAAATATACTTCATACAACTGAATTGTACACTTATAAATAGTTAAAGTGGTAAATATTTTATTTTTATTAAAAGTTTTGAAAAAAACATTTCAGAAACCCTCCAAAAGTGAACCTGATAAGGAACAAAGTTGAAGTGTACACACTTTCCAATTTTAAAACTCACTACAGAGCTATGACAACCTAGACAACGTGGTAATGGTATGAGGAGGATAGGTTATAGGTTAGTGCAACAGAAGTGAGTATCCTGAAATAAACCTATTCATGATCATCTGATCATGATCACCAGTATTTCTTTCTGACTACTATCCATGGAAAATCTGGTCTTATCAAGAAATGATCGTGAGACAACTGGCTAGCAACATGCAAAAGAATCCTATGCCAAAAATGAACTCAAAATGGCCAAGACTGCAAATGTAGGCAAAAACTGTGATATTCTTAAAAGTTTCTTAGTTATGACACCAAAAGCACAAACAAACAAACAACAATTGAATTTCATCAAAATTAAAAAATAATGTTACCTGGGTATGATGGTGCATGCCTATTGTATCAGCATTCTGGGCAGCTTAGGCACATGCATACCAAACAAGCATTTTGGGAGGCAGAGGCAAGAGGAACTGAGCACTCACTAAGACCTTGCCTAGAAAAAGAGGTGGAGGGGACCTGGGATGTACTCAGTGGGAAGGCCCTGGTTCAAACCTTCACTACCACAATCGATCAATCAGTTAATAGTAGGACATCATTAAGACAGTGAAAACATAGCACACATACTGGGAGAAAATACCAGCAAACATAAGGATAAGGAACTTACAATTCAGGAATAAATGACTGATAACTCAATTAAAAATAGGCAAAGAATCTGAAAAGACATTTCTTCAAAGAAAATATGTAATAATGGCATGAAAACATGCCCAATATCATTAGCCATCAAATATCTAAAAGTCATAGGTGTAGGCCAAAAGTTTCTTAATAAGACATCAAAAGCAAAAGAAATATCCCCCCGAATTAATAGGATTATGTCAAATTAAAAAGTTTCTGCATGGCAGAGGAAATTATCAGAAGTATAAAAAGAGAACCAATAAACTGGGAAAAATATTCACCACCAATACCTCAGACAGAAGGCTCATAACCGGAATATACAGGGAATTGAAGAAAAGGATGCCCCTCAAAATCAAAGATCCAACTGAAAAATGGGCAAAAGAAACGGACAGTTCTGAGAAGAAGAAGTTCAAATAGCCAATAAATACATGGAAAGATGTTCAACATCCTTAGCCATTAGAGAAATGCAAATCAAAACATCACTAAGGTACCATCTAACTCCAGAAAAAATGGCATACATCAAGAACACAAACAGCAGTCAGCGCTGGCAAGGCTGTGGGGAAAAAGGAAACCCTCCTGCACTGCTGGTGGGAATGTAAACTGGTATAACCATTATGAAAGTTTCTCAAAAGACTAGAAATAAATATTCCCTTTGATCCAGTGAACACTCTTCTGGGAATTTTCCCCAAAGAACTTAAAACAACATGTAACAGAGATACATGTATGCCCATATTCACAGCAGCCCAACAAACAATAGCTAAAATGTGGAAGACAACAAAATACCCATCAATAAACCAATGAATACATAAATTGTGGCATTTATACCCAACGGAATACTACTCATCTATAAAGACAAATAGGTTGGAGGCTTTTATAGTTAAATGAATGCAACCTGAGACCAGCACGCTCAGTGAAGTAAAACAGAAGCAGAAGGTGAAATACTGAATGGTTTCCCTGATATGAAAAACTCAGATCACAATTATTTCATAGAACTTATTGTGGGGAATAATGGGAAGTGGAGGTGTGTGAGAGAAAGTGGGAGGGTCAAAAAGGGGAAGGGGAAGGATGTGTAATTTTGCCATGATATGTATATGCACAAAATACTCAAGATGAATGTACACTTTATGTATTGCACTTATAAATATCAATAAAATAGGGAAAAAGAAGTGCAAAATTAAAACTGCAATAAAATACCATTTCATACCCACTTGGAATGATATAATAAAGCAGGCAGAAAAGTTGCAAGGACGAGAAGCTGGAAAACGTATACTGCTGATGAAAGCACAAATTGTAAAACAACTCTGGAAAAGCAACGACAGCTGAACTTCTTCTAAAGGTTAAGCATAGCATTATCATATGATTCGGAAGTTTTACTTTCATGTATAACCAAACAAAATGTACACAAAAGATGTGTACAAACTTGTTCAGAACAGCATCACTCATAGCAGCTAAAACGTAGACACTCTCTAAATATTGATCAATTTATGAATGGGAAAAAATTGTATATTCTTATATGGACTATTATTCAGACACAAAAAGAAATAAAGTACTGACACATGCTATAACATCGGTGAGCCTTGAAAGCATTCTGCTATGAAACTACACATTTAATAGAATTCCCTTTAGATGGTATGTCCAGAACAGCAAACAAGAGATTCAGAAGACGGAAAGTAAACTAGTGATTGCCTAAGACAACGGGTAGGTAAGAGGGAGAGGGCAAGAATAGGGAGTGATGACTAGGGCTACTGTCTTTCTTGTGGGTTAATGGAAATTTTCTACAATAGGTTGGTGCCCAATTCTGTGAATATGCTAAAATTCAGTGAACTGTGGAATTTAAATGAGTGAACTGTAAATTATATCTCCATAAAGCTGTTAGAAAGCATACAATATTTGTAATACTAAATAACCAAAGTATATTCCTGGAAAGCAGTAAAAGATCTGAAAGTAAAATGCTGAATCAATGTTTTTCTACTGATAATTATTTTCTGATTTCTGGCTGTAAAGTTACTAGAAATACAAATGCCTTATTTATACTATAACTATGATGCAACATGAACAAAATACTAAGCTTCTCAGATAATAAAATGTGGCTAGTACATTTAAACACATAACTAAGTGGTAGTTACACTTTTGAGTGATAAAGATTTGTGGTCAGGATGGAGCCTGAGTAACAGAGCTGCACACTATCTCCTTGTGGACTCACTTAAAAAGTCCAGAATTTTTTCCCAGTCTGTTGGTTCTCTTTTTACAATGTTGATAGTTTCTTTTGCTGTGCAGAAGCTTTTTAATTTGACAAGATCCCATTTGTTAATGGGGAAAATTTCTTTTGCTCTTGGTGTCTTGTCAAGAAAGTCTTTGCCTACACCTGTATCTTTTAGAAATTTGCCTAATTTGTCTTCTAGAAGGTTTAGTGTTTCATTTTTTAATGTCTAGGTCTTTGATCCATTTTGATTTGATTTTGGTGCATGATGACAGGTGTGTGGCTAGATTCATTCTTCTGCATGTGGATGTCCAGTTTTCTCAGCACCATTTGTTGAACAGGCTGTCCTTTTTCCACTGTATGTATTTGGCCCCTTTGTCGAAGATTAAGTAATTGAGGGTGTTTGGGTTTGTCTCTATGTCTTCAATTCTGTTACACTGGTCTATCTGTTTTTTTTTTTTTTTTTGTGCCAGTACCAAATTGTTTTTAAATAGTATAGCCTCATGCCTGGAACTGTAATGCCTCCTGCTTTGATCCTGTTGCTCAGATAAGAAGCTAGTAACTAGATTATACAGGGAGCTGAAGAAAAGTAAGTCTACCAAAATAAAGGGTCCTATTGAAAAGCGGGCAAATGAAATGAAGAGGCAGTTCACTCATGAAGAAGTACAAGTGGCTAATAGATACATGAAAAGATGTTCAACATCTCTAGCCATAAGAGAGATGCAAATCAAAACCGCGCTAAGATACCATCTCACTCCAGAGAGAATGGCCTATAGCTACAAGTCAAATAGCAATCAGTGCTGGCGAGGCTGTGGGGAAAAAGGAACTCTCTTGCACTGCTGGTGGGAATGTAAATTCATACAACCACTGTGGAAAGCAGTATGGAGAGCTCTCAAAAGACTAGAAATAAATATCCCCTTTGATCCAGCAACACCCCTCCTGGGAATATATCCAAAAGAGGCCGAAACAACACATAACAGAGATACATGTATACCCATGTTCATAGCAGCACAACTAACAATAACTAAAATATGGAAGACACCAAAATACCCATCAACAGACCAGTGGATACACAAATTATGGTATTTGTACACAATGGAATACTACGCAACAAAGAAGTCCAACAGCATAGAGGTCTTTGCGGGCAAATGGAAGAAGCTTGAGAACATCACGCTTGGCAGTTTCTCAATGTAAACTTTAAAGACCAGGAGAGCCTGGAGCAAGATCTTTCAAGGTTTAAAAGATAGTAAGTGTCAACTGAAGTTGTTGTATCCAGCAAAATTATCCCTACAATTTGAAGAAGTAAAAATTTTTCATGACCAAGAATCCCTAAAGAAATCTGCAACCACTAGTCCAGCATTGCAGAAAATACTTGAAGGAATCTTTGAGAAAGAGAGACAAGCAGCATCAAAAAACATGTGGAAAGGAAGCATCTAAAGAGAAAGTGTAACAGCAACAACAACAAAAACTGATCAGTATTTGAATCATTTGATTAATGTCCTTCTAAAAATAGTAGCAACTGTCTCATAATATTTGTGAATCTTCCCCATGAATTATTGTTTTTAATAGCACATAAGTTTGCAAAGCATAATTATATCCAACATAGGGAATTGGTATAAAATCTTTAAAAACATGTATGCATGAAGTTAGGGATGAACAGGAAGGTAAAATGATAAATCAGATATGGTAAAATGTAGTAACTAGTGAAATGTGAGTAAATAATTTATGAAAGTCAAAAAAAAGCCTCTGAAATACCTAAGCATGCCATCCTATCTATTGCTTTAAGTGTAGCATACTTATGTGAAATAGGTTTTAGCTCATTTAATGTAGCAATTCACTCATTTGGTCTTGGATGTAAGTTTATCCTAAGAAAACTGACTGGTGCAATGACAACCTGAATGTCTTTTGAAAGTACAAATATTTACCTTTCAGTACTAGGTTATGGAATTTGAAATTTAACTTCTCTTTCTCACGTTTTCTAGCCTTATGATTTTCATTATTATAGTTCTCTTATTTAGACTAGTAGGTGAAGCTACATTAAAGAATTTCAACAAAGATATAGTAAGATACAGAAAAAAATAAAACTTTGGCAAATCACCCCAATCAAGGGCTCTGCTGGACCCAGAGAAGAGGCATCAAGATATGGCCACTGCAGCCCATTCTAGGGGTGGGAAACTGAGCTAATAAGTGGTGATTTGAGTGGTAAAGTGAGTCAGACACAGAAGATTAAATATGTTAAACACTGCATGGTTTCTCTGATTTGGGAAATCCAGAACAGAGGCATTCTATAGAACCAAATGAGTGTGACAGTGGGAGTTATGGGGGGAAGGGAAGGGTATTGGAGGGCCAAAAATGGGGAGGGAAAGGAACTGTAATATTGATGTGATACGCATATACACAAAATAATCAAGTTCACTGTAAACATTTTGTATTGTATAATATATCTATATCTATGTATGTTGGGGAGAAAAAAAGTTAGTCTAGAAGTTAGCAAGTTGTAAAGGAACAGTAATACAAGCTGAGGCTCTGAAAGGCAAAGCAGTGTGAACAAGCAAGGGCTGAGAACACCATATAAAATGGCTTAAACTTCAGTCTAAATCCGCATGTGCAGATCCAGACTGAGATGGGGCTGGAGACAATGTTTACTATCAATTTCTTCCCTTGTATCAATGGACTGGGTAAGGCTGGTGTGGGGTACTGCCAGGGCAGCTGGCAAAGAAGGGAAGGAGTCTGAGTAAGCTGCTAATGAGAAGCAATCCATAAAGTGGTTTACACGAAACAGTTTGGCTTTGCTCTCCAAGAGATTCTATTCACAAAATAAATCACTATGTTGTTATCGTAACAACTTTTAGTATTCTCTGGCCCTCTAGGGAGAATCGTTCGAGTTTATGTGTCTAAACTGCTACTGTCAAGATCAACAATGCCTTCCTGTTGCTAAATATCCAATAGTTAAGTAATTGGTCCTCATCTTTATTGATCTCAGTAGAATCTGATCCAGTTGATCACTGCCTGCTCTTACTATACCTTCTTCCCTGGGTTCAGTCTAGGACACTTTCTGGTGATCACCTGCTCCTCCACTTCCTTCTTCTTGGTATCCTTTGCTGATACATCCACTTTCCCCTAATTGCTTCATGTTTGAGCGTCCTAGGATTCAATTATTAGACCCAACATGGGATGCATAATGATTCCCAAAGATACAACGCTCCTTGAAGGCCTTGCAAAAATGAATGAGTTAGGGATCTTAAGATCTTCAGTACAAGAAGACCATTCTAAATGTACTGAGTGGGCCCTAAATGCAATCACATTCTCATAAGAGGGATAAGATGTCAAATAGAAGACAGCCTTGGGAGTGGAGACAGTAGGAGAAGATGCTTTTTTTTTTTTTTTTTGGCTTTGAAGATGGAGGAAAGGGCTCTGACCAAAGACATGCACAGAATCCAGCTCAGGTGCTGAAAAAGCTAAGAAAGTAGAGATTCTTGATTCTCGAGGAGTATCTCCAGGGAAGGAATGGCCCTGCTGAAAAGCCTTTTGGGTGTCAGTTTGGACTTCTGACCTCCAGACACAAAAGAATTAATTTCAATTGTTTTAAGCCATTAAATTTGTCTTTTTTTTTTTTTTACGGCAGCCACAGGAAACAAATGCAAATGAATCTTGCCTTATGATGGCATTATACACTGATATACCCATCATAGCTGAAAATGCATTTAACATACGTAACCCAGTATCCTACCTTACCAACCTAGTACTCTGAAGGGTACCAGATGTCACCCCTGTTCGTGTGGCTGACAATTGTGATTTGCCACACTGTATGTGGCGAGTCCAGGGAAAGATAAGAGTTAAAGTACAGTTGCCACTGACTACATATGGCTTCTGCACGATTATAACGTTGCACACCTGTAAGTAAAGCCATGGTAAGACAGGTAATATCTGTACATATTTTGCTGCCTGGAAGACTTGCCATAACAAATATCTACTATAATTATATAGTTAAAATTGGCAATGGGCAGAAGCTAGCAGAAATGTGAAGGATAGGGTAGACAAAGCCTAGATCACTTTAGATGATCTCAACTTGGTCTCTTGGTAAAAATATGAATGTTAATAGCTCTGCTGGTGATGGCTCAGAAGAAATGAGAGTATATCCATGAAATTCTAATTCATCTTGGAGAACGTGTGTGTGTGTGTGTGTGTGTGTGTGTGTGTGTACAAACATACATATATGTATCACTAACAGAATATTGGTAGATATATTAAGAATTAATATTCTGTTGGTGAGGGCTCAGGAGATGAGGAACAATTTAGAGGGAACTGGAGCAAAGATGATTTCAGTTAGAAAAGAGCAGGGAACTTAGTTAGTTCTTAGTTACATGAAAAGTGGAACTTGTAAGTGATGAAGTTATATTGGTAAGAAGAGCCAAAAAAGTTCTGAACGCAAGATTTGGGTTCTTTCACAACTCATGGTAAACTGTAAAAGGTAAGACTGGGGAAGACTTAAGCAAAAATAAACTAGTACTCCATGATCTGGGATATTTTCAGCCTTCCACATTTCAAAAGACATTTAAACTAGGAGATGCACTGTTAGAAAAGCATTTTCTGGGAAGAGGAACAAGGGCGTGGCTGGACAATATTTCAGAACTGCTAAAGAAATTAGGTGTGACTCATGAGTCCCCTCCATCATCTTAGCAGAGGCCATAACAGAGATGAGGTTATCTAGGAAAGATTTGTGGAAGGAATATTTTGTCTAATGATGCAAGGCTTTTGAGATTACTGTATCATCAGAAACAGGTTGGGCTGAGACAGAAGTAGAATGAAATGAAGGAAGGTTGTCATATTCTAGATATTACAAGAATGAAAGAGGCTGAGAAAACTACTTGGCTATAAATAAGGTATTAACACTTCTCTTCATAAAAGAGGAAGACTGATTCAGAGGGGGGAGCCGTAGTCCCAGAGGGCAGAGCCTTGAGTCACAGAGGTTGCTCCCAGGCCTTGAAACTTTAAGGAATTTCCATTACAAGAGTTTTAAACTGCTCGAGACCACTGCTTTTTTTGTTTCTTCCATCAATTCTGTTTTGGAATGTCTAAAACTACTATTCCATGCCAGTTCTACTACTGAATTTGAGGGGACAACCAGTTTTCTATTTTTATAGGACAATGGATAAAAATGTTGCTCCAGGATGGATCATGATGACAGAATAACCCTTAGCCGATTTAATTATAAAATTTGAGATTTTGGAGTGTTTACATGAGATTTTTGACTCTGAGTTGATGCTATACGGTGCTGAGATTTGGGGGGATACTGGAATGGGATGAGGGTATTTTGCATGTAGGATGGGCAAAAATCCTTGGGGGACTAAAGGGCAAAATTTAGCTTAATTACAGAGTCTGTCAATATCACTATGTATGGCAAAGATTTTGCAGATGTGATTAATTTAAGAATCTTGAGATGAGACATTTTGAGATGGCTTACAAAGTGTCTATATCATAGAGACAGAGGAGCTGGGGCAGAGATAAGGGGCTAAAGTGCTTACTTGTTTAGCAAGATCAAGGTCCTGGGTTCGATTTCCACCATTGTATGAGCTGAATGTGGTAGGACATGCCTGTAAACCCAACGCTTGGGAGGCTGATGCAGGAGGATTACTGTGAGTTTGAAGCCAGCCCAGGCCACATAGTAAGTTCAGGACCAGCCTGGACTATACAGCAAGAACTTGTCTGTCATGGTTTGGATCTAGAGTGTTCCCCAAAAGTATCATGTACCTATGAATACTGGTACTGTTGGGAGGTGGAGCCTAAGTGGGACAGGAGGAGGCCTGGGGCTTGACCTGGAGGGCATGTGCTGGTTGTGCTCTTTCTCTCAGTCTAGTCTAAGTTTTGCCATGCTGCTGTAAGGATCTGTCTCCCAGACCACTGGCTCTGACTCTAGCTGGAGAACACCATGTGATTCCATCATTTTACAGCCACCCATAGGTGAATGGACTGTGACTTTCTGAAATTGTAAGCTGAAATAAATCTTTCCCTCCTAAAGTTGTGCATGTTGGGTACTGAGTCACAATGATAAAAAGTAACCATGACATTGTCTTAAAAATAAAAAAGACAGAAGCAGAGGCAGATTTATATGGAACAAAAAAGCCCATGTGACAAAAGTGGGAAGGAAAGTAACAGAAAAAAAGTTGCTATACTTTGAAAAGGGAAAGACTGTGAACAAAACGATGTAGTTCGAGATGTGAAAAACAAAACAGATTCTCTGCCTTAGGAGGAGAATACAGTCTTGCTGACAGTATGATTTAGTCTGATAAGATGTGGTTTCAGAGATGTGGTTTCAGTTTCTGGCCTCCAGAACTATAAAAAAGTAATTTCTATTGTTTTAAGCTACTAAATTTGTGGTAATTTGTTACAGAAGTCCTAAGAAACCAATGCAGACACCTTTCCTCTCTTACCTTCATCTTACACTCTGGTACTCATTCAGCTCAGAACAAATGTAGCACTTTGCTGTCCTTCCAACACACTAAACAAAATTTCCACTTCAGTCTTTGTAATGGGTGACTCTCAACTTGGAATGTTCTTCAAGATACCTACATCGTCACCCACCTCCTTGATCCTTTTCCCCCTTCTTTAAGTTCTTTCTTTAATACCATGTAACTTTCATAATGAAGCCTCTCCAAAGACTTGATTCAGTTTGGCCAAGCTGCCCTTCCAACACTGGCTCCATTATATTATCTGGCTCCTTTTCCCCCTCTCCATAAAATTTATCATCTTGTAATCGCACAGTGTAATTCAATAATTTATTATGGTATTATGATGTGAAACTGGAATGTCCCTCAAAAGCCTCATGTACTTGGATATTGTAAAATGTCATGTGCTATGAAGAAGGTAGGGCCTGACTGGAGGGGATGGCACACTGGGGCTTTACCCAAAAGGGTGGGACCACTGGGGCTGGACTTGGAAGCATAGCTCTGCCACTCCTTCCCAGCGTGGTTTCATGTCTGCCTGCTGTGAACAGCCTGCTTTCTGCTCTTCCTCCTGCCAAGTGTTCTCTCATGTCAGCCACTCATGTATGCACTGTGGCCTTCTTAGATTGTGTGCTAAAACAAATCCTTCCTCTCTTAAATTGTGGATGTCAGATATTCTGTCTCAGTAACAAAAAAGTAACAAACACATATAGTTATCTGACTAATTTCTCCATTAGAATGTATGCTCTGTGAAGACAGAAATTTTTGTCTGGTTTATTTACTAATATATTATTAGTATCTAAAACAATGTCAGATACATATTAGGCACTTTTAGCTACTCTTGGCCCTCAAATTCTATAAAAAGTCACTACGACAATGTTGAATAAATTTTAAGTAATGCTGCAAGGTCATTACCCCACCCCACCCCCAAGAATACAGCAAAGGATCTACACATATCGCAAATGTAGTCATTTACTGAAGGCTTGCAAAGAGTCAAGTCACAGAAGAATATACAACATCGACTCAGCTCCAAATGGAAAGACCAAATCATGTTTCGGTTACGAGTATGTACCTGGATGGTAAAACTCCAAAGAAAGCAAAGCAAAGGTAGTTCCTACTCCTGTGGGGAGGGAGGGAGGGGGAATATATAACGGCTTTCAAAGTACTGTACATTATGTTCTATAACCTAGGTGGTAAGTACTTGGGTGATTCAAGGTATTTTGTAAAATTGAATTGAAAGGCCTTCTGTGATTCCCTCCACCCTCTGGGCCATTCTATAATAGTCTCTTGTATGCTAGAGTGACTCAGAGAGATGGGTAATTTCGGAGATTCTCATTATCTTCCCCTAAGGTACCTAAATCTTTTTCCTATTTACCACATTTGATTCAGTCAATGAGGTGAGAAGACATACTTGGATGTATGGTCTTTGAGCAGCCAGTAACACACATACACACATATAGTTAATCACAGAATGCCTGGGAAATATACATAATAATAAGCTTAACAGAAAAGGTGTCCATTATGAATCTGTGAAATATTCTGGGTGAGTATTTGTTCACTTAAAAAAAAACCTCATTGATTTTATCATCCATAAAAATTAAGTTTAAGTAGGTCAAGATGAGTGGAGCCAAACTTCCCAACAACATACTGCAGGGGTCAAGTTTTAAAGAGTAAGCATTGCAACACGTACTTTTGACATCAGAATAGAATTTATGAAATCAAGAAGTTTAGGAAAGTGCAAACTGTGTGATCACTATGTACAGGCTACAAAGTGATTCAGGTAGGTCTGGTAGAAGGTAGGTTTTTGTTGTTGTTGATGTTTTATTTGGTGGTGCAAATTCTTATGCATGTGAGGAAATGTATGTTCATTAAAAATTCTAGACTTATATTATGAAATCAGGCTACTGGATTAGGCTATTTAATGAACAAAAATATGTTTCAATTAGATGTTTACTATTCAGGCTGATAAATTTAATTAAAACATCTCACTACAATTACTTTAAGGAGAATTATTTTGACAAACATTAAATTTTGATTTGAAAGAATGCAATGGCAAATGTCAACAAATCTTTTTAGCAAAAAGGATATGAAACAAGGTGTCTCATCAATCTACAATTTAACACAGGGAACAGAAATCACTGTAAATACTAAAGCAAACTTAAAATTTGTCAATAATAAATGACTTTCCTATAAATTAAAATCTGTATTCCACAGTGAGTCAAAAATTCTTTTTTCAAGAAGTTACATAATGTATTCAAAAACTAACAATGTAGTATTTTTCTATAACTTGTTAAAATTTTACTTGAAATATCTAACATTCACTTATATTTATTATGATTTCTTTTTAAATAAAAACTTGAGATTTTGTAAGCTTCAATATTAAAATATTCTGTTAATTTGTAATAGGATAGATTCAAAAGAAAAATTAAGAGGAAGGAATTAGGCTTCAAAATGAATCCTATTAATATTAGTGTTATTCACAATTATAAATCAAAGCAGAAACTAGTAACATACAATAATAATATTGATACTTGTTATTTGAATTCATAAGAATGATCATAATAACTATTATTCAGTAATGAAAAAGACTGTAATAAAGAAAGGATTACTAGGGACACTGATGCTGTTTTCTTACATTACTATTAAGTATTATTTAAGAGTCAAATTTAACTGATGCTGTTTTCTTACATTGCCATTAAGTATTATTTAAGAGTCAAATTTAACTGATGCTGTTTTCTTACATTGCCATTAAATATTATTTAAGAGTCAAATTTAACTGATGCTGTTTTCTTACATTGCCATTAAGTATTATTTAAGAGTCAAATTTAACTTAATGCTTAATCCAGAGTAATACCACAAATATGCAAGTCCTTTTTTGGAAGGACTTTTTTGTCAGAAGATAGTTACGTATTTTTCTCCTTCCAATTTCTCAATCAATTTTGCAAACAGTTACAATATTTTACTGTCCTACTGCCCCACTCTCCACCGAGTTTCTTTCTTTTTTAAGTTCCTATAACATCAGCAAGGACTTTTCAGAACTAGTTAATAGATGTTCATAGCTGCTCTCAGTGAGTATGAATTAGTACCCTTTGAGCTATTAAAATTTATTTAAAATATTTAAATCCCAGTTTCCACAGCGAGACTTTAAATTTGAACAAGCACAAATACAAATAACAGACTGCAGGGAAATATATCAAGTTTAGAATTCTTACAAATAATCAACTCTCTGTTAAGTTTAATGAAGTAGTTGGCAGTAGCGGTGGGAGAAATACTGTTTAATTTTCAAGCATCTGATTTGACTGGGAGAAAAACTAGCTGACTGTGTTAGACCTTAAAGCCTACTGGCTATACAATAGTAAAACAGCATATCATTCATTCTGGGGAAAACAAATGATACTAAATGAATATTATGAAGGTGGCTTCTTTGACTAAGTTACTTTTTACGAAGAAAAGACATATAAGGTACTCAAATGCTTTTGGTGAGTGACTAAAATTTAAAACTAAAAAGAAGGTTCAATTGTTTATATATTACTCTAGAAAACAACCTAAAACTAAAACATTACATATTAATTTAGATGTAATCCAATTAATCACAAGTAAATCTCAAAAATAATATATTCTTACTGTTACTCTTATTAAAAATATCCAATATTCTGAGAAATTAACTAAACCAAAAAGTAGATTCTATCAAATAAAAAATTTAGTGAGACAACTTTTCTTCATATTTGCTGAATCTGGATCATTTCAAATGAAACTGCTAATAACTCCATATTTATCTATCTTACAACTCTTGGCTCACACAATGTAAGATACTGAATCTTAAAAAAATGAAAGCACTTGTTGCAAATTTTTACACCTGTGATAAACTAAATATACTGTTAAGTACATCAATCTGAAATTAAGTATCTGTTATAGGCTAGTATTCTTCTGAATGCTTTCCTTACACTATTCTCTCTTCTTTTTAGATTCAGAGAAATGTTTGGATGTATAAATTCTATGCACTTTCCCTAGAAACACATTAAACATCTGAATACAGACCAAAGAATTAGAATAAAAAAATCTCAAGTGCTTTGAAGTACTTCTCCAATTTCAGGTTTTCTTATTTGATGCTGGATTAAAATGGCAATGTAGTAAGGTTTTCTCTGAACTGTAAAATAAAGATGACTTTTAAAAAATATTCATTTAATTTAGAGAATATGCATTAAATTGTTATCAACAGCTAAACTGATACACAAACTACTATTTTTAGTGTTTTGGCTATGAAACAGAAACTGGAGTAAAAAAAAAAAGCCTCTGTGCTATATTTAAAAACAGCCTTTACTTTTTAAAACAGATGCATTATTTTTAACTTTCAGAGTAATAAACTGTAAATAAAGAGGATGGTATCTGATTGGCCTGAGTTTTTCTAAGTTCCTTAGCATGATTTTTATTTATCTGCATAAAAAATCTTAGAATTAATTTTTATAAGGTACACAGATAAATTATAAAATATTACTTTGGAGATACAAGGTAAGCATAATTTTAAAGACTCATTCTAGGAATCTTGACAGACAAGAATTAAATACATAAACAACTGATGCCACATATGGGAAGTCCTCACTTAATATACCTTATTAGTGTGAAGCTAAACATTTCTTACTAAAAAACTGGTAGAAGTAAATATTATTTTATTACTTTAATTTTTCCTCTTTGAAGAAACTTAAAATTAATTTTTAACTGGTGTAGGAATTTTAGTCTAGTCTGTGTGACTGCATTGTCCTGTGTACTTAGGGCCACCAAAAAGTCAGACATTTCAATTAAAAGTGACAACTAAAATTTAATATTTTAATCTTCATGTTTTGTTTTTAAGCCTGTCTATTTGTATTATAATTTGATTTGTCAGATAAATAAGATCTGGTTAATTCATTTATGGGTAAAATAACTGAGTGTTCATATGTCTAACACCATCAGTGCTTTTCCGGAATACTTTGCCTAAATTTTCAGTGCCTGGAGCTTGCATACAGCAGGAACACCCATATAAAATGTTTACTGGATAAATAATGGATAAATAACAAAAAGTACTTCTATAGTGACAGGACAGAAACTCTGAAAGGTTCTAAAATATTTTTAAGTCAGCGGTGCCTTTTTACATAAAGAATACTTTAAGGGAGCTTTTGGCTGGCCCTGAATTGAAGATCAAGAGTCATGAAAAAAAGCCAAAAATGATACATGAGTACCTTCTACACTGAAGACAGCCAACAGACAAATGGGGCCAAACTGCTCTTTCTGAGTTTATTAAGATGTTGCAAAATAAGTCTCCTCACTCAGTCCCAAATGAACATTCTAGCCACATAAGAAGGTACAGGTGATTGGGAAGCACTGAGAGGCAGGGTTTCTCATGAAGGCATCCTCATTTAGGCCAAGCTGAGGGGCATCAACATAATAAATTGTAGCACAATTCCTTACAGTATGGGGAGACTGGGATCTCACTTCAGGCTGAAGAGATTACTGGACAGGAAACCTGCAAACTTGTCCTGATGTTTTCAAGAAAATAGAATTCAGATGACCTGACAGACATCCTTTGAAGTGGGGGAAATACACTGACCTTGTAACTTGTCTAGTTTTGTCTAGACATTTCTGAAGATGGAAGGCTTGGTGGAGCAGCCTACAGCAGCAGGATCAGTAGGGTCAGAGTAAGAGTGTGTCTAAGGAGAAGAGAAAGGGAAATACCTCTCAGGCTCCCCTATCTATCCATGCACGTGGAGACTCTGGAAACAGAACACCATTGATTCTCATGGCGCATGGAGGGAACAGAGTAAAGAAGGGGTGAGAGCTTCTGGTCAATTGCAACACCGCTCCACTTACAAAAGGGTACAGGCTTGAAATGACAGAACCAAAAGGAGGTACATCACGCTATCTGTACCAGAAGTTCACTGATAGAGGGAGTCAATACTATCACTCCAAGAAAAGCATACATATCAATACATAGGAAAGTTATGACATCATCTGTTAGATTCTAAAATGCTTAGAACCAGATTATGCTGAAGAAAGTTCTACCCTCTTGAGAGAACCATGCTTAGATGAAGACCTCTCCTGTCCTCTCCTCCATGTCTCTAAAAGCTAAACCAAGAGAGGAGAAAGAATGCCACCAGTCTCAGGTCACTTAGGTGACTTGCCTGCAAGTACAAGGTAAAAAAGACCTGCAGGAGAACTAATTAACTCTCTCTCTCTCTCTCTCTCTCTCTCTCTCTCTCTCTCTCTCTCTCCCTCCCTCCCTCCCTCCCGGTTCTCACTACACAGACCCAGCTATTCCTGAATGCACTGTGGAGCCCAGGCTGGCCTTGAACTCACAGCAATCCTTCTGCCTCAATCTTCCAAGTGCTAGGATTACCGGCATGCACCACCATGCCCAGCTTAGGTGTTGCTGGTGAATCCAACTCGGGGCCTTGTGCTTACAACTATTGTGTCATTGCGCCAACCTGAGAGTTAAATTTGAGATAAAAATTTTCATCTAGTCAAACTTTTACTAACCCAGAATCATCATAAAGTTACGGCATTTGTCCTACGTCACAATTAAGGTACAGAAAGGGGTATTGGAGAGAACATGCTTCGAAGTAGGTTTGCAAAATACAAGACCAAAAATTAATTTTAAAATTTAGAGCTACTTCAGGATTATACCATATGAGTTCTAACTTTCAAAACTGTTTAAATATGCTTTAATTTGTTCCTGACTCATACTATCTGATAGCTGGTAGCAGTATAAATTTTAAAAGAACTGTTAACAACTTGATAGAAACTGTTCTTTAAAAAAATTCATGCACAGATGTACTCTCCCACAAGAGTGGAACAAGCAAAGAGCAACATCTTACCCGTGGTAAAACCTCACATGGCAGCTGGGACTGCCCTCAGTTTACAGAAGTTTGGCCGTGAATATACATCACAGTAAGAGACATAAAGCCAGCTTCTCTGCTGTTACTTCTGCTCTGCCCACATTAAACCTGGGGTTGCCCAGAACCTGCTTCTGATGACCATCTCTCTTAACATTCAGGCCCTCTAGGGCCTTTCTGAAAGAGAGAATCTTTCTGTGGCAAATATTCCCCACTTCATACTTTTATCTTGGATTTTCAACTTAGTAATTTATATGACCTCCAGACAGTGTCAACTTATTACATCAACAGTAAAACCCATTAGCTTGCCCTCTATGCTAAATCTTTAACACCTAGTCTTTTTCGATTTTTTTTTTTTATAGCAAGCAAGGGCAATGTCACTGATCTAATTTTCTAAATAATGTACTTTCTTTTCCAACCTACCTCTCCTATACACAGCTGTTTTTTTCAATCTCAGTGATACCAAATCATCTAATTCAGCTGATGTCTGAAATCTGGCCTCTCTTTAATTTCACTATTTTTGCCTTAATCCACTTACAATTTCAACAGGCTTTCATTATGGTTCTCCTAGATTTACAGTGTTTCCAATTCTTATTTTTCACTTTGGCACTAAAAAAAAAGAGGTATGATAAGTTATTTCTTTGATAAGAATTCTGCTCCCACTACCACCTGTCCATAGGATTAAGGCGAAGCTCAATGTGTTCTAGAAGGTTAACCTTGGCAACCACTTCTGAATCATATTTAATATTGCTCTGTCCAGCAGCTTCTCACCAGTCTCAGTACAGTGTTTCATAGCATCCATGATTAATGAAAACTTAAAAATGGAATGAAGAGAATAAAACCTGAGTGATTACATCAGGAGAGAATTTCTTACAGGTGAAGATTACTTAAGTACAATAAAGATACTCCAGATTAATGAAGTGCTGGAGAACTCTTTTTAAAATAACTACAAAGATAAATTTCTAGCATATAAAATGAACTGCTATGAAATGATGCTTACTGTGCTAAGAGACAGTATCTTAATTTCCTTAACTCAGTTAAGAATATTTTTCGGAAGACTATATTTACAATTCTACAACAAAGGCAAATAGTATTATAGCATTTGTCTGCACCTGTTAGCTGCAATTCACCGATTTCTGCAAGCTGAGGAAGAACTCCATTGTGATTTATACAGACATACTAAGGGGTGATCTTTCAGTGTTCACACTTGAGAATGATTAAATGTTTAAATGCACGAGTAAGGCAATATCAAGAATTTTGTGCCATCACTGAAATTCTAGTGACATGAATGGTAAATTTCATCAACGAATACGATCATGAAAATATAAAAAATATAAAAATGACTTAATTTTTCTTCTGTTATTAAAAGAAATCTATAACATTTTGTTATACAAGGTCCTGGCTGGTTATTAGTTTTTTATATACAGATGTCTGTGGCTTTATTTTGTAGCTTTATCTGCAGTCTCACATTAAAATACAAATAAAAACTAAGTTGAATTACAATTTGATACTTTTAACTCAGATTTCTGCACATTAAGTTTTAACATGCACCATTACTTAATTCAGTTTCTTTTTTAAGAACTATGAAATACATCAACAGAATAAATATATCATTTTCTAAAAGTACTATTACCTGCTATACTACACATTAATTTGACACTCATCTCAAGATCCACCTATAAATCTTGAAAGAAACCATGTCTACTATTAGTGAATAACGATATAAAACAAGATGACTTCATTATTGAATCAAGACAATTAGGATTTGGATGTTTTTCTCACTTTTATTGGTGTATATGTGTGATATACAGTGCTTACATTAAGTGTGAGCATTTTGTGCACATACATATCGTGACATCCTTACAATCCCTTCCACTCCCCTTTTTGACCCTCCTGTTTCCTCCCTCTTCCTCCTGACTCTGAATGTCTCACTCATTTTATTCTGTAAGTTGCCTGTATTCTGAGTTTCTCACAGTAGAGGAACTAAGCGACATTTAGGTTTTAGATTTTTTAAAGAAGCTGTTATTTACTATTAAATATTTCCAATATGAAGAATCCAACTTAATGAAGGCTTTCTGAGAGATACCATGGAAAGGGTTGCTATTTAGAGTCTATTGCTACACTGAAGTCAGAGCAGGAGGAAATGGTGTTAATATTAGTTCAATCAGGCCAACAAAAGTATTATCCAAAGGAATCATCTACTTCTACTGTCAGAGATGGATATCAGGAAGAATGACAGATACCAGTTACAGAAAGGTTTCCGATATTGAACTACTCTGTTTAATCTGAAGACCTGCCTTCTGGAAGTACAAAAGTAATTTTAGACTTAAAAGAAATGTCATTTATGACAGTTCATGTAAAAATAACTGTTCCATTATTAAAACACAACTAGATAACAACATTACTAGTTACCTTAGTCCATTTTAACAACTTATTTGAAAACTAACAGTTTATTTATTTTAAGAAATAAACATCATGGGTATCAGTTTTAAAAGATGATGAATTAGACTGTTCACTCTTTAATTCTAAATTCCACTGATAGTTAATATCTCTTGATGTAATCACCCCCAATAGTTCCTAATGTTTAACAAGTAAATATCCTAAATAAGGTTATGGAGAGAAAGCCCTCCTAGTCAAAATAACTCCCCAGATATCAACATTAAACAAACCACATGCTTGGAGTATAATATCTGTTCTTAAAAAGCAAAGCAGTCAATTTTTCACGAAGTCTTATAAGTACATTGCACCTTTAGAAGAATGAAACACTATGAGAAGTCTCTACTTCCTAGGACTCCTTTTGATGGGGCATTTTTGTTTCTGCCATGTGCCTTAAACATCTTCATAAATTCCAACATGGTGACACAAAATCACACACTGCACCTGTGCTTTCTAACTTAATTAATCCAATATGCACAGGCCTAATTACTTTATTTGTAAAGGAAATGATGATATAATAAATTTTAACTTAAGGTATTAATTACCTAAAGAAGTAGAATTAATGTTTCAGAAGACAGAATCATCACATAAAAATTTCAGAAACAAAGCATTAAACAGCAAGTTTAGAAATATATTGTACATGAATAAAATTATACTGAATAAAGAAACCGGTGGAGCAGTTCAGAGACACTAATATTTTCAACTACTATCGAATAAATTCCAGGTTAGTTGTCCAGTGACTACTGACATTGTTTTCTACTTGTACTACTTTTCTTTCCAAATAAAAGCCGTAGCTTTCTTAAATGTCTCAGTAGACTAAAGGTCAAAACCTTACAAAAATTTCCTATAGACCTAGACAATCACATGACACAACTGTGCACACACCACACCATCTGTTGGAAATGACTGCCAGAAAATTTCGTGAGCTGGCAGAGGACCGAAATAGTCAAGAATTCTGCAAGTATTTCAAAGTGCAGGCTTCTCATTAATTTTAATTTCCTGTTGGCTCTACAAGGAACGAGTGAGTAGTGAAAGCACAATGTGCCACATACACTTGAGTTCATGCCACATGTACACCTGTAATCATAAACTTTTATCCAGGGCTATTCATTGGAACATTTGAGATTTTATGTGTTTATTTCTTCTTACCCTAGAGAAATAAATCTGAAACATCTACAGTTATCTTCTCATACTTTGTTAGTACTCTTGCAAACATCTGGAAATACTTGACAATAATCATTTAATTAATGCAAAGCTAATCGATGACAATATGCTTAAATTCTTCACTCAACTGAAGTGGTTTCTCAGTCCACAGAACTAAGAACTGAAGAGAACAAGCAGTTCTTTGACTACAGAGTACACTGCAAAGGAAACTGTTAGCCAACATCTTTTTAAAAGCAAAGACACATCTGTATTTAAACAGATCAAGCAGATGATAGCACACTGCTCGTGGGTAATAAATGGTTAAGACTGTTGGCTTAAGGTTTTTTTCTTTTTTTTTTTTTAACGGTTTCCTAAAGGCCTATGTTGCTGAGGGCTTTCTAGACAGCCGACCTCGCTTCTACATTCTCATGGGTTCTTGTAGCACACCGCTGTCTCCAGTTTCTCAATTACTCCTTCACAACTGCTGGAAATGAAAATGTGGAAAGCTGAAAAGACCCCAAGAGGGAAATCCTTTTCCAAAACAAAGAAAGATGCTAAAAATGGCCCAAAATGGCTCTAACAGCAGAGCTGGCATTTTCTTTAAATGTGCTATTTTCTGCACCTTGTATAAGTAATTTTTTAGTTTGTATTGTTAACTTAATAATCATACTGACTTGCTAATCCAAGAAACAGGCAATGTTATGTGAGGTGCAGGCTCCAGGGGCCGAGTCCTGGGTTGTTGGGTGCTATGAATAATAAATCCGACATGAATACACTTGACGGGAGAGACAGCAGCAAAGTTTACTGAAGCCAGAGGACAAGAGTTGGTGGGCTCATGCTGGTGAAAAGATACAGAGCACGGTGCTTACTGAGTACAGAATGGGGTTCATTTGGATTTTAATACTTCCTCCCAGTTCCCAGGTACCTCTCAGAATTTATTCCACTATAACTGTCTGCATGAGATACAGTCCATATGGATGACCTTTCAGTGAGTTTCAGGAAGAGGGTTACTATTGGCATGCAGTGGGGTCCTAGTTGCCATTTGCTCAGGCAGGCTTTTGGGTCTCTGTTTCCCTTTTCTTTACCACTTTAGCACTTTTTGGCCTTGTGGTAGGTTCTGCCCAGGATCAGGTAAGTGTTAGGAACAGATAAGCAAAGAGGAGGGAATCCCACAGCAATTATATTGTGTTTATTACAATTGGAGTGGGGACATAGTCCAGTGGTGAGAGTACTTGCCTAGGAAATCAAAAGGCTCTGGGTTTAACTCCCACAAGTCAACACGGTGGTGCACAACTATGATCCTCTTGGGAGGGGAATGTGGGAGGATTGCTCTGTGTTCCAGGCCATCCTGGGCTATATAGTGAGTTCGGGATTAGCTTGGACTATAGAGCAAGACCCAATCTCAAAAAAAATAAAAAGACAAAAAATACATAGTAATCGGACTGCAGAAAACCTAGGATAGCTCTACACATGGAGGACAGCATTTGTTTCTTCCTACTGAGTTTTCCTCCATTGCTGCCCCAGAGTACTCCTGGATCCCTTAGATAAAAAAGAAACAAACGTGAATCGAATAAATCTTTCAGAATCACAATAATTCAGAAATGCTAACTTACAATTCAGCTGGGTCAAATGCAAAATAGTCAATTTACCTAATTCCTCTTATATTAGTAATTACTGTCAATCCAATTTCCTTTTTTAAAAATTGTATCCAATATAGCGGGTTACCAGATGGTTTTAAAAAGTTTTTGTTCTTATTCCAAAATCTTTATGGTATCCAAAATATATCTATTTAAGTTTGATGCTGTAGTTTCTACAAAACAAGATCTACATGTGCTCTATTTAATACTAAACAATCTGGATTTTAAAGCTGTTTGGAAATAATTCTAACCAAAACTAAAACATTAGACTAAGGCTATAATAAACAGATTTGCCTTTTATATTTGTTCTAGAGCTCTTCACAGGCACACCCTAAATAGAACTATTTCTCAGTGTAGTTAAAATAATTAGGCGAATGAGCTTAAATGTAGTTTACTTTCTATCTCATACTGTTCATACTGTAACCTCCAAATTGGTGACATCATAAATTCTATCATTACATTACATTATATCCAGGAACAAAACCTGAAACAACGATTCACAGAAAATCAGAAGACAAATGCTAAAGATTTAAAAGAAAATACAAATTATTCTGCACACTGGTTTTAAGGTAAAGAGGGTTTCCCATTCTGCACATCTATCTAGCCAGTATCTCTCTGAATAATCTCCGTCCTTGAGGAATGTACTCTGAATACCCCAATAGACAATGAACTGTTCTCTCTCACATCTTTCTTGAAATCAATGTACCTCAAGGCATAAGGATAAATACTCTATATCCTCAAAGTACAGTCCAATCAACTTTGGCTTGTTTTATGCAGTTTTTGTTAGGTAGACATAAGAATCACACAAAATTTATTTCTCTTTTTCAGGGTAGCCTTGAAACAAACACATCATAAAGGCAGGAGGTATACACAAAACCTTAACACAATTTATGCTTTGATAAGTCAAATTTTTAACATTCTCTGTGTAGCAGATGAGAGTAAGCAGAACAGACATTCTACATCATTAACAGCTGTGTCTTCAGTGGAACTCTTATCTTTGCTTTCTCTGTTTATCAAGGACAGTACTTCACCAAATCACTTACATTTTGCTCTCCTATACTTCCTCTCTAATTGTTCCTTCTCTGCCCCTTTTTTCTGAACAAAGCACCTTGCCACTGAGCTACAGCCTCAACCCTTTTTCATGTTTTATTTAGAGACAGGGTCTTTCTAAGTTGACCATCCTGAGCTTGGACTCATGATTCTCCTGCCTTGTTCTTTCTAAGTGCTGGCATTATAGATGAGCAGCACCATGTCTAGCTCCTCCTGCTCATCTTCAATACTTTCCTGCTGTTGACCACATTTGTTCTTAGCGATTCGTCACTCACTTTCTAGCAAGTCTCCTTTTATGTATCTCTTATTTCTACTTCTACTCCTCTCTGGCTATTAGAAACCTTTTCCACTTCCTTAAAATGGTAAGAAGATTGAGCATTCCAGCTGACAAGTGTAATAAATTCTGGAGATGGAAGAACTGTTCTAGTTGTTCCCCTACTTCCTGTTCAAAGCTTTTACCCTAGGTAAATCAGGGAAAATAAAAGTTATTCTTTAAAAACTGTATTGAGTTGTGTGATCCCTAGAAGTGTTCTTCCTATGGTAAAGAAATTTTCTCCCACTCTTTTTTGTTTTTTAATTTCACCTTTAATCATTTAGTTCCTCACTTTAACCCAAAGAACATTCTTCAATTTATTAGGTCAACTATTTCTGTTGGGGGTGGGGGGGTTTCTGTGTGTGTAGTACTGGGATTTGGGGATGTGTGTGGGGTGCGTGTGTGTGTGTGTGCCAGCACTAGAGTCTTCTCATAGAGCTATATTCCCAGCCCATTTACTAATGTCTTTATTTTCTGAAAAGGTCTCACTAATTGGCCAACTTCATCCTCCTCTTTCCAGCTTCCCATATACAGGAATTACAGTAACACAAATGGGTGCATGTATCAATATTTGGTTAGTATAAGCAAATTGTTAGTAGAAAATAATTACAAATATAGATACAAATATATGTGATAATCCTTGAAAGGGTATAGTGGGTGGAGCTAATAAGAGTAGGTAATCTCAAGAGGTCTTGGTTAGTCCAGACAAGCAATATAAAGTTCTATTATTTTGAAGTCTGTGTTCTACTTCAATTGTCAGTATCAGGTTTAGCTAGATATACAGTGAATGTAAACTGAAAACAGTCGTAAGTTCTAAAACTTGAACACTCAAGGTAATGCTTAAAGCAGAAATAGTGTAATAAAAGAATCTCCAGAATAGAGATAGAGCCTATCAACAACATATGCATTTCAACTCATTGCAAAGGAACCAAGAGGAAATGAGGTAAGAACTCACCTAGAAGAGACCTGACACCCCAGAAACTGATACCTGAAATTATGAAATAGCAGAACCCAACGATAGCAAAGGCAATAAAGATGCCAGTTTCTGGGCAAAGAAACTGAACACAGGACATAAGAGAGATGCACAGGAAGCTCAAAGCAGACATACTAGAAGTAACAAAAGCCATTAATAAGAAGTTACAGGAACACAAAGAAGAAGCAAAAAGATAATGAAGGCAATTCAAGAAAACTGAGGACAAAACAAGAGGCTTAAAGGCCATATTCAATGAAATCATGGAAGAAAATTTCCCAAATCTCAGGAAATAAACGAACATTGAACTGCGGTAGGCATTTAGAACTCCAAAAAACTGTGACTGCCAAAGAGAACTGCTCCGTGACAAATCACAATTAAAATCCTAGAAAACCAACACAAAGCAAAAATATTAAAATCTATAAAAGAAAAAGAGGGTGACTTACAAAGACAAGCCCATCAGGATAATTGCAGATATCTCAAACTTTAAAGGCCAGGAGATCATGAATTCATATCATGTAAGTGCTGAGACAGCGCAAATGCCAACCCAGACTCTTAATATTCAGCAAATTATCTCTCAAATTAGAGGGAAAAGTTAAAATTTTACACAATAAAGAAAACCCAAAGAAACTCCACCCACTAGACCAGCAATGCAGATAATACTTAAAGGAATCTTAGACAGAGAAAGAGATCAATAGCACCAAAGACCCCAGAGAAAAGGAAAGAAAGGAAAGAGGAGAATGAACAGACAAGAGAATAGGCAGGTCAAGCAATTAACACTGGAGCATCGTAACAATGACAGGGTATAGCAAATATACCACAATAATACTGAGTGTCAATGGTCTCACCTTGCCCATCAAAAGACAAAAACCGGCAGACTAGATCAGAAAACAAAACCCCACAATGTGCTGCTTACAGGAGACACACTTTACCCATAACAAAGACTTCAACTGAAGATAAAAAGATGGAATTTATTACTTCATGCAACTGGACCTAGAAAAAGAGCAAGGAGTAGCTATACTACTCTCAGAAATAGCAGATTTCAAATCAAAACAGATCAGGAGAGACAAAGTGGACATTAAATAATGATTAAGGGAACAATACAACAGGAAGAAATCATAATTATCAACATATATGCTCCAAACTGGGGAGCAACCACTTACATAAAACAAAAGTTATTGGACTTGAAAGGCCATGTAGGACCCAATACAATTATAATAAGGGACTTTAATAATTCACTATCACAGAAAGGTAGGTCAACTAGAAAAAAATCAATAAACAAATACAACAGATAAACAACATTATGGAAAACCTGGACTTAATGGATATCTACAAAGTGTTTCACCCAACATCAACAGATTACACTTTCTTCTCAGCAGTACATGGAACATTTTTAAAAACAGAGCATATTATAGGTCATAAGACATGCTTAAACAAGTACAAAGGAATCAAAATAATTCCTTGCCAACTTTCAGACAATAGTGGAATAAAACTGGAAATTAACCATAAAACAAACAGTACAAAATATACAAATACATGGAGATTAAATAACTAACTACTGATCAAATGATGGGTCACAGAGGAAGTCAGGGAAGAAGCCAAAAATGTCCTAGAGTTAAATGATGAAGGAAGCACATCATATCAGAACCTATGAGACACAAAGAAAGCAATCCTATGAGGGAATAGCCAAAAACACACACCTCAAAAGAACAGAGCAATCCCAAATAAACAATGTAATGATGGACCTCAAGAGAAACAAGAACAATCTAAATGAAAAAGTAGTAGAAGAGAAGAAATTATAAAGATCAGAGCATAAGCCAATGAAATTAAAACTAAAAAAAAATACAAAAAGTCAACAAATCAAAGAACTGGTTCTTTGAAAGAATAAACTTGATTGACAAACGTCTAGCTAAACTAACCAAAAGGAAAGAAAAAACACATTATCAATGCAACTAGAAATGAAAAGGGTGAAATGGCAATGAACACTTTGGAAATTCAGACAAGTATAAGTAACTATTTTGAAAACTTATACTCCAACAAATTGAAAAACTTGGAATAGTTGACTTTCTTGCCACATACAAAATACCAAAATTGAACCAAGAAGACATAAAAACCTTGAATAGACCAGTAACACACAAGGAAATTGAGGCAGTAATAAAGTCTCTACTCACAAAGAAAAGTCAAGGACCAGATGTATCCACAGCAGAACTTTTTCAGTATTTCACAGAAGAGTTAATTCCAATGCTCTTCAAACTATTCCATGAAGTTGAAAGAGAAGGAACACTACCAAATCAATTTTTGGAGGCTAGCATCATCCTAATATCAAAACCAGACAAAGACTCAACCAAAAAAGAAAATTATTGACCATCTCCTTACTGAATACACACGCAAAAATCCTCAGTAAGGTTCTGGCAAATAGACACCAGCAAGTAATCAGAAAGATCATATACCATGATGAGGTGGGCTTCATTCCTGTGATGCAAGGTTGGATTAACATATGTAAATCAAAAAGTGTGATACACCACACCAACAAAAGCAAGAACAGAAACCACATGGTCATCTTGATTGATGCAGAAAAGACCTCTGACACAGTCCAACATCCATTTATGTTAAGAGCCCTGAGGAAAATAGGTATAGAAGGACATAGCTCACACTGATAGAAGCCATATCTGCCAAACCTACTGCAAATATCACAGCAAATGGGGAGAAATTGAAAGCCTTTTCCCTTAAATCAGAAACACAAGGCTGTCCACTTTCACCACTCCTATTCAACATAGTTTTCAAAACCCTTGCCAGAACAATCAGGAGAGTGAAATAAAGAGAGCATATATCAGAAAGGAAGAAGTCAAATTAATCTTATTTGCAGATGAAATGATGGTCTACAAAGAAGACCCCAAAACTGCACTCTGAAACTCTTAGAAATAATAAATTCAGCCAAGTTGCAAATCAATACTAAAAAAAAAATCAATACTAAAAAAAAAAATCAAAGCATTTCTCTACACTAACAATGAGCCCACTGAGAAAGAGCTCAGAAGAACAACTTCATTCTCAATAGCCCAGCAAAAAATTAAATAGCTAGTAGTAAACCTAACCAAGGAAGTGAAGAACCCCTCCAAAGAAAACTATATTATGCTCAAGTAAGAAATTTAAGAAGACACTAGAAAATAAAAGACATTCCCTGTTCTTAGATAAGCAGGATTAATGACTATACTGCCCACAATTATAAAAATACCAACAACTTTTCTCACAGAACTTGGAAGAACAATCCTTAAGTTGATATGGAACAAAAGGAGACCCAGAATAGCTAATGCAATCCTGACTAACAAGACAAAGGCAGGTGGCATTACAACTCCACACATCAAGTCATGTTACAAAGCAAGGGTTATAAAAACTATATTGTACTTGCACAAAATCCAACAGGTTGACCGATGAAATAAAACGAGGATGCAGAGACAAACTCAAGTACCCTCAGCTACCTGATCTTTGATAAAAGAGCCCAAAGCATACACTGGAAAAAGGACAGCCCCTTCAACAAATGGTGCTGGAAAATTTAGATATTCATATGCACAAGAATGAATCTAGACACAAACCTGTCACCATGCTACAAAAATCAAAGTGCATCAAAGACCTAGATTATCAAAACTGAAACACTGAACCTGCTGGAAGACAAATTAGGCAAAAAATTTAAAGGTATTGGTAAGGACTTTCTCAATAAACATCCAATGAGAAAGGAACAGCTCCCAGAATCCATAAATGGGATTATATCAAATTAAAAAGTTTCTGCATGGCAAAGGAAATTACCAACAGAGTACAGAAAGAACCAACAGAATGGGAAAAAATGTTTCACCACCTATACCTCAGATGGGAGGCTAATAACTAGAACATGTAAGAACTAAAGAAAAACATACCCCTCAAATTTAAAGGTCCGATTAAAAAATGGACAATGGAAATGAACAGACAATTCTCAGAAGAATAAGTTCGAATGGCCAGTAAATACATGAAAAAAGTTCAACAAACTTAGCCAACAGAGAAATGCAAATCTAAACATCACTAAGATACCACCTAACTCCAGAAAGAATGGCGTATGTCAAGAACCTGAACAGTCACTGATGCTGGTGAGGCTGTGGGGAAGAAGGAACTCTCTTACACTGTTGGGATTGCAAACTGGTACAACCACTATGGAGAGCAGTAGAGAAATTCCTGAAAAGGCTGAAAATAAATATCCCCCTTGATCCAGTGATACCTCTTCTGAAAATGTTTCCAAAAGAATTAAAAGCATCATATAACAGAGATACATGTATACTCATGTTCATAGCAGCACAACAATAGCTAAAATGTGGAAGGCACCAAAATAACCATGAACAGACCAATGGATACATATATTGTGGTATATGTACACAATGGAATATTCTACTCATCTATAAATTAGACAGATAGTTTTGAGGCTTTTGTACGTAAATGGATGCAACTTGTGACCATCATGCTGAGTAAAGTGAGTCAGATGCAGAAGGTTGAATTTCTAATGGTTTCTCTAATATGAGAAACCCAGAATACAGCCATTTCACAGAACTAAATGGGGGCCAGAGTGGGAACTAGTGGAGAGGGGGAAAGTGCGGAAGGGTCAAAAAGGGAGAGGGGAAGGATTTGTAATTTTGATGCAATATGTATGTGCACAAAATACTCAAGTTCAATGTAAACATTATGTATCACATATATTCATATCAATAAAATAGGAGAAAAAAAGAGAAAAGGGTTTATTTTGGCTAAAAGTTTCAGTCTATGGTCATATATCTTCAAGGTAAAATCATCAAGGCAGAAGGACATGGCAGAGGACAGCTGCTCACCTGATGGCATTTGGGAAGCAGACAGAGGGGAAGAGCCCAAGAGGAAGGTCCAGGGACGAGATACTTTCCCCAACATCACGACCCCACGACTCACCCAGACACTCCAGAAGTGTTTTACTCAACTGGGCCATTTGTCAAGCCAATCAAGTTGACTATTAAGATTAACTATTACACTCTACCTCTAATTTTCCCCTATCAATTAACACTACATGCTATCCTTAAGATTAATAATCTTAAGACACTTTCCAGTAGTCATTCTCCAACTTAAAAACCTTCCACATCTTTCTTCTCTCTATAAGTGAAAGTTTTAGACTTTCAAGGCTTCTAGTATCTAACCTAGATGACCTACCTTTCCATTTTATTTCCCATACTAAGTACAGCAGACTATCAAGGCTCTATCACCAGGTCACCATATATACCTGTGCTTTCCTATTGCTGTGCTTATTTACTAGTTTACATATTTATTGTTGAAGAGAGAACCCAGGGCCTCATGGTCACTAAATATGTGCTAATTTATCACTGAGCTACACCCTCAGCTCCCCGCTTCAAACCTTTTATTATACACTTAATTCTTTGTAATACTTGCCTTACCTCCTCTTGCTATCCATCTTTTAAAACATAGGCCCAGACCCTCTCCACACTATAATTTCACAAAATCCTACTTCTTTCACTTAGTACCCCCTCATCCCAAAGTACAAAACAGTATCTTTATTACTGTTCTGGATTACAATCGGATACTTCAGTAATTTACATTAACTTCTAAGCAAATCAGTATGTATAAAATATATTGTTCACCAATTGTTACCAAAAAAACCTAGCACAATCTAAAGTGCAATATATGATATTTGTTAAATTAGCTTAATGTTTTATAATAAATTTTGAAATTTCCAGAATAGAGAGTTCCAAAATCCATAAGAAGCTGAAAGCATTACCAAAAACCTGCTTCCGAGAACTAGCCAGCTGAGCACTTATCTAATACACATGAAGCCCTGGGTTCAATCCCCAGGAATGCTGAAAAGGAAATCTGAAACAGCAGGAAGGCTTCATTTTAAAAGTTGTTTAAAGTATGGCACTGAAATGTCTCTTTGCAAAATCACTTACCACCTTCAATTTTCTATATTCAATAATATTCTTTTTTCTCTTGAGTTTTACCCATCAGTTTCTACCAGTTTCTAGTACATTGCTTATAAAAATGATTGTAACATTTCCTTCCATTCTACAGGGCCCTCAGCAAGGTGATGTTGCTACTTCTTCCATAATGAGGAGAAATCTATTCATCTCCATACTGCCTAAATGTTGATTGGTCTGATGTATTTTGATTAACACAATCTGGCAACAGTGATATTGTGAAAATTCTTTTCCCCTCTTTCTAATGTGTTTATTTTTTTAGGGATAAGACATACATAAAATTTACTATTTTCAAGCATTCCAATCAGTGCCATTAATTACATTCACATCGCTACACATCTGTCACCATGTATCTCCAAAACTTTTTCATGTTCCAAACTGAAGCTCTCTACCCTTCAAACAGTAACTTCCTACTCCCCATTTCCCCCTTCTCCTAGGCTTTACCATTCTCTTTTCTTTCCCTATAGTTACTGAATAAGTATCTCAGGCAAACAAAAATCATATAGTATTTGGTGTTTGTGATTAACTTGTTTTACTTAGGATAATGTCCTCAAGTCTCATTCATACTGTTGCATACTGCAGACTTTCTTTCCTGTTAAGGCTGAATACTGGTTCACCGTATTTATACACAACACTTTTTAATCCATTCAACTGCTAATAGACATCTGGATTGCTTCCACTTTTTAGCTATTGTGAATAACACTGCTATGAAGATAAGTGAACAAGTATCTGTTTGAGTCCCTGATTTCACTTCTTTCTTAGACTCAGAAGTGGAGGGTTGGATCATATGGTCGCCTCACGTTCACTGGGTTTGGAGCGCTACCACAAAGCTTCCAATGGTAACTGCACCATTTTACATGTCCACCGGCAGTGCATTAAGGAAGAGTTCTAATTTCCCCAAGTACTCAACACTTTTTTACATTTTTTCTGTTTGCTATGACAATAGCCAGAGAATAGGTGTTAAGCAGTACTTCACTGTTTTTTTGATTAGTATTTCTTTAATAATTACTGATAGCACATTTTCTTGGGCTTAATAGCCATTTATTTATCTTTGGAAAAATTTCTATTCAATTCATTTGTGAATGTTTTAAGTCAGTTGTTTTCTGTTGTTATTGCATTTTTCATTAAACACACTGAATATTAACTTTTTATCAGATATATGATTCACAAATATTCTCTTATTTCATGGGCTGCCTTTCACACTACTGACAGTTTCTTTTGATCCACAAGTATTTTTTTATGTTGATGCAGTCTGATTTAATTTTTTCTTTTGCTGCCTTTCTTTGGTGCCATATCCAAAAAGTACTGCCAAAGTCAACGCCATCAAAGTCATCTTTACGCCAGTACCACACTCTTTTCATTATAGTAACTTTGTAATAAAGTTCAGATATTGGGAAGCAGGAGATAATCAAATTTTTCCCCTCATTTCCATGGTTCTGACTATATGGAGTTTCTTAAGAAGCCCAAATAAATTTTAGAAAGAATGTTTTTATTTATACAGAAAGTGTCATTAGAATTTTGACAGACTGAATCTACAGGTTGCTTTGAGCAGAATTAGCATTTTAACAATATTAAGTCTTTCATGAGCAGATGTCTCTTCAAATTTCAATGTTTTCTTTAGTTTTATTCAGCAACATTTTACAGCTTTTAGTATATAAGTCTTTGACCTCCTTGGTTAAAAATATTTCTAAGTATTTTATTCTTTCTGAGGCTCTATACATGAACAATGAGAATAATTTTAAATCAAGGTCAAGAGGCGTTGCAACTTCTGTTCTCACTCTCTTGGACGGCTGCTACTATATAAAGCCCCCAGCTTGCCTAACGGACCTTCTGACTAGAAAATACTCAGCACAACCACCAGAAACATGAGCAGATAATTTTACGGAAACTATTCAGCTGCCTCAGTCTAGCTGGCAGGCTAGTGTAGTCACTTGAAAAGCCCCGGATGAGACCACAAGAATCGTTTTAGTTAAACCTGGCCAAACTGCTATTCTATAACACAGTAAGCAAATAAGAGTTATCATCGTAAGAAATTAAGTTTTAGGTAGTAGAAAACACTAAATGAAACAGAATTAAGTAATTTTATTTACTATTTCTTAACTATGATAATTTATTCATTACTTATAGCTTGCTCATTTCAAACCATTTCCCAGAGGCTATTAAGATTTATTCCAAGAGAGACAAGGCAGAGTTCTTTGATGCTAAATACTCTACATTATTCATCATGTTCATGAATGATTTAAAGTTTGAATGTCAGCATCCTAAATAATTTATTATTTTTTAAAAAATAAATAGCTTACAATAAAATCTTAGTGGAATTTTTTTTAAAAATCAAGATTTTTTCAAATTTCTATTTCCATACTGAAAAACAGAAAACAGATTGCAATAAATATTTTCTGGCTAACTTGTGAATTACATTGTTAATATTTACTAGCAATTAGTACTAAGTTTATTGAGAGCACTTTTAAATTTTATTATATGGTACTGGGGATCCAACCCAGTGCCTTTGCACTGACCTACATCCCCAGCCCAGATTTCAGTTTTTTAAATTTGCAACGGGCCCTCACTAAGTCCCTAAGTTGCCTAGGCAGGCTCAAACTTGCAAGTCTCCTCCTTCAGCCTCACTGAGTGCTAGGATTACAAGCTTCACCATGAGGCCCAGCTGAAAAGTATCTAAACTTAAAAAAAAAAATGTAATTTCAAAGCTTTCATTAACATGGTGCCTAAGCAATGTAACTTAATATTTGTAAGGTGTCATTAACACCACTGCATCATTTATTCTGATAGCTGAGTTTACTGTTAGATGTATCTCATATTTGCATTATTGAAAAATCTCTGAACTACATGTCATTTTAGTTTTGAGGATTAAAAATCTTTCTCTAAATTTGAGCTATGGTTTATTTAATTGCAAATAATTATTTATATTTTTCTGCACATACATTTCTGTAAGCAAACTACAATATCACCATCCCCTACACATATATAAGGCTATGCATTGAAAAAAACATAATTTAAATATACTATTTAGCTGGTACATAATCTAAAATATAAATATACAGTCTAAAATTATAATGATTAAAATACAGAAGGAGAAAACATAAATGTAGGCATTAAAATGTACTTACAAAGTCGAAGTCTCCATCTTGAGGAACTTTCCAGTTATCAGGAAAAACATGTTTGGACACAGGGAAGGGCTCATGTACACTCTGGTTACAGTTCTCATGACTTTTATTCTTGAAGTCCTGCTTATCAAAGTAGTCCATGAATGACGGTCTTTGTACTTGTGATGAAGTTGCATTTCCTGAGGTAAATAAAGAAAATAAAATGGGTATAATCCCTTACATTTAAAGGAGCAGGATTTTTATTGAAGCATGACTTCTTTATTGAGCTATATCATAAACTTGTGTCAGATTCAAAACCAACGAGTCAAAGAAAAAATAAAATAAAACATGAATAAAAAAGTAAACCGAATAAAAAATTTAAAGATTCAGAATATTCTTAGGTTATATACAATATTTCAGAACTCTAGCAGAATCACTACCACAGTTTTATTAAAATCAGCTGCACTTAAAATTGGTGAAAAAAATGAAAAAATTAAGTTTTTGGTGCATTTTTTCACATTTACGCCTGCATTTTTTTTTGACATTATACACTTTCAGCTCTAAGAAATGATGAAGACTTCTTCTTTTCAGTTTTGTTTCCACAGTCTCTCTAGCTGATTCCTCTGCCCTCTGAGCATTCATAGATTTGCCTGTCGTATTTATGTCCATGTCTCCCAGCACTATTTCTGCAGCCCCAATCTTGCTCCCAAATTCTAAATTCTACTTTGCTCCTGCTTACTATCACACTACTTAATTTGGGATGAATCCTACTTAGCGGCTAGTTTACCAGTTCTGAAACTAAATTCAAGATCTTTCCCCTCAAATCTACAACTACTCCATATTTTATTTAGCCATTTATTTATTTATTTATTTAGCCTTACTTAATCCCTAAGGTAATAGAGTTAAGATTTAGCTCAGACCCTCTTATATAATTTAAAACTGATCACTAGGGGATTTTAACTTGACTTCTCAATAGAGTTGTTTAAATTTGCCCGGTTTTCTCTATCCATCACTAATGCTATCTTAAGTTTCTAATCATTTCTAGCCTATGGCTCAAAAACTATTCTCCTTTGTGCTTTTAGGGTCTCAGTTTTGATTTTACACTGTCCACATAATGATGTTTAAAAATATGAATCAAATGTTATTTTTCTGCTCAGAATCTTTTTGACAGTTCTTTTTATATTGGACAATTGAAGTAGAATACAAATATTGGAGTAACTAGATTTTTAATCTGGTGGTTAAGATTTCTACCTCCTCTTCCCTTTCTCTACTTCTTAGATTTCTGCATTACTTTGCAGATTTGGAGTTTATGCAAATTTACTTACCTGAAGATATAAGAGACAGTGGTAAGGTACTATTTATTTATTTAAAAAATTTCACCACAGTGCCTTAAAATAACAATGTTCTCAATCAAAACTAAGTGTTTCCTTCTTCATATTGATTAAATGTTTGTGTGTGTGTGGTATAAGGATTGAACACTGGACTGCACTGCACTGGACTACATCCCCCAGCCCCTTTAGTCATTTATTTTTTATTTTTATTTTTGAGACAGGGTTTCAACTAAGTTGCTAAGTTGCCCAGGATGGGCTTGAACTTGTGAACCTCCTGCTTCAGTTTCTGAAACTGCTGAGATTGCAGGTTTTTGCCACCATATCTAGCTGATTAGCTGTCATAAAACAGCGGTAAAATACATATAACATAAAAATTTAGCATCCTAATTCTGTTAATATATCCAGAAAATTGAAAGCAGAGTTATGAAGATATTTTTATACCCATATTCATGAAAGCTACTTGATTATCCATCAACAGAATAGCTAAGCAAAATAATGAGGAACAAAATTCTGACATGTGCTATATAACATGGTGAACCTTTAAGACATTCTATATGAAATGCACTAGTCACAGAAAAGTAAATTTATTGCATGGTCCCATTTACATGAGGTATTTCAAAGCAATGAAAATGATGGAAATAAAAGTGTAGCAGTAGTTGCAAGAAGCCTGCATCAGAAAGTGGGGAGTCAGTGTTTAGTGGGTTAGAGTTTCAGTTTGACAAGATGAGAGTTATGGAGACGGACAGTGGCTGCACACATTATGTATTTACTACTACTAAATCAAACACTTAAATGGTGGGGACAGCCATTGATTTTTCTTTTTTTATTGTGGTAAAGTTCACATAACATAAAATTTAACCAATTTTAGCCAGTAGGTAACAGGAAAGCAAACTAGAAGTGGGGAAGGAGAAAAAGGGTGGGTGAAGGATAAGAAAAAGTAGATATAATTATATACTATTAATTATATGCATCAACTACCTAAAACAAATGTAATTATTATGTATTTTAAACCTAAACCAATAAAATAATTCAACCATTATAAGTGTACATCTTAAACAGTGTTAAGTATTATTTAGTACCATCTCCAGAGCGCCTTTCATGTTGCAGAACCAGAAGTCTAAACCCGCTAAACAGCAACCATCCACTCCCCTCTTTCCAGACCCTGGGAACCACCATCTTCTTCTGTCACTAAGAATCTCATTCATCTAGATACTTCATGGAAGTGAAACCATTACAAAATTGCATGCGTGCGTGTGTGTGTGTGTGTGTGTGTGTGTGTGTGTGTGTGTGTGTGTGTGTGTGTGGTATTCGGTATTGAAACTAGAGCCTTTACACTAACTTAATACATTCTCAGCCTCTTAAATTTTTTTTTAATTGAAATCCTCATCTTGCTAAGTCACTAATTTGCCCAGCCTGGGCCTCAAATTTGTGATCCTCTTGCTTTAGCCTTCCAGAATTCTAGGATTATAGGCATGTGCCACCAGGTCTGACTGTTGTCTGCTTTTTTTTTTTTAATTAGCACAATGTGTTTTCTTTTCACTTAGCATATCTTCAGGGTTGATTCATGTTAGTATGTGTCAGAATTTCCTTACTTTTCAAGGCTAAATATTATTCCATCACATATATGATACCATTATTTTTTAATCCATTCATCTGTCAATGGATAGTTCAGTTGCTTCAATGTTTTAGGTACTGGAAATCATGCTTTTATGCTTATGGATATACAAATATCTTCTAGAGGCACAGATGGTCATGTTTTTAAGTTAACTAATCAAGTCAACTGTTTCTCTATGCATGTGAAATCCATATTTGCAAGGGTAAAATTATGTTTATAATTATACACACACACACACACACACACAGTCAATTCCCCAAAATGAATGTAATTGTTCTGTATCTTAAACACACACCAATCATTTTTAATAACTACAAAGAAATGTTTTCCAAAATATCTTGTGCTATTTTGATGGTGATTCAGATGTAAGTAATGTATTTAAAAAGATATTTTCAGTCTCTGAATGATATCTTTAAAGTATACTTCTGTCTTTAACATTAATTAAAATACAAGCACCTTACTAAGGAACACAAATAA
This sequence comes from Ctenodactylus gundi, assembly GCA_004027205.1. Classification (NCBI taxonomy): domain Eukaryota; kingdom Metazoa; phylum Chordata; class Mammalia; order Rodentia; family Ctenodactylidae; genus Ctenodactylus; species Ctenodactylus gundi. Next base: position 90,443 of record PVKB01000143.1, read on the forward strand.
TTGGCCTCCATAACTTCACAAGTAATTGAGGAATGGCAAATGCTTTTATCTACCCACTTATTCAATAGCTATAAAAGTAAGGATGGTCTGTGTTATTTATCATCACTACTACTGAATTAGTGGAAGTTCTTGGTATTTCATCACCAGTATTTTTGTTGGTGACAATAAACTTCGTAAATTGTGATTATTATATTTATGAGAGAAATGTGTCCTTGGGGAATCAGAGAGAATCTGATACTCTGAATGTACATTTATTAGTGAAAAGATAGAAAAAGACTAAATATGACCGTCTCTCTAAGAACTCAATCTTTAATTGCAGTTGTTCAGGCTTCAACAACTTGAAGATAAGTGAGACAAAATATGTAAAACCAAAACCATAGTCATTAAAAAGATGAAACATTTCATCAAAATTATAATAAGGACTGGGTATGCAGCTCAGGTAAGAGCACCTGAATCATACGCATGAGGCCCTGGTTTTGATTCCCTACCACCACAAAAGAAAAGAAAACAATGGAGAATAAAACAAAGAATAAAAAGAAAAGAAAAAAATTAGAATAGTACAAAACATCAATATTTTTGTTAAGCCTTCAGACCTTAGAACATTCTCATTTTGCACATAAAAACAAGAACCTCCTCAGGTATAGGTATCCATATAATAGCCAAAGCTTCTTTTATATTCCTGATCAGAACAGGTTCTGTGTGTGTATGTGTGTGTGTGTGTATAGAAAGGTGTTAAATTTTAATGATCTGTAAACGTGTTATAACATATGTTATATGTGTATGATGTTCATCTTCAACATTTTCCCCTGAAATCCTATGGAGCAAGGAAGGAAAGAAAAAATGAAGGGAGGGAAACTGAATGGAAAAGAGGAAGAATTGTTTACTCTGATATGGTTACATTACCGACATTTGGAAGAGACACATATAATCCATTAACCTCTTCAACAGATTTTAAGGATCCATGGTTTGTTTCTGGGCCTCATCATTATACATATTCTCTATCTTCAGAACTGAAAACTGGTTCCTATGGCAACTGCCTATTCCAAAATACAGTCTAGAAATTTAACATCAGTTACTCTTCACTTCTGTCCCATTTTATGAAAATAAGAAAAAAGAAAAAACATACACACGTTACAGTATACTTAACATATAAATTTTTATAAAATATTTTTAGAGTAAATCAAATCACAAAGTAAAACCTGGGAAGATAATTCCATAAGGGAATCCTTTTCTCAGTGTTCTCTCTGTGTGGGGGGAGGGAGACATTAGGGGATCAGAACTGAGGCACCATGCATACTGTGCACGTGCTCTAACACACAGCTACACATCCGCCTAGGAAAAGCCACTCTACAGGAACAGTACCTATTTAGTTGAAAGTTCTGATTTTCATCAGTCTTCAAACAGGTCACATACACAAAGTATAAAAAATATTTATTGCAGTAAGGGTTACTGATATTTATATAGGAAAGTCAGAATCAGAGAAAAAATAAGGGGAGATGTGGGGGAACTAACTGTTGGGAAAATTTTTTTAAAAATCACCATTATCAACGATATTTGACAAATATATGTTTGTTAATAAATGTTTTATTGAAGCACATTTTAAAAAGCATTCTTTAAAAGTAAACTCAGTATGTGCAAATGTTTTGGGAAGACACAAGCATTTTCAACACACAGAAGAAAACAGCACTTTTTGACAAATGTCCCTCCCCAAATCTTCCTTTCTCCAAACCAGGCCATGACCAGCTGCTCTTATTAGCCTCTTTTCCACACAGCCCTGTCTTTACAGTAGAGGTCTAGTAAGGGTTTTTTGTTTTCTCCCAAGGTAAGAGTTATGAAATCTTCATCCCAGAATCTTTACCAATCCTTTGATGCTGTACTGAAGCAGTCAGTGGTCTTCTGATACACCAGTCACTCTTAATTCGCAATTTTCTATCTGAAAACACTCATCAAAAGCATTACAGGAACAAAGGAAGACTAATCTTTTCCTTCCAGATATTAATATTTATAGACCAACCCCTCTGTAAAGAGCAATGGTATACAATGGAAAAAGAAAAAGAGGAGAAAAAACAGAACTTGTAGAAAAACAAAATTTCAAATGTTGCTTACTTAGAATGGGGAATAAGTGAAAAAAAAAAAAAAAACCTTTACAAAAACATTTTAAAAAGTTACAATGGGACTCAGCAGATATATCGTTTTGAGACAGGAAAGTAGGTAAATAGATAAAAGAAAGATAATATTCTTTCCTGTAAGGAGTCAGAGAAGTAGAATCTTGATCAGAGATAAGTGCAGCATAGACAAGGCAGAAGCAGATCAACTGCTAAGGTTGAAATAAAAAATAAATCACTAGAAAATTTCATTCCAGCAACTTTTCATCCTCTATAGACCTGGGCCTACTTCTAACACGATCTACAAGAGAAACCTCAGACCTATTACATGAGCCACCACCAAGGTCAATCTCTCAAAGTGAAAAGCCAGCCTAGCTGCTAGCTATGGTTCCTCGTTCCTTTATTAGAGGGTGAGAAAGTACAAGTTGGCTAAGTGTCCTCATTTCTTTTTCACTGCTGGCGCAGAATACCTAACACCCACAAATTAAGGGAGAAAAGATTTAATTTAACTCACAATTTCAGATGGTCTCAGTCCATTTATGGGCAGCTAGCAATGGTGGAAGCACATGGCAGCAGGAAGAGCAGAAGATGAACTGCTCACAGCATGGCAGACATGAAGCCAAAGTAGAGAGGAAGGGCAAAACTCCCCTTCTAGGTCCTGCCTCAGTGATCAGTCCCTTCTGGACCAAGCACCAGTATCTTACACCTTTCAACCAGGCTACACCTCTCAACTGCACATGGGTATTTTATAGGACTGAGACACATGAGGCTTTAAGGAGACACTCAGGATCAAAACCCTAACACCATGTAATACACTTCTGGCCAACAAATACATAAAATAAAAGTTTCTAAGAAAGTTCTGTTTTTTTGACACAGGCACCACTCCTACGTTCCCTGTTATTTCTTCCTGCCCAGCATGCAGACTTAATGGATAAGGAAATATACATACCCATGTTCATAGCAGCACAACTAACAATAGCTAAAATATGGAAGTCACCCAAATACTCATCAACAGACCAATGGATACACAAACTGTGGTATTTATACACAATGGAATACTATACATCTATAAAGTTCAACAGCGTGGAGGCTTTTTCAGGCTAATGGAAGAAGCTTGAGAACATTTTGCTTAGCGAAGTGAGTCAGAAGCAGATGAAACCTCGAATGGTCTCTCTGATATGACAGACCCAGATCACAACTCTTATGGAACTTAAAATGAAAAACAAAGTGAAACAGGGGGGTTGGGGGGGAGGAGGGAGGGAGGTAAGGGAAGGGACAAAAGGAGAGTGGGAAAGTCCTTGTCACCTTGACAAGATACGTATGTGCACAAAATGCTCAACTTCATTATAAATCTTAAATTTTGCACTTACACGTATCAATAAAATGGGGAAAAAAATAAAAGCACTTTGCCAGTCAAAAAAAAAAAAAAAAAAAAAAAAAAAAAAAAAAAAAAAAAGAAAGAAAAGAAAAGAAAAAAACCCCAATACCTCTACTATATACTTCTGTCCATGAGTCACACCTATCTGGTCCACATAGACTCCAGATGATGGGTCAGCCCAGGAGTGCCCTGGGCCAGAGATTCATTGTATCTTATGAGATAATGGGCTAGGGCTGGAAAGCTTCAGGCAGAACTTTGGTGGTGCAGCTGATAGGACCCAGGGAGGGAGTGCTCAGGCCCAGGCTTCTACCATGAGGCTCATAAACTTAGTGGGGGACCCTGTGCCAATAATTCCGCATTGCAGCTGGTGGGCTCAAAGCAAAATTTTGAGCCCAGATGCCACACTGCAGTTGGTGGGAGAGTTTGGGTCCAGAATCCCAAGGTGCCGCATATGGGTTGGGACAGGAAAGAATGGGCCCTGCTAGTAAGTTGGGGCTGTGCAAAATTTTGGGACCATAAAAAACATTGGGCCCAGAATTCCATGCTGCTGCTGGTGGGCTCAGCAGGGGATCTTGGGCCTAGAATTCTGCATTGCAGCCAGTGGGCTCTCCAGGGAATTTTGGGGCCAGAATTCAATGTTGCAGCCAGTAGGCAAGTTTGGGTCCAGAATTCTAAGGTGTCCCCTGTAGGCGCAGCAGGAAAGACTGGGCCCAGCAGATAAGTTTGAGCCCCTGCAGAAAATTATGGGACTGGCGGAAAGTTTGGGCTCAGAATTCCACACTGTGTACAGAGGGCTCAGTAAGAGAGCCTGTGCCCAGAACACTATGTGGCAGCTGGTGGGCTCAGTGAGAAACTGAGTCCAGGATTCCACACTTCGGCCAGTTGGGGGTTGGGGGGTGTTTGACCCAGGACTCCCCATTGCCACTGGTGGGCTTGGTGGACAGTTTGGTCCCAGCGGAACAGAATTCCACGCTGCAGTCAATGGGCTCAGATGGAGAGTCTGGGCCCAGAATTCTGCACTGCAACTGATCTGATTTTATTTCTTACTGCTGGATTTTGTTGTATTCTGGAGATGTGATGTACTTTCTTCCAAGTGTCTGCCTATCTGGTTGACTTCACTGGGAACAGTGTTTCCTACAGTTCTTACTCTGCAGAAATCTTCTCCCACTCTCAACAATTTTTTATTTTATTTATTTATTTTATTTTTTTTTGCCACAGAGTCTCACTCTGTCGTCTAGGCTGGTCCTGAACTCACTATGGAGCCCACGCAGGCCTTGGACTCAAGGCAATCCTACAGTCTCAGCCTCCAATCTCAGCCTTCAGATTACAGACGTGCACCACCATGCTCACCTTATGGGGTGCTGGATAACTGAACTCAGGTATTTAACCACTGTGCCATTTCTCCCGCCCTTAAAAATCTTAAAATAGGGAAGTTTTTGATCTCAGGGTATATGATTAATGTAATACCAGCTGACTTTGGAGATCATAAAACACAGCTGAGTATGGTATATTACATTATAGATGTAGAATAGTCAAAAGTATAGCTAGGAACTCCAGAAAAATCTGAGCTTAGGCTGCTTTCCAGGGCAAAGGTTTAGAAGACACACCAGTGATGGGAGTAAGAAACCCACACATTCCAGTCTTATTCCAGAATTAACCATATACAGCAATCTGTTTGCATTTCATGCACCATGACTGCCCATAACTGTATTGTGATCTGTACACTCAGAAATGTAAAGAAGATAACTACAGTAAGAAAATGAGTTAAGGCTCAGGGGTCTAACAAAAACAGCTGGGTCTGGTAGTGCAGGGCCCTAATCCCAGCAATATGGGAGGTTGAGGTAAGAGGACAAACTTGGGCCAAGCCTGGGCAAGTCAGTGACTTAGTAAGACACTGTCTCAAATTCAAAACATAATAAATGGACTGGGATGACGTAATAACCTTCTGCTGGGACCTTAGTACAGGAAGAAAAAAAGAAAAAGAAACAATAGTAGAGAGATAGTGGGGCAAAGAAAGGAAATTCCAAAATCCATTTTGTAGTACCAGAAAATCACTTGATTATTTACCGAGTTCTAGGCTCCAGAGTGGCAGAAATCAAGTTATCCTGCTTTCCTGCCATTTAGAATACTGTGCAGTAGAAAACAGCCTGGTGCTTCACTACGACATCAACTACACAAGACAAGGATAGCGCAGAAAAAGCAAGAGAAAGGGCACTAGGTATGAAGAGGTAAGAAATCCGTTTGCCTATCACAGTGAAATCACAATATTCTGCATTATTCACTGCAGCACCAATTTTAAAAATTAGAAAAAAATTTTAAATCCTTGAAAGGCTCTCTACCTTCATTCCTTTGTAAGCAGAAAAGATCACCAAAAATATCTTAATAGTCATTTCAGCCCTCATACCACCCTGGCCTGTAGCCTCACAGAGGTTAAGCAGCAAGAAATCTGCAGGGAACTGAATCTTCTCCATGAGCATGCCTGTCTCTTAATCATTCTGGCCTTTTAATCCTTCTTTCTAGTGTTTCTTATTTTCCCACTTCAACCTTCCTTTCTTCCCATAGTTTGCATTCCTCAGCAGCTGTGGCTTAACTGATAATTTAGACAACATGAAATAATATTATGTTGTATTTATTGGAGCAAAATTCTAGCTTTGCTTTTTTAATTAGAAAAGTAAATGTTAGGAACACTATCTTCTCTCTAAAACACTTTACAAATTAAATTATGGCTTAGAAGCCTGCAATAGAAAAAATTCCATATCCCTAAGTTAAAGATGTGTTGCTTTGTGTAATATTAAAACAAAATCATAAAAGGTTGACTTGTGCCGCATTCTTTTTTTACAAAAAAAAAATGCCCCACAACTGGTTCTAAAAACTAATAAAGAACTCTTCTGGTTTTCATGTCAGTACAATTCCAAAATAGAAAACTAATATTTAATGAAAAAATACCTACTTTTCATAGTTCCATCTTCTTCCTCCTCATCCTCACTGTTTATAACCATGGTTCCCAAGTCAGATTCCAACATGGTGCTGTTATGTTCAATCATGGTCTGGGCCCCGTCACTCATTGTGCTTGTGGCCCGCATTGTGCCCACACTTTCTGAACTGGTCTTCACCATGGTGTGGGAATCCAGCTCATCTTCATCCTGCAAGCAAAAAACCACAGTGAGCAAACAGTTCTCTAAGACAACTGTACTTCATTCTTAACAAGACCATACATATAGAATTTTCCTATTCTAGACACTTCATATCAGTAGAATCATATACTATATGTTATTTTGTGTCTGGCTTATTTCACTTGTATATGTTTTAAGAGGTTATGTTGTAGGATTCTTTTTAAAGATAAATGATTTTCTGTTGTATGTATTTGCCACATTTTGTTTCCTATTCACTTATAGGTAGATATTTGGGCTATTTTCACATGTTTGTTGATTGTGAATTACATTGCTATAACACTGTTGTCCACGGCAACTGTTTTGAGTCTCTGCTTTCAGTTCTTCTGGGCATATACTCAGAAGGGGAGCTGCTACATCAAATGGTGGCTGTATTTAATATTATGAGGAACCACTGAACTGTTTACCATAGTAGCTGCATTATTTTACATTCCTATCAGCAATACCCCAAGATTCCAATTTTTCTACATCCTTGTCAACATTTATTTTTCCATTTTTAAAATAACACCAATGTTAATGGATATGAAGTGGCATCTCATTGTGGTTTGACTTATGTTTCTCTGGTTAATAGTGATATTAAGCCACTTTTTACATACTTACTGGTCATTTGTATTTTTTAAAAGTTATCTCTTCAAATCCTTTGCCGATTTTTTGAAGTGGATTCGGTGGGGTGTGTAACTGTAGAGTTGTCATACATTCCGAAGTTGCACATTTTGGATATTAACCCCATATCAGATACATTGTTTGTAAATATTTTCTCCTATTCTGTGGGTTATCTATTCACTCTGATGATAGTGTCCTTTGTGCACAAAGGCTTTTACTTATAATGAAGTCCAACTTATCTTTTTCTTTTTTTCTTTGTTGCTCTGTTACATTTTTCAGCCATTAGGTTGTAAATTTTTCACAGAAAAAACAAGCTGATAATACAATATAAATGAAAAAAATTCTTTAGAATGCTGACCAAAAGATACACTGGAATAGGGTCAACAAAATAAACTAAAAAATCCTTTTTTAGACAAAAAAAAAAATCAGAGATTTGGAAAAACTTGATCATGTACTAAAATTATTTGTAGCTATTTTACTTTTAACCATACAATTAAAACAAAGATCTGGCAGAAGTGAAAACATAAATGTGGGTAATAGAAACATCAATGTTGTGCCTCAGCAGTTTATGTGATACAAAGTAACAGTATTTGGATGGCTGATAGCCCTCCTTTTCCTAAACCCAAACGTTACACTTAAGGCATTTATTATATCTCAAATCTTTTGCTCTTTCACAGCCTTCTCTTTATTTGTAGACAGCCTCATCATTTGTACACTTTTAGTGATCTTATATGTGTTTACTTTGATGCTTGTGCCATCTAACATTCTCAAATGAATTTATTTCATCCATCTCTCTAGGACCTTCTATCTGCCTCAAGTCACCAACAACCACTTCCACAAAGTACACTGATCTTTACTAGTTTCTTAAGAGTAATACTTCAATGCTTTCTCACATTCATTCTTTCATTTTCTATACACAATCTGTCAACAACTACTTCACAAAAAACGAGCTTCATCTCTTCTTTTCTGTTCCTGCTGCTAGTAACTGTATTTCCCCTTATTCCATAAGATACTGCTAGCAATGCCTCCTGACGAAAGACTTTCCCATTTAACCTTGTAGATTCAGGCAAATGTTAGTTCATATTCTGTCTCTATGTACTAGAATCAGAACTTTAGCCTTACTATTTCCAATTCTTTTCTATTGCTGTTATAATAACCACTTGAAAAAGTTATGCAAAATGTTTGCATATCACCTGGAACAAGGTAATTTCATACCCTCCTCAAAATATATAGCACTACACTAATCCTTCTTTATTTGTATCACATTCTTATTAAAGAATTTATAATGGTTCCCAGTTTTTGCCTCATTATAATTAAATATTTCTACCTATATTTTAATGTCGTCTGTGTTCTCACCTCGTCCTCTCTTACCAATCCTATTTTCCCACTGTTCACACACCCTCCATTACAAGCAGGCTCACCTTAACTGAACTTCCTCCATTATAATCCCGTATCACATTATGCTCATTAGTCATCTCCTCTACCCAGAATATCCTTCCCCTCTACCTATGTAACAAAATTCTACTGACCTAATATTTATTATATCCATAACTAATTTAGTCCTTGTTACGTACTTTTTTCAAAACTTCTGTGCAATTTATTACCTGAATTACAGACATTTCAAATTTATTACTCATATGTTTTTGTTTTATCAAATCTTCTGTAGATTTAAGTATCACATGAATCAGAATGTATTGTAGTACTTTTGAACCCACTAAGGTATTTTCCTTCTGTATTCAAAACACATAAGCATTCGATATATTTACAGGATCACAGAATTATGAAATTAAGAACTTTACAGTCAAAAAGAAACTAATTCATCTCATTTAGCTAAGAAAAAAATTGAGAGCCACAGAAAGTAAGACTTCCCCAAGATCATGCGCCTATTTAGAAGTGCAGCTGGAACTATGAAACAGTTCTTTAATATCTTGCTCCATTATTCCACCACATAAACGTACCTATATTTAAACTTTTATCTGTTTGAATGGTAACCCTAGAGGTGCAGGCTTACAATGTTAACAGCTTACGTCACCAGCTCCTATTCTGAGAGTTCCATACAAATTATTTCATCCATCCTAGTACAAGCCACCATCGTCTTTCACTTGGACTGAAACAGCCTAACAGTTTTCACTATTTCCATTCTTACCCCTTTTAATCTCTCTATAGGCAGACTGAACCTTTTAAAAGACAGATTACATCATGTCCTTCTATTGCTATGAACTCTGAGCTGGCCCTCTCATCATACTTAGATTAAAACCCAAATGTTTTTCAGGGTCAAATGTGATCTGGCCTAGTCATACCTTCCAATCCCATCACCTATGAGCTCTATCTCATTTTCTATCTTCTGCTTCACAAAGCTCCAGCTATATTGGCCTCTTCTATTTACCTGTTGAATGAATCAATTTGTATTTTCACTTACTAATTCATTCAATGAACAATTTATTACACACTTATAATGTGTCAAGTAGTAAACCAGGCATTAGATACACAAAGATGAGCAAAACACAATTCTGTTCCATTTTGGTTTGTTGCTGTTGCTGTTGTTGTTTTGAGACAGGGTATAACAATGTAGTCCAGACTGGTGCTGAACTCACTATGTAGTCCAGGCTGGCCTTGGACTCACCGCAATGCTCCTACCTCAGCCTGAGTGCTGGGATTACAGGTGTGTACTACCATCCCCAGCTTATGTGGTATTGGGGAATTGAATCCAGGGCTTTGCACTTTCTACATAAATGCTTTAACTGTTAAGCTATGCCCATAGTTCCCCATTTTGTTTTTAAGGAGTATGAGGGCTAGGATAAATCTTTTCATATATGAACCATAAACTAACTACAGGACAATCTCTTAAGTGCTACAAGAAAAGCATTGACAGTACAATGAGACTCCAATGCTAGGGTCTATTTTCGTGGTAATAAGTGAAAAAGGTCTTCTTAACAAAGCTGCCCTTCTTAGGTCTTTTTTTTTCTTAAAAATTTTCAAAAATTTTAATAACACATAGTTGTATGAAAGTATGGGATACAATGTGGTACTTTGATACATGTATATAATATATAATATGCACTGATGAAAATAAATGTAATTAAGGTTTCTAGCTCCTTATTATTACTTTGCTTTTGAAGTCTTCAAATTTCTCTCTTCTAGTTACTGGATTCTATTTTAAAGGATGAGTAAACCATATCTGTAACAAAGAGACACAAATTTGGATATAGTATATTAACCAGCTTCTTTTTATATTAGAATTACATTTATATTTGTTTTCAGTGCAGACACCCTACAGGTATCATTACATTCCCAAGCATTTTGTGCTTATACCAATCATACACTTTCTATACCATGCTCTAACCATTTGTACACATCCCCTATCAGATTCTAAACAGCAGGAAGCACAGTCTGTTATCTCTGCTATGCAGAACAAAGTATTGCTCTTATTATTTGAGTCAACAAATGAACGTTAAATGATTCAGCATGAAGCAATACAGCGCAGAACTAAAAATGGTATTATATGGGGTTCTAGTAATACAATTTTAACAACTTTCTAAACATAGAATGGCTATTGAAGAAACTTTCATAAGGAATATCATGCTATTAACTAAAGTTATTTGGTTGACCATCAATTTAATAATGACCAAAACAAAAGCATCAATGAGTAGGAAGTACTGTATTATGATGTTTTTAAAGGATACTCTCATTTAATTCTCTTATTAGCCCCTCTGAGGTGTTAGCATCCATTTCTTTTGTACTACTTACAAACTTGAACCTCAACTAGGTTTAAAAATTTGTTCAAGTCACATAACAAGCACAAAAGGAATGATTCTAACCAGGTCTATCTGAGGTGAAAGCTCAAGATCTAACTTCCAATTATGTCATTATAAGGTTTTTAGATAACCTTCAGTATTTGTCAAGACTATGTTTCAATGTGCTAAAAGATGGAAATGACACACACACAAAAACTCTGATTTTACTTGGTCAAACAGCTAATTATTAAAACATCAGGATTTATACTTTCCTATAGTTCCCGCCAAAGATATGGGAAAATGCTGGGTTCCTATCAGTTACTTTTATATTTTAATATTTTATCACGGTTTCAAACATTTTATTACAAAGCACTCAATTTATTTTTCACATTTGTGAGTCATCTGTCTCTTATCCTTGTAAGACTTAATGCTGTGACACTGGAAATATAACATCTGGTTGACATGATAAAGGGCTTTTAGCTTTCTTATCATGGTAAAGCTTAATTTACAAAGAGATAATAAAGCGTGCAGCTGAATTCACAAAACTGTCTTAGCTAATCTGTAAAATTATAAAATAAAAAGAACTAAGTTTGAGAGGGACGGCTCTTCCTGCATATTATTTTTGTGTGCACAGTAACCCTGTTAAAGAATGTTAATGTGATTTACAAAGTAAAGACAAAGAGAGCAATAAAATAGCATGTGCACTCAATTCAATAATAAGAGGGTGGCATCTAAAAAATACTTAAGGACTGATGGAATGAAAACTAATTTATAAGGAATCAGAAAACTTAAAACCCTAATAATTTGGTGGTGATGACAAAATCTTTCCAGCAACATTATTTTTACTTTTTAAAAAATCATTAACTTGTAACTTACTCTTGATAAGAATACTATTTAAATTTTCATTTGATTTTTTTTTTACATTTTGGTAACAAAATAGCTATTTACAATATTTTTTGGAGTTATATGTCACTATCACATTCTGTTATTCCTCACTGAAGAAAAACAGAAGATAAACATGTTGATACTTTATAGAAAAAAAATCTGCAGAGCAGATGCTTTCCCCCTGCAGAAAGCAGCCAATTCCAGTAAGGAATACAACAGCATTTTCAATTAGTGGTCATCATGTGCCAGGAATGCAAAACAGAGTACTGATGATAATCCAGCTTATGAATCATAAAATCCACATGGAATACAAATATTTGAAAACATTATTAGGAAATCCTACTCCATTGCTGAAACAGATTTATGCTACAACAACCTCTGAGAAATAATCAGAGGTTGTGCATTAGGTATCTTTGTTTGCAGTATCTATTGCCTTGAAGGAATTTCTAAGTACTCAGTAAATATGTAAATGATTGTAAGGGTAGCAGCGCGAACATTTTAAGAATATATCTGCTACTTGTAATACTAATGAGATAGACTGCTCCTTAGTTAAATAGATGTTCTTACAGAGAAGTATTCTGGTAATTTTTCTTCTTAAGCGATATGAAATACTCCTTGAAAATGCCATCACATAACAGTGCTGGGGCAGTGATCACACTGACTTTCATTAAACTGGTCAATGCTTATGATTATGCATTCCAGTACTACAGCATGAAAAAACTTCGAGAAAAAAATGTGTAAGATGCATATGAAATGATCATATAAAAGATGCAGTATTACAGTGGTCTGAGTATCTTTAATACCTTTTAACAGTGCTAATGAAACAGCAAACAATGAATGTAATAAACCTATATAAATTTACAGCTGAGCTTTCAAGACAGGAAAAATCTCTAAGAGCCAAGAAAAGATACAGGTGTGATAATCAGCTAAATTTAACCTTAGGGCTGCCAGAAGGCATGCAATGATGGGGTTGGGACATTGGTAGTCAAATAAGGTGGTTTGGGTAGGTGAAAGCTAAAAGTTATCTTGAGTTCACTCCACATGAGAATTGAAACCCTTGCATAAAATTGGAAATCGTGAAGGTCCAAATCTCCAGTGAAAGGGTAGATAAGGAAAAACTCACTCATGAGCAAAGGAGACAAAAAGTTTCACTTAAGCTAAGAGTAAAGCTAGAAGCAAGGAGGCTTTCTTCACAACCATGCTTAGGCAGTCAATTTCGCATTACTCACTTGGTCTGAGGAAACCTCATAGCCAGAAATAAACTTAATGTAGTCTCAGCGCAACAATATTCCAGACACCAGATACCCGATGGAAACAAACGCAAATCCATCTTAGACAAATTTGCTCCTGCTCAACTCTCAAACCAGGACATGACTTTCTGAGACAAAAATACAGCTAAACAAAAGGTCATCATCTCAAAGATAAATATGTGAATAAATACACTAATGAAAGTGATTAGAAACAGCAACAGAATAAGATGTATCCTTAGAAAGCTGAACCACATGAAAGAAATTAGAACAGGAGACAGTGGCATTTTAGATTGGAAAAAAAAAAGCACAGGAGTATTCTTACTTAAGTGGACAGCAGTCAGTCTGACAATATCAAGGGATAGCCCATTAAAATGCTTTCACATGACAAGAGAGCCTGCATAAACTGTTGGCAGAAGAACCCTAGGAACTAAAAGATGATCTGGAGAACAAGATTGAAAAAGATTAAGGTTGGTATCAGATTATTTCTGAAATCCAAATAACAGGTGAAATATAGGCTATATCAACTATAGTAACAAATAAAAAGTCAAATCTAAAAAACACTCATGAAAGAAAAATCAAAACGATCTAGAAACTTTCTAATAGTCAAGTATAATAGACCAAAAAGAACTCCAATATTCTGACATAACGAGACCAAACTGACTTTAGAAAGAAAGTCGTGGCGTCACTTCAGGGCATGATGAAGGAATCAAAACTTAATTTTTGTGGTAAATAAGTCCACTGTGAGAGCTGACGAGGAAGTCAGTAAGACATTTGGAGTAAAACATAAAGGAGGTATGCATAAAACAAGAAAACTGTGGGAGGAATATTCCATTTCTCTCCCACTGCATAACTGCGTTCGTAAATTCCTGATTACTTGATGCTAACATACCAATCTTGGACCGATAAAGAAGTGTTAATCATCATTTCAGTCAAAAAGGGAAGAAATCAATGTGTACTAAAATATATATGCTTAACTGCCCCCAAATCATGGATGAACCCTATTGGTTAGTACTCCTCTGTCACAAGATGAAACTACTAATGTGACCCAACAGAGCAATAAAGCCAAATCTTGCTTCCTAATATTGGTCAAGGGTACTACTTAATCCCATTTTCCCTGTTACAATGTGCAAGATTGTTTCTGTTTTATTTCTTTTAAGAGAAAAGGCCCAAAGTGAAGTCAAGTGGTCAAATCTGGTCTCACTGGCACCATGCTCAACTGAGCTACGGATTACTGGCAAAACATAAAAAATATTCTCCTTCAAATAGCTTCCCATAAGCACCACTTCCACATGTAAAAAGCAAAAGGATAAAAATGTTTTAATATTAAATGTGATGTTAGCAGTCAACCATTTAAAGTGATTACTTGTAGCATCTGAAAATCTGCATAAAAAAGAACTTTCTTTCAATTATTTTAAGTCAGTGGTCCTTCTATTCCACCACAAAACCAGCATAATAACTTACCCAGTTGCTGCCTTGGTCATACCTGTATTTAACAAGCAGAAACTTCATGAATCCTAATGTTTTTCATGTTCACAAGCATGTTTCAAAGTTACATCAAAGCTTTCAGGCTCTCCAAAAGTCATAAAAGACTTGTTCGTCAGTAAAACAAGTCTAAATGATGAGAAGGCGTGTGGGCAGGACTTCAGAGACTCCATGATGCAAGACTGCACAAGTTCTTGGCATTAGACAAAAAGTTTCCAAACAAAAGATTATCTTCCATCCCCAATGCACAATACTGATGTACAACACAGTAAATTAAAAGGTAAAAGCAACCTTGGCCCTGACTCCTTTCTCTCACAGCCGAGAGCATATCAAAGGATTAACAAAGTATAAAGGAGATTATTGAATTAAATGTTGGAGAATAAACATTCACACCTTTACACTATTATTTTTATGAACAGTTTTTAAAAACTCCACAAGAGGGCACCAGAGACAAGTTAAAATTCTATCAAGGAGCTTCAAACAGGTTGATAAAACAGGTTATACTTATTAATACCACCAATATCTTTCAGAAATAGATTAGTAACCGACAATTTTTTAAAACAGTGATAATTTCAAAATACTATCATCACCATCATGACATTCTATTTTTACAAAAGAAGCTGTATGTTTCTTAAGGACAATGGATGTGGTCTACAATGACTTTCCACAATGACTTTCAAATAATGGCTGTAACTCTGTAACACTTGCTGGTTCCACAAAAACAGTATGTTACTGAAAGTTATAAAATCAACTTCAAAAACATACAACTGAGAAAAAGACTAACTGAATGCTAATCTAAATTTAACATGCAGTTCATGTTGCTCAAACTCCTGAAACAAATTAAATGCTCAAGGTAGCAAAAAACAATCTCTCCTATCCCAACCCCAAAATTTGGCATATGCTTGACTGAAGCACTGCTAAACAAATACCTCATGTGCCAGCATGTACCTTCCATTTTTCCTTTTACTCTAGAGATCAAACTAGGGTGCTCTACCACAGGGTTATCCCAATTCTTTATTTACTTTTAGACAGTATCTTAACAAACTGCTTGGACTATCCTCAAATTCTTGCCTCAGCCTTGCAAATAGTGGGAATATAGACATACACTACCAAATTCAGAACCTCATTAACTTTTAATTGTAAAGATAGGTTGAATATTCCTTATTCAAAATGCCTAGGACCAGAATTGCTTCGAATTTCTTCAGATTATGGAATATTTGCAAACATGCATTGAAACAGCTTAGAGAGAACATCCTAGTCTAATTACAACATGCATTTATGTTTTTAGAATTTTTAAATATATAACTGCAGATACTTTTATAGAATACTTTTTAAAAAGGTGTGGATCTACTTTAGGCATCAGATAAGTACGCAAATAAAATCAGATTTTGGAGCATTTTGAATTTCAGACTTTTGAATTAGAGATGCTCAATTTGTATATTTTGTATTTTGATAACTGAAGCACTATTCAAAACAAGAAGTAAAAGGTCAATTTTTCATAAAGCAATTTTGTAATATATTTGGAAATTCAATAAAAATTTACTAAATAAATACGTCATTGTACTAAGAAACCGCCCTTGTCCTTCTAAAAATGTACAGTTTAATGGAGAGAGTTGGGAACTAGACAAACACAGTGAGACAAATATTCACAAAGAGCTAAACCAGCATCCAATGGAAGCATGCAGGAGCTCTTACTCAGCTGACACCTGGAGGACACCATGAAGAGTTCACCCTTTACAGTAAAGAGGAAGCAACAGCTAGATATCTGGGTAAAAGAAGACATACGGACTTTTGTTTATACACCTTGAGTAACTCTGTCTATGCTCATGGTTTATTTACCAACTGCTGAAAGCGATCACTTCCTAAGCACCTGAGTTCTCCCTTAGGATTCGTATCTGCATATCCAACTGTCTGCTCCACAACGCCACATGGATGAGCATGAACACCTCAGATAAAAAGATGCTGAAGTAATTTCATCTCAGAAAGTCAGCAAGTGGAGTACTGATGTGAAGTATTTCAGTTATAATGGAAGAGGGGGTAAAGTACAGGCAAATTAAGAGCAAAAAGATGATTCTATCAAAAAGTTTGGTGGTGAGTAATTTATTGGATTTGTCCCTAATTTTTTAAATGGTCAAAATATTTTCAAAGTAGAAAAATCCAAGAAGAAAAGGATAAGGTAGCCAACTGAAAGAGAAGCCGAAAAGGGAACTTTTCAGAGAAGTGAAAACCTAGAAACAAATAACAACGAGATAACATCCTATTCTCTTGTGTATATCTCAAGATAATTACAACAATTATCATGTTGTATTAAGGCTGTCATCATTTTTCTTGTTCCTTACTCTCTAGCTTGCAATCTCCTCTGAGAAAAATATCACATCTGATTTTTATTCTATGCTAATATTTATGAATGAAAGACACATCCTTTGAAACAGAAAAATAAAATGAGAACTGGGCATTCTGGTACACCCCTGTAGTCTTAGCTACTTGGGAGGCTGAAACTACAGAATCAACTGAGTCTAGGAGTTTAAGTCCATCTGTGCAGCATAGTGAGATCCTATTACAGAAAAAGAACAAGAAAAATGAAAAAGGAAAAGAAAGGGAAAAATATAGCGATAATAGAGAATACATTAAAGCAAACTGAGATACAGTTCATTCAATAGGAAATAAAGGTCACAAAATAATTAATCAGCTTTCCAGTCACTAGACACAATATCTGATACCCAAAACTTAAAGGAGAGTTCTAATTTGCCTCACATTTTATGAAAATGCAGTTCACAGCCAGCTGCCTCTAAGGCAGAAGCCTTATGGAAGAAGGACATATCAAAGCAAAACTACTTAGTTGACGGAGGCCAGAAAGCAGGGCAGAAGAACATCAGAAAAGAAGGAGAAAGGGACAAACACAGACCCCAAGGCCATGCCTCCAACCATGCAGACACACACCCACAAGGGCATTCTGTCAACCTCCTAGGTGGATCCAAAGTCAAAAACATTGACACTTCACTCTAACTGTCACATAAGTTTGGAGAGAAACAAAGAAAACTGTATTTACAGATGATGTAAGTGGCTATGTATAAAAATTTCAAGAATCTACAAATAAAAACAAAAACTCCTGAGAGTAAAATGTAAGTGTGGCAAGGAAACAGGACACAAAGACAATATATAAAAGCCAACTACTTTCCTCTCCTATATGTCAATGGTAAATAACTGTAATTAGAAATTTTAAAAAAGGTTTTTCAGTATCAACAAAATGCCCACACTTGAGTCTAATGCATGAAAATATACACAGAATCTTTGTTTACAGGAAAAGAAAATTTAAAGAAACAGAGTCATTCATTGTTAACAGATTAGAAATCCAAATATTGGTGAAATATCATTGCATTCTAATATAGTGTATAGAATTCCACACCAATGAAATTTCCAATGAGCTAACTTACAAATATTGGCAAAATGATACAAAAGAGTAAGGGCAAAATACTTTATAAAAGTCAATACAATTATGTATCAAATAAGAAACAGTTGTAAGATTGAACACTGTCAAATTACAAAACTTATGACAGTAATTAAATGGCATAGTATTGGGAGAAGAATGGACTCTTGTATCAGTGACACATCGAAGACACAGAATAGTGAGTTCAGAATCATACATATGTAGTCACAATGACTTCAGAGAAAGGGCAACTCAATGGAGAAAGAATAGTCTTTTAAACAAATGATTCTGGAACAAATGGACATACATCCATAAAAAACAACAAAAATATATATTGAGAGGGAACCTGGATACAGACCTCAAAGTCTTAAAAAAATTAACTCAAATATAAACCTTAATACAACATGCAAAACCATTCAATTTCCAGAAGAAGAAACATGAGAAAAATCTGTGACCTTTGAGTTTGATGTTGATTGTAGATACCTACAGCATGATCATGGAGGTAGGGAAAGAAGATTATAAAGTGATATTAAAACTAAAATCTCCTGTTCTAAAATAAACTATTTAAGAAATTAAAAGACATAAAGTGGGAGAAAATATTGGCAAATCACATGCACTAGGAAGACATTCTGTCCAAAATATTCAAAAACTCTTAAAAATCAACAATATAAAAATAAAAAACTCCACTAAAAACAGGAAAAGATTCTAAGACAATGACAAAGAAGATACGTATATGGTAAATAAGCCTATAAAATAAATGTACTATCTTTATTATTATGGAACCACAAATTAAAACAATGGACTTTCGTCAAGATGGTGACCAAGTAACAGAGCTATGCAATGTCTCCTTGGGGACTCACTTAAAAAGTTGAGATAACTGAAAATTGCCTGTTCAACTTATGTAGGAGAGAAAGGAGCATCCCAACAACTGAAAGGAGACAACAGGAACATGAGAAACCCTGAAGACACATCTGAAGTAGAGGAAAACAACAGGACAGGAAGCAGCCCCAGTCAAACTGAGAGCAGCCCTGACCTGCCAGCATTGGAGATGAAAGAAAGCCCAGAGGAAAGATCCAGCAAAAGTGGGAACTGACAGCAGCTTGTAGCCCCAGCCTCCAAAAAACCGAGCCTGTGAGTAGTGCAAACAACAGATGCAATGAGCGCGCCCCCTAAAGAAGGCCTCCTGGAGCCTAGACAAAAAGCAGCACTCAGTAGCCATAACAGGCACTGACATAAGCAGGAGCCATTTAAGAAAAAAACAAAACTGAGACTGAATTGTTTAGTGTAAAAGCAGGTTCAGAAGAGAACAATGAGGTTTTGGGGGGCCACTTTCAATCAGTGCCTAGGAAAAAACTGGAACAAGAGACAGTTGCAGAGAGGAGAAAAAGGCTGCCAACCCCCAAAATAGCTCTGGTGTAGTGGGAGAACCTCTGAGGATAGAGAGCCCTGCCCTTGGGGGAAGGAAACCAAGACAGGCTAGAGAGCTTTGCTGAGGAGGATGGGGGGGGGGGGTCATGACATCTCAGAGGCCATCAGGCTGTTAGGTCCTCCCTCAATGCCTACTCCCAGCACAGAACTCAAGGAATTTTGGCTTCCCCAACATATCAGCATGACTGTTGAAAGAAACCGCTCAGCTAGGCCTTTAAAGTGAAGTCCCTCAACAACAGAAACATGGGAAGAAGGCAAGGCAACAGGACATCCAGAGACGCCTGAGACTACAGAAACTAACGTTGTGGGACCTGACATAGTAGAACTCATAGGAAAAAAAGTCAAAAAAGCAAATAAATGAGTCAAACAGCCAGTATAAACAAGATAATTTCAAAGAAATGGAAGCAATCAGTGGGCTTAAAGAGGAACTTACTAATCAAATAGTGGTCTTAATGAACACAAATTTACTAAGCATATAGAAGCCACAAATAAAAGGATGGCTGAGGCAAATAAGGTAATACAAGATAAGAAAGAACACTCTGATAGAGAAGTAGAAATTCGGAAATCTAGCTGAAATTCAAGATATGAAAAATATATTTAAAAGCAAGGAAAGCTGACTTGAATATTATGAGGACAGAATTTCAGACCCTGAAGACTGGTTAAAACTGCTGAGGAAACAAATGCTATAATCAGGCACAACACCAAAATTAGAAATGAGCAAAGTAGCTGGATACAACAGCTAATGGATGATCCAAAGAGAACCGATCTCATAATTATGAATGTGGGAAATAGAGCAAAAGATAGCATTTAAGGTATAAAGAATTTATTCACTGAAATCATGCAAGAAAATTTCCCAAATCTAGGAAAATAAATTAATTTTCACGCACAAGAAGCCTATAAAACAACAAATAACCACAAATACCAATGAGGCTCACCATGACATATCATAATCAAAACTTCAAAAACAACAACAAAATGAGAGAATTTTATAAGCAGAAGGAGAGAAACAGACATTACTTTATCAAGGCAAACCCATTCAAATTACCACAGATTTCTCAATGCAAACTTTAAAGGCCAGGGCAGCCTGGAACAAAGACAGCAAGTGTCAACCCAGGTTGTTGTATCTAGCTAAACTGTCCCTGAAAATTGGAGAGGAAATAAAAGTTTTTCATGACCAAGAATCCCTAAAGAAATATGCCATCACTAGCCCAGCACTGGAAAAAACACTTGAAGGAATCTTTGAGAGAGACAGAGAGACAAGCAGCACCAAATAACATGGAGTAAAGGAAACATCTCAAGAGAATGTGTAATGAAAAAATAGACATCAATCATTTGACTGGTATCCCACTACAACAGTACCAGCTTTCTTATAAAATCTGTGATACTTCCCCTCACAATTATTTTTATTAGTATATTAGCTTGAAAAACATAATAATTATATTCAACACGGGTAACTGGTATAAAATCTTAATCTGTGAAACTTTTTTATGTGTATGATGTGCACAGATTTTTTTGAGACAAAGTCTTGCTCTGTAGCCCAGGCTGGTTTTGAACTCACTGTGGAGTCCTGGCTGGCCTTGGACTCATGGGAACCCTCCTAACTCAACCTCCCTAGTGCTGGAATTACAAGTATATACCACCATGCCCAGCTCATGTGGGAACTGAACTCGGGTACTTAGTGCTTGACTTCTGCTGAGCCACTCTTCCAGCTCTAATTCTAAAAACAGTAAGAGTTGGTAAATAAGTGGTTCTTGGGGTCTTTTTCCTGAAGCTGTCATTGATTGGCAATGTAAAAGATCATATAGCTTTAGCCCATTGGCTAAAAACTCAGTTGGCTGTTTGTTCAACCCGTGACTCTTTAATTTTATGTTGCAATTTCATGCTCTGTACCTAAATTTGTAATAAAGATCTTACTTGTTTCTTCCTGCTCCTCATTGGGAAAGATCTCTTTAAAAATTCTGAAATAACTAAGTATGCCATAATATCTATTGCTTTAGGTGTGATATACCTTTGGGATACAGACTTAAGTCCATTTAATGTAGCAATTCATTTATTCACTCTCTGCTATAAGTATAGCCTAAGAAATCTGACTGATATAATGATAACCTAAATTTCTTCACATAGCAGCATAATTGATAATAGCCTAATCTTGGAAGTCAATATGCCCAAGTACAGATGACTGGATAAATGGAGTATTACTCTGCTATTAACAAACAGCACATCTGAGTCATTTTTAGGAAAATAGATGCACTTTGAAACCACCATGTTCAGCAATGTGAATATATGAAAGTTGAATATTAAATAGGTTCTTTAATATGAGAAAAAATCATAAAAAATGTGAGAGACATGAAAGAAAGAAGATGGACTTTGTAGAGAGAGAAAGACAAAGGATATATGAGAAGATAGAAGTGTGAAAGGGATATGTTAAAAAAATCAAATGGGGGTGATAATGTGAGAAGAGGAGGGAGCTGTGGGACAGTCAAAGAGGGAGAAAGGAAGGGATTGCAATTTTGAAATAATACATATGTGCACAGAATACTTGAGTTCAATGTAAACATTATGTATGTATTGCATACGTATATTAATAAAATGGGGAAAACAAAAAATGAAATGCTATTAAAAATCTATTTCAATTGATAAAAATTTAAAACTGTCATGAACTGCTCTGTATAATAACAAAAACTTCTATTCATTATTGTTGGAAATGCAAAATAATGCAACTTGGGAGTGGAGTTTGGCAATTTCTTATAGTTGAACACACCATAAGTAAAATACAGCAAATGTCGGTCCTAGGTATTTACTCAAATGACTTGACAAAAACTTACATCTATATACAAGCCAGCACTGAAAATGTTCATGGCAGCTTTATCAACAATTACTCCAAACTAGAAGTAAGCAACTTGCCCATCAAAAGGATAATGGATAAACTATGGCCCATTCAAGCAATGAAATACTACTGAGTAATAAAGTGAGCTATCAACTGCAGAAAGAAATGGGTACAATTTAAATGTATGTTGTTAAGTGAAAGAAGCCAGTCTGAAAATGTTAAACAGTATATGATTCTAATTATCTGAGACTGCAGAAAAGGCAAAAGTGTAGACTGTAAACATTAGCAGTTACAAAGAGGTTGGGATCTGGAGAGAGTTGAATGGGTACAGTACAAGGGACATTTTTATTATGGTGAAACCATTCTGTTTGATACTGTAATGGGAGATATGAGACACCATGTACTAGCCAAACCCACCAAACTTCACAGAGAGTGAATCTCAATGTGTGCATTATGATTTTTACAAAGTCATTTAGGAAGTTGGAGGATCCCAGAATGAGGTACAAAATGTGCAAAAAAAAAAAAAAAAAAAAAAAAAAAAAAAAAAAAAAAAAAAAAAAAAAAAAAAACTAACTGTATTACAACATTTGGAAGGACTTTGCTAAATGATATAAAACAAAAAGGTGCCACCTAAGAAACTATGAAAGTAAGTGAAGCCTGTAAGATAAAAGACAAAAGGAACTCTCTACGAGTCCTGTAATAGTTGAAAATGCTGTTTTCTTGGAGACATAGATTAGTAATTCTGAAACCACTATACAAGTACACTGAAAAAAAAACTCAGTTATGGCTGATGGATGGTTACAGTCACGTGTCTTATCACTGGAGTGGTAGTTTACAAGTGAGAACGGGGAGACAGCTAGAGAGATCCACATGGTAATGAATCAGAGTCAGAAACAACAGTACGAACTTATTTTTAATTAGTATATACACAGATAGAAACAGACATACACATGAAGTATATGTACACACATAACTGTCAACACTTAAGCATACACAGGTTAATATAAACACACTGACTCCCTGCTTTGTAAATTGAGAGGGTAGAGAAGCAGCCATTTCCACAGCAATACGAACACCTAGTAGTTAACCTCAGCTTTCCATATTCTCCTCCAGACAAAAAACCAACAAGACCCTACATTCCAGGTCTCAAGTAAGAAACACACCAGATGAATCTGGAGTATCTTACAGTTAGGAGTACCCACAGTGAAAGGCATATGTAACAGGGAAGAGAAGTACTCTGAAAGAAAACCTAATGGTCAAAACCAGAATAATTTTTTGCAGGGGAGGATAGTACTGGATTGCAATCCAAAATGTAAATAACCATAAATCAACACTAATGAAAATGGTTAAATAAGTAGAAAGAAAAATCTCTTGTATAAAATAAGTTCAAATAATTTATACAGTTCTTCTGCTACCAAAAAAGTACAGCATAACTCCCCTTTCCTTAAATATGGTCTACCACCTCTTCCAAAGAGTATATACTGTATGAAAAAGGGGAAAGAACAATTTTAACATTTAAAAAATCTAACAACTACCTCGGATGAGTGATCAAAGTTAATGGCCCATAATGATAAATCATGTTGACATAAAGCATTCCTATTAAGATGAAATATATTATTCCGTCTGGGCCTTCCTCCCTAGTACAAATAAGCCCAGTCTCATCATAAAAAAATCAAATGTCTATGACAGCCATGCTACTAAACATCTAACCAATATTTCTCAAAATCTGCAAGGTCATGAAAAACGAGGATATTCTGAGAAACTGACATCAAAGGGAAATTATGGAGACATGATGACTGAATGTAGTGTGGCATCTTGGATAAATCTTGAAATGAAAAAAGACATTATGTAAACTAAATACAGACAGAGTAAGAACTTTAGTTTAAAAATCTGGATCAGGACTGGGAGGTTACTCAGTGGTTAAAGCATCTGCCCTAGGTTCAATTCCCTAGCATCACATAAGTTAGAAGTGGTGGCACACAGTTGTAAACCCAGCACTCAGGAAGGAGGTTGAAGCAGGAGGATTGCCATGTGTTTGAGGTCAGATCAGGCTACACAGTGAGTTCAGGACCAGACTGGACAACAGAGCAAGACCCTGTCTCCAAAATCAAACCAAATCAAATCGGTACCAATATTGTTTTGCTAATTGAACACATACCATACAAACACAAGATGCTAATAACAGGGAAAATGGAATGTCAAGTATATAGAACTCCATTCTACTTTTAAGATTCTATAGATGTAAAAACTATTCAAAAATAAAAAGTTATTATAAAAAATCTGATGCAAAATTTAACTTTTTAATGAAAAAATTATTTACTGAGTGTCTTGTCTGTCACTGGGCCCAGTGCCAGAACCCAGGTCAATAGGTCTCATTTGGGTTCCCTTAGAATCGACCAGAGAGCTTTGAAAAAAAATCCTGATTCCTGGGTCCCACCTTATAATAACTGAGTGAAAATTTTTCCACAGTGTAAGATAGCCTTGTTGTTTTCCAGAAGTCACCAGGTGGTTCAAATGTACAAAAAGAGAACACATGCACTAGTCATTCACTAAATACTTAAATATATGTCAAGTACCACAAATCCCCAGGGACTGTTTTTCATTAAAGGTATATCTAAAGCATACAGGCTCCAAGTGATTCCTGTGTTCAACTTCTGTACTGACAAGACCTCTCCATTCCATTATTTAACCAGAAATTTTATGCAATTTCTTGTCAGAATATTTACAAAATAGAAAATTTCAATATGCACATGTTTTTTAAAAATGAATTTAAGTTCCTATCAGTTGGAAAATGACATCCCTTATATTTTTAACTCATATAACAGAGGCATTTCACTGAGATTTGCTTTATCTTATGACAGTACAATACATGTGAACACATACAGATGCCCTATTCAATCAACTCACAAAAAAATAGGGAACGTCTTCTATAAACATCTGGTAGAATGTCTTTTCTTACTATGTTTACCAGTTGATCTAGCACCAAATTTATATCACTGCTGTGAAATGTTTTTTAAAAATCCTTTTTTATATGTATAGTAATGTTTAAATTTTCAAAAACTTCGATATGAAAATCTGTCGCCGAGATCTCTATTTGCAATTTATTTATTTCAAAAATCTGTACAATTACTCTAGCACCTATCAAAAACATGTCAATTTGTCAAAATGCCTCATCAAAAAAGCTTTTCCTATGAGGTATAAAAATCAAATTCTTAAGGCTCTATTTCTAATAGTGTTCCATATCTTTCTGGAATAAAAAATATCAAGAGGTCTGTTTATAACAGTTAACAGGGGTATAGCTGTGTGGTACTAAAACGTCAAAATATTTTTTTGAAATGGCCATTATATAATGTTACTATTCAAAAGCTATATTGAAAGCTGATGGAAATGTCAATTTAATGCTGGGTCACTAGTTTTCCTCCAACTGTAGTAAGGTAAACTATAGAGAAGAAAATTAAATTTGGAAAAATTTAAGCTGATATTCATGTTACCCATAAATTCTCTACAAATTGCACTCAAGAATAGAAAAAGCAATATTCACAATTAGCCCCAATATTAATATTGAATATCAAATATAAGCAACTTACAGCAACTCAATATGGTCAATTTCATAGTTCTCAATAGAAGAATTTAATACACATTATCTCAAAATTTAGCTGTATAAAAATTTTTCAGGGTTCCAGTGCCAAACATCTCATTGTCAAATTAGAACTATTAGTACTAATCTAGGGTATAGATTAGAATGACCCACAATAAAGGCTGCCAGAGAATAGAGGCCCTCTGGGTTAAAAATTCATGCAAAAGCGAAAGTTGGCAACGTAAGTTTTCCACAATGCTTTAAACAGTCTAAAATGGGAAAAGAGAATGAGGAAAAATACCATTGAAAATAAATGGGAAATCAAAATACTAGCCAGAACTAGCTGCAGTATCCTAAAGACAGGTAAATCTTCATTACTGTAACTAAGCGGGTATTAGCCAGATGAATTCCTCCAAATTAAAGTTCAGGAAGGAAGGACCAGCAAGTTTCATGGGCCAATGGTCACCAAAGAGAATGGCACACAAATAAAAGTAACAGGTTGCAAAGCAAGAACTTCACAGGTACATATGGCAAAGTCAAGAACAGTATCAATAGATATAGTTCATTATTCTACAGTTGTTCAATTATTGGGGAAGGAGGGCTGGCTGTCCAAGAATGAACCTTTACCACCTAGGGAAAAAAATCGTTTCATAAAAGACTGACTGATTAGAAAATGAGGGATGTCATGTACTTATTTTCTTATCAACTACAAATCTGGTATGAATTGCCTCACGTGCCCTGATTTTTGTAATACTACCTTATAGAAGCAGTCTTCCCTTCATGGCTTGGATTAGTTTGATTTACATGATAGAACACGCCAGAATTGACGAGACTGCCATTTTTCTTTCAATTATACTAACTTGTGGGTACTCAAGGAGTGATCATGCAAATATATGAAGTACTTCATAGATTTATTTATAAAATAATCATATTAATCCCTCTCAAAAAAGCCTACGAAACTACAGTAAAAGTCTGGAAAAGAGTGAACCCATAAAGACAAGCAGCATGGGAGAAGAGACAACAGTACACAGAGGAGTCAAAATATCTGCAAGCTATAAAAATTTTTAAAAGGAAGAAAACAGGTAAATGTATAAGTAGTAGCTAACTCAGCAGACCAAAAACACCCAAAACTTAAGCTTATAAAGAAACAAGTCATAAGGAGCGAGAAAATTCTGGCCCCAGAGCAGCATGCCCTGACATCTTTCATCATTAGATTTCTCAGTCAACTAGGTCTGCTCTGAGACACAGGACTTCAAAGAAGACAATTTTAGTGCTTCTCTCAAAGTTGAAAATTTAAAAAAGCCATAAAGAAAATAAAAAAGAAATGAAGCAAGGAGCAGAGAAAAACTCAAAATGATTGCGACAATGTAACAATAATGAGGAAAAGGAAGATATCTTGGAATTAAATCTTGATACAGAAAAACACAAAAAGGTCAGAAGACAAACTCAAAGAAACCTACAATAAAGAACAAAAAAGAGAAAAAGACTCACAGGAAAAAAACATAAGATCCTTGAAAGATTAAGATAAGAAGTCTAAAAATCAAATGACCAAGAAATAAGAACAACAACAACAACAACAAAAACAAAAAAGCTGAAGAGTATCTCTAGACTAAAAATGACAAAAGAAGATCAATCCTAAGGCATATTACCATGAAAGTTTTAAATAGCAGGAAAAATATGAACATCTAAACATTCAAAGAATTAGGTATCAGATTTTGTTTTTGTATTCACATCAGTATTACTGATGAGTAAGGAAACAGAGGAAGGTCTTCAAAAATGGAAAGAAGTATTATTGCTATGTCAGTATTTTATAGTCAATCAGTCAAAGTTAAAGGTAAAACAAAAACATGGGTACACTTGAAAGATCTGAAAATAAACCCTTAGTCAAAATTGGCAGGATAGTCTAGCAAGATAAGGGTATAAAGTGGGAAAGCCAGACCCATAATCCAGCAAGGTGAGTTCCTGTGGAGAAAAAATGAAATTCTGAGGATGACATGGAGGGGAACTATGAGAATGACAGCTGCACAAGACTCCCATAAGTGAGTTCAGATTAGAGGAGGATAATGGTGTAAAGATGGAAAAAGTATGACAGTAAAAGATGATCTGTATTTAGACTGACCCAAAGGAGTCTGCATCACCTCAGTAAGTATGGGAATATATGACACGAGAATAAATTACTGATAGGCACACAGAAAACTAACAAAAATAGCAAGAAAGACTGAGACAATTATTACTTCCAGAAGCTATACAGATAACACGAAGTCTACCTAATGTTAATTGTATTTACATGGTCACAGTTATACAATTACCAAGCAGGTCTTTTTTTAGAGTATGATTTAATTACATACCAAAAATGAGAAATAACAAGCAACCAATTCTTCTGACAGATTTCAATTTGAGGTGAATAATTTATTTCAAATGAAATATATTCCTAGCAAGAATAAAATTTTCTTTACTTAAAGAGTTTTTAAAATGTAAAGCAAACTTTATAAAAATCTCTACTAACTCTTCTAAAATAATTTAGTCATTTAAAATTTGTACTTAAATGCGTAATTTTGAAATTTGTACTGGTTGAAGTTAGATCCATTGTTTGGTGGCTCATAGGTAGAAAACAAAATAAGTACCAGCAGCAACTATCACTAAAGAAATCAAAACCTAAACAGAAAAAACTTGGCCAAAATGTTACAGTAGTAGCAATAGTGCTTTTATAAGTAACAGCATTAGTAGAAGCAAAAACTAAATTCTGAATATGCTATGTGCAAAACATGTTTTGATTGCTTAGAATTTTAAACCTGGTAACTTTAAAAAATCTATTATATCCTCACAACAATACTATTTACACAGCAGGAAGTTAACTGAAGCAGAAAGGCTGAACAGCTTGCAAAGGACATAATTAGTATCAAAGCACTGTCTGCCCTACTCTAAGGTGCTTCTGCCTCTCCTTTAACCAGCTAGAATACTAGAGGTCCCTGGAATTGCTTGGGTATTCTCTACCTCAACCAAAGGGTCTTGAAAAGCAGCCTGACTTACATTACCTATTCAATAGGGTAGGGAAGGAAGAGGAAAATCTGAGAAATGCTCATCTTACCAGCCCTATCTGTAGGGGAGTGGGTTCCCAAAGCACCCTGACACTTTCTCTCCATACCCACACAGAAAATTACTGAGTCAGGGTATCAGATGTACAAGAGATAAGCTATTTTTTAGATATTAGGGACAACAAACTGTAGAGCTTAGAGGTCAGACCATAATGAAGTCACTACAAAGTTACCATTTCTTTTCCACAATCTGTGGGATGTACTCTAAACATTAATACAGTTTTCTTCTTTGAGTCATTATTAAGTTAATATAAAATGAAATTGTATCTTTTTTCATATAAAAGTGGAAATAAAGGACTTGGGACATGTATAAACATTTAAAGATCTCATGTAACCTAACATACAGAAGGGCTTCAGGTTTTGCTCAGCATTTTACTTGACAGAAAACCCTTCTATATCCATTGAATTCCTTGTATTTCACTTGTGATCCACATGGGAACTATCTGGGCTCTAGTGACAAAGCTATTTCTGTAAGGTCCTTATTGATCTTTCAATCTAAAAACTGATTACCAATAGTACAGTGTATGTCTTGCCTTATAAAATGAATTTAATAACATCCAGTTCACATTTAAGTAATCATACAATGTGTCATGTGTAGTATTTGCCCTGTTACTTATTTAAAAACAGGAAGAACTAATCTTTTTACTATGTTCTCAATCAAATGACTGCATGGTATTTCAATAAGCCACATTGGCAAACTTAATATTGTTGACTAAAATACCACCAGTTAATTAGCTTAAATATTAGTTTTGAATAAACACTAATTGTAAAATACTAAATTAACAAATTAAATATCTACATCTTGAAGGCTAGACATAAATTAGTATAATCCAAATGGGAGTAAGAAAACAAGTCCTATGTATCTACCATTTTTAACATTTTTAACAGACTTTCTAATGACCATCAAAATATGTGTAGCTCAAGGAGAAATTAGCTATTTTTAAAACCACATATTAACTGAATTTAGGCCAATTTGCAAAAGAATCCCAAAATAACAAACAGTATAAAATCCCTATGTAAAACTCTGAGCTTTCTAAATGAATCAAAGTTCCTGAGAGAATATGACTGCTGATTTGAAATTCTGCTTATAATGAAGGGCAACATATGTAAAACGTACTTTAGACCCTTTCTGTGTACCGCATTGTTCTTATCCATCGTTGTGTGTGCTTATACATACACACACATGTATTTTACACTGAGGACAGCAGTTGATAAAATGACCCCAGCATGAAAGCTGCTGTCTGAAAACATGATCCAAAGCAAAGCATGTGAATACTACTCAATGTGTGACTCTACCAAGGGTTTTAATTTCTTATTTCAGTTAAATTAACAGGGAATATAATAAGTTTTACTCAGAAAAACCACATTTATTCCAAAGAATAAGTGCTCACTTAAATAAACAGAAAAGTTGCAAAAACATGTTATTAATTTTAATTGATCCATAATATTTTCAAGTCCTACCTTCAAAAGATAGAATCTCATATTTCTCACCTTGAAAAACTAAGCTATGTTTAATAGGTCAGGTGTGTTGAGATCCATTAACCTTTAACCTTTAATATAACTAATTTATTAAGCACACCTAATCTACTAAACATAAGAGCTTAAATTAGCCTAATTTATACATGTTCAGAACATATACCTTAGTCTACAGTTGGACAAAAAACACAATTTTATAATGAGTGCTGAATATTTTAAATAATTTAGTAAACACTGTACTAAAAACAAAAAAAAAATGGCTTGATAGGTACATTTTTCCATCACTGTAAAGCTGAAAATCATTTGGCTGAACCAACACAAGTTGGGCATAATCTTTGTATACCAAAGAATGGAAATGCTGAATCACAATGGTAATTCTATGTTTACATTTTTAGGAAACCACCAAAATGTTTTCCAAAGAGGCTGTACCATTTTTACATTCTTATAAGCAGGCACGAGACTCCAATTTCTCTGCACAGCCACTTAGGCTTGTTATCTCCTGTTATTTTCACCACACAGCTGGTAAGCAGTTAAAAGAAAGTTCCAGAAGATATGACAAAAATTATCCAAATTCAAGATAATATTTATTCAATAAACACAGAGTTAGGCTAGGACTAGACATTGAACAACATTCAATCTTAATATACAAGCATTACTTCCATTAAACATTAACTTCTCCCCATCCCCAGTTGGGGTCCTCACTAAGTTTCCCAGGCTTGTTTTGAATTCTTGAGCATAACTGACTGTCTTCCCACAACAGCCTCCTTAGTGCTGGGATTACAGACTGCACTATGCTCACCCTTCACTAGTCATTAATTCTTCAGACACTAGGAAAACACAACAAACATTTAAAATAAACAAACTTGTAACAAAGTTAAAAATACACAGTAGTTCTACTTGTGTGTATACTCAGGAAATTTACTGTGGCTTGATCTGCAGTAGCCTGATATTGGAAACATTTTAAATGACCATCCAGAAAGAAGGTGGAAAATTTTTATAGTGGAATTGTATCTAAAAAAGCAACAGATCAGATCTGCATGCTTTTGAAAGATCTAAGAAATGAGAAAAAAGTCAAGTTGCAGAACGATACATAAAATAGTGATATTTTGTAAATTTACATTAAAGCTTCCTTCACAAAATTCAATACTTTATATTGGAAATAGATGGATACATACATATATAAATATTACATGTATATGTATATGTGTGTGTGTGTGTGTGTGTGTGTGTGTATATATTCATGTTTTTAAAATTAATTGTAGGAGTACAGACCAAACTTCATAGTGGTGGCCAGTGAAGAGTGGAGAATACAGGAATGAGTGTGGGAGTTGGGGTTGGGTGAGGGCTTCACCTTTTATATAAATATCCATTTCTCTTAAAGACTACAAACGAATATAGGAAGATATTAATTCTGGATTGTGGCATATGATATCCTATCTTATTTTTTGTACTTTTCTGCATTTTTAAAATTTCTCACAACTAGTAAAATTGGGGGGATGAGTTGGAGAAACTCTGTACTTGTAGAAGTCATGTTGTAATAGATTAATTCCCAGTCAAATATTAAACTTTTTATAGAAGTGATTTCTAAGATTTTATCATCAGTGATAAATGGAGCTGCTTACTATGTAATATGAATTACCTATTTTATTAAAATTTAAAATGACAACAACATATGATTTAATGATTTAATAAATAAATATAAGTAAGGTAATATAAAAGTAGCTGCTATTAATACATTTTAGGAAAGAAAATTATAGAAAACCATGAGACAAAAAAATAAACTTTTTGAGGATAATTACCGAATTTTCTTCCTCTTCCTCCAATTCTCGCTGTTGTTCTTCATGTCTTTTAGCTTTGATCTCCATAGCGTCTGTGATCAGGTCTCTTAAAATTGACACAGGTTTTGCATTCTTGATAAAAGGATGCTAGAAAAGTAAATTCAATGTTATAAAAATGAAGACTATTCTAAACTACAGCTAACAAATACTAAAATAACAATAAATGTTAGCTAGAATCATGGGCTCAGTGACTGCTTTTTTATTTACAACTAAGGATGTTGATTAATAAAATAGAATATTTGGATACTTTAAAAAAGAGTTTGTTTTGAGATTCACTTGCCTTTTTAAATTTAAATCACATAAAAATATAAGCCTATTAATAAAACTACATTATCCTTAAAGATATGCTTGTCTAAAGAAAGCATATATTAATTATGTGGAAAAATCGTTTTAAAAAAGCCTAAAAAGCAGAATGGTGATATTACATATAAAAATGAACTCATTTTGGCATTCAGCTGCAGAATTTGATTAGTTTTATTACAAACATTTTCAAAGCAAAATGGTGATATCACATATAACAAAAAAAAACTTATTTCAGTATTCAGCTATAGAATTTAAGCTGTGGTACTTATACACAATGGAATACTACGCATCTGTAAGGTCCAAGAATGTGGAGGTTTTCACAGGCAAATGGAAGAAACTTGAGAATATCATGCTTAGTGAAGTGAGTCAGAAGCAGAACGTGAAACATCAGATGGTCTCTCTGATATGAGAGACCCAGACCACAACTATCTCATGGAACTTTAAACGAAAGACAAAGCGAAAGAGGGGAACAGGGGTGGGGTGGGAGGTAAGGGAGGGAAGGGAGGGTAGGGGGAGGGACAAAAGAAGAGCGGGAAGCCCTTGTCACTTTGACAAGATACGTATGTGCACAAAATGCTCAACTCCATTGTAAACCTTAAATTCTGCACTTGTACAATATCAATAAAATGGGGAGAAAAAAAGAATGTAATACTTAAAGCCAACAGCCAATGATTAGTGGTCAAAAAGAGGGCAACTAGTTTGTTCTTTCTTTTAAGTACTTTCTATTTAATTGTTTCTTGAATAATTTAATCATTTCCAATGAAGGCAAACGTATTCGTATTCAGTGCCATTTTTATACTAAATATAAAACCATTTATCAGTGGTGCTGGGGAATTAAACTGAGAGCCTTCTGCCTGCTAGCTGAATAAATTTTTATAAGTATAATTGTGTGTTAAGGAAAACAGATATTTTAATTTTAAAGAGACATTGCTAAAATAGCTTCTAGGAAGACAGAAAACTTTGTTAAATTTTCACAACAATAAAGATTATATTTATATGCCTGTTTTCTATACCCTTCAGGAAATCTTTGTTTTACTGGACCCTTGGGAAGTCACTTTTTGTAAGAACCATGGTCTCATTACTTAACAATAAGAAGCATTTTACAGATTCCAAATTTGTTAATGTAAGGTACATTTACATTAGTTGAACATTCTGAGGCAATTCTGTTGAAAAAGAAAGGTTCAAAATATTTATTATCATATTAAATTATTTCTATCTGCATAGAATATTAAGGCAGATTAAAACAAAAAGAGAAATAAAATTCTCCTGACCTTCTAGAATCTAAATTTTCGTATAGCAAAACACTAAAACTCCTCATTTAGGATCTTGAGACTAGTATTTCTACCATGTAATGATCTTTCTAAGAGGTTCACAGATCTTGTACTTACATATACTATAGTGGAGCAAAAATCAAACAGGGAAATGCTAAGTCAAAGGACCTAAGTACAAATCGGATAAATAATGACAAATAATACGAAGGGAGAATCGTTTGGAGGTTTTATTTGAAAATAGTTTTAAACCAGAAAGAATTAACAACGAAGAACAAAAGAAACAAAAAAGACCAAACTGAAAAACAGAAAATGAGACAAAGAAAACAAAGAGATGGATGGCTGTGTTATATCTTATCAATCTATAATTCCTGGGGACGTTTGTATGTTTAGCAAGTTATCCAACCTCACAAAAATGATGGCCAATGGCAGAGGCTAACAGGTATGAAAGACATATTATTCTGTTGCAAGCACTGACCTGTAAAAGTTGCGTTGCAGTGGCTCTCTGCTCAGGATTCTTCACTAAGCATTTTTTAACAAAGTCTGTGAAATCATCAGACCAAAGCTCGGGCTTCCTGAACGTTGGTGGTGGGTTGGTGGGGATCATGAAAATAGCCTAGTACAAATGGAACACCCAAAAGATACTGTTAAGAATCCCCACCGAACAACCAAATAAACACATCTCTTTATCTATATTTTTATCAGAATGCATATCTCCAAACAATTTATGCTGTTCTAGAATTTCCTGTAAGACTGAAATTCAGGAAGTAAGTCCATCTGCTACTAATATCATTTCCCATTAAATTTCTCCTATTTGAGTTATAGCACATTGAGCACATCTTTTATTTTATGTATTATTTTTATTAAGTTTTCAAAGAAGACTTTACGTCTCTAACCCATTTACCAAAAAAAAAAAAAAAAAAAAGCCTTGTTAAACTGAGATATACCCAAATTTTGGTACTGTATGCCAGCATTTTTTTCCCAATTTAGTTTTATTTAAGCACTGCTCCTCAAATTGGCTCCTAGTAGTCTACCTTCCGTCTGCTACTCAAAATACTAAGATACACATGAACTCACTACTGTGATTTCAGTTGATGGAGCTTTTGACTTTTTTTATTTCTCTTTCTAAACATATCAATCATGATTTCAAATGAAAAAGTTTTAAAGGTAACATACCACTTTATTAGTAATGGCTTAGTACTAAAACTTAATGGTAATGACAATCCATTCAAAAAGTTCAAAAAGTCAAAAGCTATTTAAAAAAAAAAACCTGTAATTCATCCTTCTCCGCCCTCATATCCAATCATCCTCTTTTAACTGAGAGAATTAATCCCTACTGTTCTTAAGAAATCACTGTATGTAAAGACCCAAGTTCTCTTCAGGTCATCTTAAATAGTTTCTGATGGCATCAGTAAAACATCATTTTCCTTGAAAAGATATGAAAACAATAAAAAAGAAAACAAATATATCATTCAATAAATACTATCATAATATTTCCACATTATCAGGAATACAAGTAGCAAACAGCAATGACAAAAATTTTACAAAGTAAAATCAATTACAGCATGTTCTAACTGTGTTTCATAGGTAAATTTATATTATTAGTGAATCACTCCAATGAATGAAAGAAAAAGTGGCTTTGGGGAAATCTTAATATAAGCTATAATCATATGTGGAGAAAACATTAAAACTGTAGACAAAGTTATAAAGATAACGCATTCTAGGGACATCAATTTTAAAGTACGGCTTCATAAGACGAAAACTGTTCTACTCTACACTGAATTTTTATTAACAGTTTAAAAGCCACTGGTAAGTACCTCAGAATCACATAATTTCTACAGTGCAGGACATATATTTTCTCATTTTACAGTAAAACTAAACTTTCATAAAACAAAATTTGACATATACAGAAGGCTATCATTTGAAAAAAGAAGAACGTTCTAATGCTTCTACTATGTTTCAAGTAAAATGGTATAATACAAAAATTGATAGCTGAAGGTGCTTGAGGTTTTTCTCTGCACCCTAAATTTTATTCCACTGGCCAACATACCTGTTTTATACCAGTACTATGCTGTTTTTGTTACCACAACTTTGTAGTACAACATGAAATAAGGGAAGGTAATGCCTCCTGTTTTGCTCTTATTGCTCATAATTTCTTTGGCTGTTCTGTGTCTCTTTCTGGTACCATATCAATGTTGCAATTGTGCTTACTACATCTATGAACAATGCTGCTGAAATTTTGACTGGAATTTCACTGAATCTGTGTATTAGTCATGGTAGTACAGCCATTTGACAATATTGGCTCTGTCTCTCCAGGTACAGGAATGCTGTTTTTCTTTCGAATACACTATTCAATTCCTTTTTTTGAAAGTACTATAATTTGCTACACGAAGGCCTTTTACTTCCTTGGTTAGGCTAATTCTCCAGTATTTTTAAAAGCTACTTTGTATGAGATTGTTTTTCTGATTTCTTTCTCAGTGTGTTCCTTGTTAGTATACAAGAGAATAGTGTTTAATTTTTTGTGCATTAACTTTGTATTTTGCCACTTTGCTGAATTTGTTTATTAGGTTCCAAGACTCTCTAGTGAAATTTTTGGGGTCTTCTATTGAAAAGATGATGTCATTTGCAAATAAGATTACTTTGACCTCTTTTCTGTTCAAATCCCTTTTCCTTCTTTCTTGTGATTGCTTTAGCCAAGTTTCTTAGTAATGTAATCAAAAGTATACAGCCTTGTCTTGTTCCTGATTTTAGAGAAGGATGTTTTTTCCCATATTGCATGACACTATCAATAAGTTTGTCATCAATGGCTTTTATCAGTTTGAGGTGAAGCTCCTCCAACACTTATGTTTTTCAGGGCTTTTATCATTAACAGATGTCGCATCTAGACAAAGGCTTTGTGTACATTTGTGGAGATGACTATGTAATTTTTACCTTCACTGCTATTATTTATCTATTTCTTGCATTCATTGATACATGTATTAAAATTTTGAACCAGAAGTCAACAAATTCATGATATAAGATCTTTTTTAATGATTTTTGCATGCTGTTTACAAGTATCTTACAGAGGATTTCTGCATTACATTCATTAAGAAAACTAGCATATAGTTCCACTGTCACTGTTGAGTCCTCTTTCAGTTTTATTATCAGGACAATGTTAGCCTCGAGGAATGAAAAAAGCATGCTTCCTCCAGTACAATTTCATGAAAGAGTTTAAATTTAAAAAAAAAAAATTCCAACTACCTCTTGGACAGAGGACTAACATCTACAATATACAGAGAACTCAAAAAAGTAGATTCCCAAAATAAAATACCCCAATCAAATATTGGACAATTGACACAAACAAAGACTTCTCTAAAGAAGAATTACATATGGCCAATGAGTGCACAAAAATATATTATGTATCTTTGGTATTAAAATTTTGCATTAAAATAATGCAAATCAAAATAACAGTGAGACTCTATCTTATTTGAATAATAACTGTTATTGTCAAGGACTCAAAAAGAACAAATGCTGGTGAGGTTATGGGGGAAAAAGGAATCCATGTACACCACTTATGGAAATATAAACTAATACTGAAAGTTTTTTTTTTCCTGTATTTTGCTATATTTTTGTTGTTACTGTTAAATCTGGCTTTTCCCACCAGTTCACATTAGAAAATAACTACAAGAATGTAGTTCAAAAGACTAGTAAATCTGGGAAAGAAGAAGAAAAAAAAATTTCAATTTCAAATGCCTTAGCTGAATACGGGAAGGTGCATACCTGTACATTCACAGGGTTATCTTTACATCAATCAGTTTCCTTAGGATGAATTTTCATTAGTGACCTAATAAGTGAATTGCTACAATAAAACAAAGTTAAAACTATATCACATTGCTACATTAAATGAACTTAAATCTATACCACATAAATATAGTTAAAGTGACATATATGAAGACAAATTCAGTTACTTCAGAATTTTTTAGCTTTCATAACTTATTTGCTCATATTATAGTGTTTACTAACATACTTTTTTCTCAGCTCATTCTCCTCTAGCTGTTGTTGCTTGTGCTCTGGGGTCACTGGTGTCCCTGGCCTCCCTTTCACTTTCTAAGTTTCCTTTAAGTATTCTCTGCAATACTGGCTCAATGGCTGCAAATTCCTTTAAGCTTTCTCTGTCATGGAAAGTTTTAAGTTCTCCCTTTAAATTAAAAGATAATTTTGCTGGATATAGCAGTCTTGGTTGGCATTTATGTTCTTTTAGTGCTTGGATGACACTGCTCCAAGATCTCCTTGCTTTTAGAGTTTGGATTGAGAAGTCTGCAGTTATCCTGATGGGCTTAACTTTGTAGGTCACCTTCTGTTTTTCTCTTACCGCTTTCAGTATTTTCTCTTTGTGTTGGGTTTCTAGAATTTTAATTATGATGTGTTGGGATGAGGATCACTTCTGATCAAAGTTGTTTGGTGTTCTATATGCCTGCAACAGTTCTGTGTTCATTTCTTTTCTCAGATTTGGGAAATTTTCTTCCATTATTTCATTAAACATGTCCTTTAAGCCTTTTGCTTTGTTCTCAGTCATCTCATGGATTCCCATAATTCTGAGGTTGTTTCTCCTTGAATCATCTATCAGCCGTTGTAATGATTCACTTTCTTTATTTGTGTTCTTCATGGCCTGTATGTTGCAGCTCAGTCACTGTATTTTCTAGGTCTGATATTCTATACTGAAGTTGTTTAACGTGGTTGCTTATTATTTCCTGCATGTTTTTCATTTCCTGAATATCTGCATTCAATTTTTCTGTATCTCTGCTGTGTTCTTCTCTAATTTCTTCTTTTGCCTTCATTATCTTCTGGTATATTTCTTCTTTGGTCTCCTCTAGCTGCTTTTCAAGGCTTGCTTTTTGCTTAGCTATGTGTTGGTGTAGCTCTTGTGCTGTTTTATTTCCTGCTTTAATTCACTGAATATCTGGGCCCAGTAGTTACCATCATTTTTGCCCATTTCTTTGGATTCTGCAATTCCAGTATCCCTGGTATCATCTTCTGGGGTGTCAGGTCTTTTTGTATGAGATTTGTTACATTTCCCCATGGTTCTGCTACCTCTGGCTGTCTCTGGTGCACAGGAAAGAAAATGGCTCCTGCTCACGTCACTGCCTGAGATGGCTGCTGAGCCCTGTATCTGATCTGGGATCCCGGGGCCTTTCCTAGGGGGAACGCATGCTGCGTTTGTAGTACCGAGAATATTCTTATGTTGCACAACATTACACATATCTATAGCGGTCCTTCAAAATCAGTGTAGCCAGTATTACAAAAAATACAGGAAATTTACAAAACCATTTGCTAAGCAGTCACACAATGCCATTAAAAGTGGCAACCTTACAGGCCACGGGCTTAATAAACAGCACCAGTGAATTTATTTTCTTTAGATAATAGCAAGTTCACATTCCCAAAAGGTAAGAATCTTCTGGAATTGGGATGATATAAAACAGGATACACATTCCCCCTTTTGCATGGGCCCCTTCTAACATAATTAATTATCTACTTTACATGGTGGTTCCTTTAAGTGTCTTGCTATTGCAGATAGCAAGCACATCAAACCTACAGGGATCTCAGTCAACTTGTGGAGCAAAACATAATAAACATGTATGAAGCAAAAAGGAAACAATGGACTGCCACATGAAATTGTGTCTGGAAATAATCTCGACACTATTTTTAATCTAGAACCTAGTAAAGTTATGAGGACAAATAGGGTTAACAGCAGCTGCTAGAGAAGACACAGAAATCCACCTGCTACTTCAAATTAGAGAAGAAAAATAAATTTTAACTCTAATCTCTACAAAACAGTTCAAAGGACCTATATTAGTCCCTACAGATTGACCTCAAACTGCAGGTAAATGATACTAGATTGTCTAGATAAATGCTGTTGCTTTGCACTTCTGTTACAAATTGGTGGATGACAACTCTGTGATTTATGTCCTTGAAGCTAATGCTCTCCTTTGAACTTTGAGCCAATAAGCTACAGTCTTATCTTCAGATAATCTGAACATATAAGGCTCACCTCAGCAGTAGCTATTACAAACCCAAGGGTGATAAGCTTAACTCTTTAACTCTTATTTACTAAGCACTATCATAAAATGATCCTAAAATGTCACAGTCTACTCTCAAACAAGCACTGAACAATCTTGAACATTAATACAAATGAAACAAAGAAGACTATATGTGATCTACCAAAATATCTTCAAGAAAACCAAGAAACCTTTTATTGCCATTTTTAATGTTAGAAAACCAATAACTAGGAGGTTTTTTCACAGATTTCACCACATTCTATTCATCAACCACAGAGGATCCTCTTAAGAATCTCCAGTTTTTGTATGAGTTGACTATGTAGCATGTCCTTGATGAAGAATGCATTGGCAATCAGTGCTAGCCTTAGACTAACAATTTATTCCCTTACCGCCAACCAGATCACAAAGACACACATAACAGCTATATAGTTTATCTTATCTCTAACACCATTTTGATTGAAGAATGTTAGTTCAATAAATTATACGACAGTCCTATGTTTGTTTCTACACAATGTGTTGCTTAACTACATATTGAACCTCTGATTAAGTTTTAAAAAAGAACTTCCCTGATCACAAGTAGTCTTAAGAAGCCAAGAAACAGAGGTAGCTCAAAATTCCTAATTATCTTCATACTTAGAATTTCATTCCTTAAATTCCTGGAGTACCCAGAAGATGGGGAAAGAGTTGAACAGAGAAGCCACAATCCCTTAACTTTATTACTTGTGTTGAATGAGTCAAGATGTATGTTTGAAGCTAAGGCAGCTGGAGTGGTGAATGTACAGAAGCAATAGGCACACAAGAATCACCAAAAAATCCAGCCATTATTTGTGGACCTCAGGTACATGACCAAAAGGTTTCCTCATTAACAAATGAGATAAGAGATGAGAAGGCACTTGATAAAACTACAAAGAACTAAGCAAATATAGCTGTTTCCTGGTGGCAAACATATACATAGGTGACAAGCTACAGAGTCAAACAAGGAATAATAACTTCTGAAAAAGAAAAATAGTAATAATTTCTAAACAACAATTATGAATAAGTCAGAAACAATACAATATCACGAAGCCAACACTGGATCTGAGTCAGAGATCTGGGTTTCAAATCATCAGATTGTTTAGCTTCATTTGCTTTTACTTTTATATAAATGAGAAGATTGAATTATTTGTTTTTCACATTCTACTTTAGATATAAAAACACCCTAGCACATTAACTGCCTGGCAATTTAGGAGCAAAATTCTAGCAAGAAAAACATTAAATGTTTAGTTAGAAAGATGACAGAAGAGGGAAAGGATAAAGATCTTTAGATGTTAACATAAAATACAGCCCTAAATTTTGTCACCACTTCTTAAACACAAATATAAAAATATAGAAATTCTGAAGACAGCAGTAAAGTCTGAAGTGAACCTTACTCCGAGAGTGAGGATTCCATGGTAAGCACAGGTTTGGGTGGAGGTATTGGAAGGAGGAATACACAACTCACTAGAGTTCCAGGACACCCAGAATCTTAAACAATCTGACCGATAAAGGCCAATTTGCCAGCCTAGAGAAAGAATTAAGGGAGGAGGTACATTTGTTGCATTAGCTACATGTGGTCTGGAGCAAATATACAGGACAGATACACATTTTTTATTCTCTATAGAATTTCCTACTGAATAGCCTACTTTAGATCCAACTTCAGGTTACACAATAGAAATAACAGGGAACAGAAGAAAAGCTGAAATGTTCATATTAAGACAACTTCAGATTATGAGAGATTCTACCAAAGTAATTTTTAAAAAAGCAGCCTCATTCCTTCTAAAAGCCAGTATCAGACACACAAAAACATGCATGCTATAAGAGTGGTGGGATAGCTAATTAGAATACATGATCCAAATATAATGTGTGTCACGTGTCAACAAAAGAAATATAAGCAGAAACTGAAGAGTAGATGATATCAGAAAATCAGTTTTCTTAGTTATATTCTTATTCTTCAAAGATCCATGCAAAAAGTAAATATTCAAGGTTGAAAAATCAACTAATACAAAAAAATGAAGACATATAGGCAAAAAAAAAAAAAACAGTTAAAAATTGGTTGGTTACATAAATGGTTTTACCATTAGAAGGACTACGTCAACTTGAAGGGATTAGAAAATGCTCTGGACAAAACTTTCCATGTGTGTGTGATTGAATTATAGGCCAGCAAAAAAGGAAAAGGTAGCAGACTGGGAAAAAATAATCAGTACCTCAGATAGGAGGCTCATTATCAGAATATACAGGGAACTGAAGAAAAAGAAGCCCCTCAAAATCAAAGATACAACTGAAATATAGGCAAAGGACATGAACAGGTAGTTCTCAGACAAAGAAGTTCAAATGGCCAATAAATACAAAAAAAGATGTCGAACATCCTTAGCCACAAGAGAAATGCAAATCAAAATGCCACTAAGATACCATTTTACTCCAAAGAAAATGGCGTGTATCAAGAACACAAACAGCAACCAGTGCTAGCGAGGCTGTGGGGAAAAAGGGACCCTCCTGCACTGCTGGTGGGAATGTAAATTGGTACAACCACTATGGAAAGCAGTATGGAAGCTTCTCAAAAGATTGGACGTAGATATCTCTTTCAATCCAGTGATACCTCTTCTGGGAATTTTCCCAAAAGAGTTAAAAACAACACATAACAAGAGATACATGTATACCCATGTTCATAGCAGCACAACTAACAATAGCTAAAATGTGGAAGTCACCAAAATACCCATCAACAGACCAATGGATACATAAATACATAGTGTATTTATACACAATGGAATACTACTCAGCTATAAAGACAGATAGGTTGGAGGCTTTTGTAGGAGAACAGATGCAACTTGAGACCATCAGGCTCAGTGAAGTGAGTCAGGAGGAGAAGATTAAATATCAAGTTGTTTCTCTAATATGAGAAACTAAGATCACAATTATTTCATAGAACTAATTGAGGGGAATATTGGAAATTGGAGGGGAGGGGTAGGGAGATGGAAAGGTTAAAGAGGGAGAGGGGAAGGATTTGTAATTTTGCCATGGTATGTATATGCACAAAACACTCAAGATCAATGTAAACATTATGTACTGCAACTATAGATATCAATAAAATGGGGGGAAAAGAAAGGTCTACTTTGAAGCATTCTTGAATAGAGCTATTTTAAAGTGACAAAAGAGAGCCATAAACTAAGAAATTCAGGCAGTCTTTACAAGCTGGAAAGAACCAGAAAACCAATTCTTTCTTAGAGACTCTAGAAGGAAAGGCAGCCCTGCCAACACTTCAGTTTTAGCACCATAAGATCTGTGTGAGACTTCTAATACAGAGCTGGAAGACAGCATGCCTGTGTTACATAAAATATTATTTGGTAATTTGTTAAAACAAACACAGAAACATAGTAAGGATAGATAGCTGGGGTAAAAGTGACAAGAAAGAAGAGGAATAAAAAGAACAGAGAGAAAGCAGTTCCCCAGCAACAGGCAAGACAAGCTAACATAGTGCAGTGAATGCCACCAGGATGTGTCCTAATCTTCCCATGTTACCTCATCGTCCCAGATGGTTACTTCAAGCTACCGCGTTCTCACTCCACATATCAAGAAAATAAGTGAAACAACATCAATAGAGAACACCAGTCAGTTCTCTTTATTTAACCTCTACAGAACTGACAGAACACTTTTGAAGTATCATAAACATTTTGGAAGCTATTTTCCAGGAGTTTCAAAAAAAAATCAAAAGCAAACAAATAAACCCTGATATCACTGTCGATGACTCTGTTATGCAAATAGAGTAACTCAAAGTTAGCTCCTTTGCAACTTTGGGATGGGGCCAGTCATGGGGAAAAGCTATCATGTCATTAATGGATTAAGACTTTCAGCTGCATGGCCTCTAGGGGCTAGAATGATGAAGATTGAGTTCAAGCACATAATCAATTTAATCAGCTATCCCTATTAAACAAAACCTCAGTAAAAGTTCTATATAGTGAAGCTGTGCAGTGATACATGCCTAATGTTATGACTTGGACATAAAGTGTCCCCTAAAAAGCCTCCTGCATTTGGATGCTGTGGAGTATCTATAGTGTCCCTATCAGTACATAATGCTGAGAGATGAGATCCAGTCAGAAAGGGCACATAGCTGAGGTTTGACTCAGAGGCACAGAAAGTGTGTCTTGACCCGGAAGGGGTGAATCACAGGGATACGACCTGGAAGGGTCTACACTAGTTCCACCCTTCCTGACTCATTCAGCTACCTGCTGCAATGCCATAAATAGCTTTCCCCCAGCTTGGCCACTGTCATGGGCTTCTACCATTGCCAGCTGCCCATGAACTGACTGAGACATTATGAAACTATGAACTAAAATAAACCTTTCTTCCTTC
Source organism: Ctenodactylus gundi (assembly GCA_004027205.1). Classification (NCBI taxonomy): domain Eukaryota; kingdom Metazoa; phylum Chordata; class Mammalia; order Rodentia; family Ctenodactylidae; genus Ctenodactylus; species Ctenodactylus gundi. The sequence continues at coordinate 134,689 of PVKB01000143.1, forward strand.
AAGTTGTGGATGTTGAGTACTATGTGGCAGCAACAAAAAAAGTAATTAAGTATCTATGGACCCAGCTACTCAGGAGACTGAGGCATGATCAATTGCTCTCTGAAGTTCAAGCCCAACTCAGGTGACAGTATGACCTTATCTCTCTTTAAAATAGAGAGGAAAGAAGTGAGAGAAAGAAATTTATTTTAAGAAATCTTTAAGTGCTTGAATATTCATTTTTAAACACTTTTGTGATGGAATGGGAAATACACATAATGTATCAGAATACAATGGTTATGAATGACTATTAACTAACCCACAGTTTTCTTCATTAAATATCTTTTAAATGGAAGACTAACAGGCAAATTTTGATTAATCAGATTTGTGATTTAGATGTATTCTCAAAAACAAATTAAATGAGCTTATCATATGAAGAAAAATATTTTTCAATTTTCAAATACAAATTCAAATTTTTTAACACTTCTATCTGCCACCATGAACTAACCAGCTTCTCAGTATTTCGAAACTTTAGAGATTGCCAGTGACACTGGAAAAAAATATGGGTTTCTGACACTGTATAATGACAAAATTTGAAAGGTCTATGTAACACTTTGCAAATGACAAATGCACTACCCAACCTAATTAAATGAGTAAAAACCTATTCAAAATGCAAGTCTGCCATTTATCATTACCTGGTTCCTAGAGATTCCTCACACACATCTTAGCTCTATTCCAATGCTCCCACCATCACGGGCCTACGCGTATCTATGGTTACCCCAAAGGTTATCTCTTGTGTGTCAAAGGTCTAGTGCCAACTGCCTTCATGAAACAATCTAGAGAAGATGCCTGCACAGGATCAGGGCCATGTAGACTGGTAATTCTGGGTCAGGACCAGCGGTGCAAGCCTGTAATCCCAGAACTCTGGGAGGCTGAGTGTAACTTCAGGAAGAATATAAATTCAAGGCCATCCCAGGCAACTTAGTAACTTGGTAAGAAGCCTGTCTCAAAAACAAAAACAAAGCAAAACAAAACAAAACAAACAAAAAAAAAAAAAACAGGCTGTAGATGTAGCTCAGTGTGAAGGTCCTGGGCTCAATCCCCACTTCTCTCTTCCCTCAAGAAAAAAAGGAATTCTAAGGTCCTGAGTCCAGGAAGGAAGGAGGGAAGGAATGAATGAAGGAAGGGAGGGAGGGAAGGAGGGAGGGAATGTGGAAAGGTAAGAGCAATAATAAACAGCTTATCACTCATCCAGTCACATCTAACAGAAACTGCAAGGCTTAAGCAGATGCTTACACAAAGGCCAATGAATGAAAATTAAGACAAATACTATGTTAAATAAACAAAGATCAGCACTGTGATTGAATTAAGATAAAACAGTAAACCGGTCCTAAGATAACAAAAGTGTCATGCAATAAATGATCCTTTGGTCCATGATCCATATAATGTGTAGTACAAATCAATTTTTAAAAAAACATTATTAATAGAAATAAATGTAAATTAGAATTGAAAAAAACTAAGATTACTGGAAAAAGATAAGAGGTTAATATAAAAAAAAACAATTGAAATGTGGAAAGTTAAAAAGAAAAAAGCCATACATATAAAGCCAGAAAACAACAGATCTCTGGAATTTAGTGGGAAAGTTTAAGAGCAAACTAGGAAGTTTTAGTTTTAAACGGCTATTAATTTACAGCATTCATCAAATATGACTGCCAAGTAAATCAATCATATTCTACCAAAAATTAGAGAAAATGATAAAAATCTACATATATCAGTTTCTAACGCCATATTCTTTCAGTAAGCCTTTTGTACCATAAGCAACAACCCAGTCCCAAACACCAGGCTAGGGGTTGTCAGCACGAGCTACATATTAGAACTACGTGGTAAGAATTTTAAATTACTGATGACCTGGACCCAGCCTCCCAAAAAATCTATTACTAATCTACAAACTTGAGGTGTGTGTGTGTGTGTGTGTGTGTGTGTGTGTGTGTGTGTGTATGCATGTGAGATTAAAATCTGCAGATGACTACAATGTATATCCAGAGCCAAAAATTAGGATATGAAATTCACAGAATGAAGTCAAAAAGTACCTACTTCCAAACCCCATGGTATATTAACCACAAATTTGAGGCTATTGCAAAAATACTTTCCTTAGAGGATGAGAGTTCATAAACAAAGGAAGAGGAAAAACTACAAAAACTAACGCAGGAGCCAGCTTTAATCAACAAAAACCAAACCGCTTCTCTTCCTACATACACATAAAATAAATACATTTTAATTTATGTTTGTAAATCACTGTGCTTCATGTCTTGTCTAAAATTCCACCAATTAGAAAGTCATTACCATTAAAAACTGCGTGTACCTTCCATTACAGAAAGGTGGGGCTCATGTACTTTTTTCCATTTCTCCCATTAAATACAACCCAAAACTATGGAATTTATCCATATATATAAAATCAAACATATAATCAAGCCTAATATTCTAAAGAGAAAAAGAAGGCTTTATAGGCCTATGATACAGCAGTGAAGAATTCCTTAGAGTTTCTTTTTGCCTCGTATATGCCATACTTAGAGCAGAGGAGGCCAACAATAATTTAAAACAAAACTTAACAACAGTCTGTTCTCTCTGGTCAGAAGATGAGGAAAAGATAGCCAGATAAATCGTTAAACAATTTTCATTTTATTGATACTTCAGTCAAATACTCCAGAGGAGAAAAAAAAATTTAAAAACTAGCTTTATTCCAACCATGCCAGAAAGGCTGTGTGGGCAACCTAAAACTTTTATATTTTGAGATTTCCAACATCTTGCCATGGCATCGCCTGAAAGAACACATAGAATGCTGAGACTTGCACCCATTTGGAGATAACAGGTCAGCTTCTCCTTCCTTCCAAAAGTGTCACTGGATACCATACTGAGCCTGAACTTCCACCTCAACTTGGCAGTAATGCAGTGTACCTCCTCCTACATATAAGGAGGTCTAGAGAATACCCAAAACTATGACTTTCACCCAGAAGTAAAAAAGGCTAGCCCCCTGTAATGAATATGGGATACCTGAAACCTGACTCCTACCCTGTAGTAATGAGAAACCAGCCCCGTCTTTGGGTGTGATCAAAGCTAAGAAGGGATTCTGAATTCAAAACCCTACCTGGTAGTAAGAAGCCCCCCTTTCCAGCAGGATTAGTGATATATAACTCTAAAAAAGAGTTTAAAGGAGATCTAGAGTCCCAGAACATGATAGTTTTTTATTTGTTGTTATTTGGTTGTTTTTGAGGCAGAGTCCAGCTCTATGATAATTTTTTAACAAACAGTTTTCATCTAAAAATCTTGGAAGATTATATAGTGACTTCCAACACCAAAAGAATCAGAATGTCACAATTATAGTGCAAATATTTTAAAGCAATAAGGAAAGAATGCTTCTATGAATAATGAAACAAATATAAAACTGACTCGGGAAAAAACAGAAGACATGAATAAGAACAAAATGGAAGTAAAGGCACAATAACTAAGCTAAAAATCTTAGTGTTTGGCCTAAATAATATAATAAAAAGACTTAAAAAATCAGTAAACTGAAACACAACAAAATGTGTATTATATAAATCACAGAGAGAAAAAAAACTTGGGGTAGGGGGAATGAAACCCCTGAAGATCTCTGAGAGATCTATAGGATTAAAACCTAATAATTCATTTCTTTGGAACTGCAAGAAAAGAGGCTGAAAATGTGCTTGAAAACTTCCCACTTTTAACAACATATAAACTTATAGATTCAAGAAGCTAAACATATCCCAAATAGATAAACCTAAGAAAATCCAAACCAAAAAAGGAAAAGAAATATGAACTAATAAACATTATAATTATACATCCAAAAACCAAAGACAAATGGAAAAATATTCAATGCAAATAAAGAAAAATGAAATCTTATCTATAGAGAAAAAAAGACAGTAGAATTATTATCATAAATCATGAGTGTCAGAAGGAACTGGTATGAATTATGGAAATTTTAAAAATGATAAACCAGAATATTGAATACAACAATAAAATATCATTCATGCATGTAGAAAAACTAAAAAATGAGAAAAAATGCAAGCACTAAATTCAATATACAAAAAGTCTCAAAAGGTGCCACATAGAAAAAAATGAAGCATTTGATACACCCCATAGAACAAGTACAACGCATGACCAAAATACACGGTGAATTATTTACATTAAAAAATGTATTACAATGAAAGACTCAGTGTATTTAATCCCCCTCAAAATATCTCTTACTTCAATCATTCTTATCATTCTTGTCACTCTTTGAAGAAGTTCTGGTAGCCCTCTTTTGTGAATGTCTTTACAATTAAAATTACTCTAATGGCTAATGCCAAGTGCCATTCAGTAAAAAGGAAGACTTATAAACAAACATGTTGTATCCTCATTCACCTCATTTGGTGATTTGGTACCATACACATCTGGCTCTTCTCGAAGATGAAACTCACCATGAAAGGTCATTATTGTTTGGATCGGAATGCCGCCGCCCCCCCCCACCCCCCAATAGACTTCTGTTTGGAAGATGATTCACCCATCAGATTAATCCACTGATTTCCTATGCTGTTAAGAAGTGAGGCTTGGGGCATGACGTATTAAGAGATAAATAACTGAAACATGACCTGGAAGGATATAAGCTAGCTCCACCCTTCCTCTTGCACTCTGCTTCCTGTCTGCCGGAGGATGCACAACTTTTCTCTAAGATCCTCTGTCAGACCCGTCCACCTATGCCAGACAACCATGAACAGAACAGCACTTTCTGAAACTTTCTGAATAGACTGTGAAGTAAAACAAACCTTTCCTCCTTTAAGTTGTAAGTTAAGTTGTAAGTGTTGGCCATTGTGCCCCAGCCATGAAAAACTGAGACAAAGGTAATCAAGACAGCCATGATAGCACGACTAAAGAAACTCATGAAAGAAGACTTCAAAACTGCTTCATAAAGTAGCAAGCACCCCTCCAATTCCAGCACACTTTTTAAGTATTTGGGCTGGAGGAATGGCTCGGCGGTTAAAGCATTTGCTTAGCAAGCACCAGCAAGTGCTAAGTCAAGTGCTAAGTACCTGAGTTTCATTCCCAGCACCACATAAGCCGGGCATGGTGGCACATGCCTATAATCCAAGCACTTGGGAGGCTGAGACAGGAGGATTGCTGTGAGCCCAAGGCCAGCCTGGGCTCCACAGTGATTTGAGGACCAGCCTGAGCTGCAGAACAAGACCCTGTCTCAAAAAATATATATAAATTTAAAGCTTCACTGTATTTTCTAATCATACTTCACATTTATGACAATAAATGGGAGAAGGTAAAAAAGCTTAACAAGAAGTAAGGTTTCTACATGTCACCTAAATGATAAGAGATACACTCATTAACAATAAAAACAAATCAAGCAAGAACTCTAGACAAATGTTCAAGTAACTCACAGGAAGTAGGAAAAAAAAATAGTGCTGCTGATGCAGGCCTATAATTCCAGCACTTTGGGATGGTGATGGGGGGGGGGGGGGGTCATAAGTTTAAGCTGAGCTGGGCAATTTGGGGAGCTCTTGTCTCAAAATCAAACACACACACACAAACACACATTCACAAATGGGCTAGAGATGCAGCTCAGTATGAAGGAATGGGCTCACTCTCCAGTGCATCCAAAAAAATTTTTTAAGATAGAAAACAAATAAGAATCAAAAAACAAAATGAAAGATTTTAACTCTTACATAATAACTTCATTAAAAGTAAACAGTCCAAACACACCAGTTAAAAGGCAGAGACTGTGTGCAAGGCCCTGAGTTTGACACTCAGTACTACAAAAAGAACATACAACAAAACAAAACAAAGCTAATAGGCTGGAAGAGTGCATTCAAAAGTATATACCTATGTGTAGTCTGTAAGAAACATGTGAAACTCATTTCAAATTTAAGATTTTTATTGAAAATAAAATGGTGGAAAAAGATAAATATCATGCTAGCATTAATCAAGGAAAGCAGAACTGACTATAATATCAGAAATTACATTTCATATATAAATATTAATAAAATGGGGGAAAATACCAGAGCCCAAGAAGAATATTGTTTACTGATAAGACATTGTCCATCAAAAAGATAAAACAATCTTACATGTATGTACACCAAACAACATCAGAAATAGGTGAAGCTAAAAGCAAAAATTGAAAGACCACCTTGACAAATCTTTTATTACAGTGAGAGATCCCAACACCCTTTCACAATAACTCATACAAAATTAGATAGAAACTCAGAAAAGATACACAAGAATTCAACACCATCAGCTAGTAAAAATGTCATTTACAAAACTATCCAATTAACAACAGAATGCAAATTCTTTTCAAGTTCTAGAGAAACATATACCATGGAAGACCATATCCATAAGGATAAGAATATATTAACAAATTTTAAAAAACTGAAATCATAAAGTCTCCAGTTACAATAAAATCAAACAGAAAAATGACAGGAACATCAAACATTTGGAAACTAAACAACATACTTCAAAATAATCTGTGGGCCAAAGATTACATCATGGTTCAAAGAAGTCTCAAGAAAAAATTTTTAAAAAGATATTGATCAAGATGAAAATGAAAATACAATATATCAAAACTTTTAAGGCATAGCTGAGGTAAAACTGAGTGAAATTACCACATGTATATAGTAGAAAAGAATGATAGTCTCAGGTCAATAATCTATGTTCTCATTTCAAGATCCTAGAAAAAGAGCAAATGAAAAGAAAGCAAAGCAAAATAATACAAAAAAAATTCAAATTCAATAAAATTTAAAAGGGATAAAGTCATGGAACAAAGAGCTACTTTTTAAAAGAGTAAAACTGACAAACCTCTACGAAAAAAGGGAATGAAAAAATAAAAGACCTTCTGAACCTACAAGCTAAAATAAACCTTTCCTCCCTTAAGTTATGAGAGTCAGGTACTGTGTCCCAGCAAGGAAAAAGTCAGTAAGACAAAAATCATTATCAGGTAAGTGGGGCTGCTGCTTGTGAATTTACGTGAAAATGTGGTTTAGAAGCATTTGGAAGTAGTTGTGGGAAGAGTTTGCAAAAGTTTGAGGATGCAGGCAGAGAAGCCTGACAAGGCTGTAAGCCAAGCTTAATGGAAAACTCTGGTCTGAGCTCAGAGGACCAGAATGCTGATGGATGTGCAGATTGGAAAGGCCAGCTTATAATGTTTAGAGGGAAGGGAAACTCTACTGGCAACTTGTCTAAAAACCATGCATGCTGGTTTGTCCCTGTCATGAGACTCTCTTGAAAATGAGATTAAGGGTGGTGGACAAGTAAATCTGGCAGAGGAAATTTTGAGGCAGCCCAGTGTTTAGGCTGTCACATGTGTTCTGCTATGTAGCTTTTAGCCAGATCTATGCTGAGAATAAAAAAAAAAAATCAGAAAAAAGGATGTAAAAAGTTTGCATTTTGCCAGAATAAGGCAACTCCAAAGTTGGGGCATGTGCTTATTGAAGAGATTAGGATCAGCAAGAAGTACTCTGCATTGGGACTACAGGTAACACAACTTCAGGTAAACTCAAAAACCAGCAAGATCCTATCCTTTATCCACTCAAGGCTGCAAAGGCAAAAGACTTTGCCCTGAGAATATTCCAGGACACCCTGTAGGACCAAAGAAGAAAGTATGTGTCAGAGTCCAGCCATCCAGGCAATTAATGGCTGCTGGAGCCATGGGCCAAGGGAATCCAACTACTACTCAATCCAGTATTAGACCTTGGTGTCATCCATGTGGTGCTGGTTTTACAGGCATCCAGAATTCAAGAGCTATCATGTAAAGAAGGCTTCCACTCAGATTTCAGAAGGCAGCCAGGAGAGAGAGAGAGAAGGGGAAAGTGGGAGCAAGAACACATTCCAAATCATGCCCCTAGTATGCCATCCCTCCAACTGGGCCCCAATTTCTAATAGCACATGAAGTCGTCAATCAATTAATCTGCTGATAAGTACAGTGACCCCATGATCCAATCACCTTCCAAACAGATGAGATTTTGGGAGGACATTTTAGATTTAAACCATAACATCACTCAACAATCTAGCTGTTCATAGCTTCTTCAGGCAGAAGCTTAAGAATTGTTTAATACTATGTCTCAAAATAGAGCAATGTATTTATATAGCTGATCCTATAATCATTTAGTGGTAAATTGTTCAATATGAAGCTCAACATGGCCAGGTGACACAGGTTGTGAACACTTAGGAGACAACCCTTTTTGTTGTAACTAAAACATATCTGTGGCTAAGAAAAACACTGTCAAACCCAAAATTACATGTTTAAAAGAAGCAGACCTTGTTGTTTAGGCTTCTTGGCTCTATAAGTCATGAATTAAGTCAGATACTAAACAGAATTACCATTAGTCATGGCATTTAAATAAATATAAGGATATGTATTATATTGTCATCGATTCACTCTATGTGAACTTCTCAAAGCTATATTCTAATACACAGCTTCTCAAAGCTACTAAAAATTAATAAACTTTAGTGGTACAACATCAAACTGGAGTTTAGTTTGAGAAATATAAACAAATACTGCAATGACAATTTAACATGGCAGAATCAAGAGTCTATAGAAGTCCACATTATTCAGACCTACTTAAAGTGTATTAACATAGCAATTTGTACTTCTTGACAGAGACTTTCTTACAAAAGGTGCATTTAATATAATTAACATATTTTTGTATCTCAAAAGATGAAAATCTGTTTCCATGTTCTAATATGCTAAATTACCATTTTTATTGTTTGCATACATGTTTAACTTCATTAGATTACATTATTTCATCAAACTAGGAAATAGAAATTGCTCTGAAGTTGCAAAAACCTATACTGTTTCCCTTTTTAAAATCAGAAAGAGTTCTTCTATAACATTTAACTGGGGATTGTTTTACAATAATAACAACAACACAATATGATCATCAGAGCACAGTACTGAGACAGCAGCAGTACATTTACACACTGACAAAAAAGAACCAGTAAAGAAGAAATTGAAAAATGAGTGGGAGGAGTAAACATGATAATATTAATACTCCAAAAAATACGGAAAAGGAAAAATGGGATGTAGTGTGAATACAGAATGAGATTAAATTTGGGAAAAGACAGAGAAATCTCTTCCTCTACAAGGAAGATGTTGCTAAAACAAGAAAGGAAAAAAGAAGCAAGAAAAGGCGGGAGAAAGGAGCTGAAAAGAATACAAGGAAGGACTAAGAAAGAGTGAGTAGGGAGGGCAGGAAGTTACAGATTTTGACTGTAAATGACTAAGTTGTGTTCCTCTAAATTTTCTGAAGTTCTAACACCCAATATTATTGTATTAAATCCAGAATGACTCGGTATCCTTGAAGAAATAAAGACACCAGGGAGGCACATGCACATAAACAAAGGCTATGTGGGGACAGAGTGAAAAAGGAGTCGCCTGAAAGACGAGGAAGAAAGGAGTCCTCCTGCCTCAGCCTTCTGAGTGTTGGGCTTACAGGCCTGCACTACCACGCCTGCTTTATGTGGTGCTGGGGAATCAACTCAGGGCCATACACTTCCTAGGCAAGTGCTCCAACTGCTGTGCTGTTCCTCCCGTCCCACATCTGTGATAGTCTCTGTAACAGCACTAGCAGATAACATGAACATCTGGGGAGCAGGAGCAGAAACCCTCCACGGCCAGTAGTCTCCAGATTTCCACTGAGCTAATGGATTTGCTCAGACTGACGAAGAGTTGAGCTGAGTTGAAAGACAAAATTCTGAAACAGACTCAGAGGGTAAGGGAGAGAGAAAGATGCGAAAGGACTGCCAACAGTTGGCTTTAAAACAGAAATCAAAGTTTTGCGTGCTATGTTAGTTACTTTTTCATCACTGTAAGTCAGTACCCAACATCCACATCTTCAGGGAATAAAGATTTATTTTGGCTTAGGGTTTCATAAAGTCACAATACATTCACAGGTGGGCAGCTAGAAAATGGTAGAATCACATGGTGGGGCCTCAGCCAGGGCCAGCACCAGAGACAGAGATCCTCACAACATGGTGGAAAACAGACAAGACCAGGAGAAAGTGCAGAACCGGCACATGGCCCTCCAGATCAAGCCTCCAAGTGTCGGCCCTTCCAACCAGGCCCCACCTCCCAACAGTACGCAGTATCCGTAGGTACATGAGGTCTTGGGGGACACTCCAGATCCAAACCACAACACTGTCTTCTGGGAATTTTTCCAATGGAGTTAAAAGCAACATATAACAGAGGTACATGTACACCCATGCAGCACAACTAACAAAAACCAAAATGTAGAAAACACCAAAACACGCACCAATAGACCAACTGACACAAAACTGTGGTATATTTACAGAATAGAGCACTACTCTTCTAAAAGTCAGATAGTATTGAGGCTTGTGTAAATAAGTGGATGCAATTTGAGGCCACCACGTGCCGTGCTTTGAGTTAAACTCAAGAGATTAATTATCAAATGGCTTGTCTAATATGAAAAATCCAGAATAGTTACTTTATAGAATCAAATGGGATGAGAGGGGGAATTAGAGGAGAGAGAAACCAAGTGTGAGAGGGTCAATAAAACGGGTGGGGAAGAAACTATAATTTTTATGCAATATATATGTGTACAAAATATTCAGGTCCAATGTAAACATTAGGTATTGTATTGCATATATTTATATTAATAAAACGCGGGAAAGTTTTGCTGACATCAATCTTCATAGTTAAAGTAATTGTGTTTACCAGCACAGTTAGGAGGAAAGTAGTGTAGGGAGATTACATACACATATATAAATATACGCATGCCCATAGATTACATAACTGGATGAGAACTTGCTACATCAGGGAAGCTGTACCATGGGCATGTAGTATAGTAAGAAGTATATGAAGTATCAATAATCATAATATATACTCCTTTTAGAATTCTGAAGACTATAATTATGAATGTAGAACTGCCTAAAATAAAGTCTGTCACATAGCAAATGCTTAATAAACAACAGGTACTATAATTCTAACTATGGGATAGGAACAGAGTTGCTACATTGCTAGGAGGGCCACTCACAAAAGAAGAGAAAAACAGATTTTTTAAAAAAAGGTGGTTCAAGAAACGGAGCAGAGCCTAAGCTAAGAGGAAGGAAGTAGGTCTACAAGTGAAGTACTAGGCTGGAACACAGGAGAAAGAATAAAGTAAATGGCTTGAGGAATTTTAAGACAAAAATGTGGCTTTCGAATGGTCATACAAAACATAGAAGATTGGAAATTAAAACCAAAACCTAAGAGGACTGTAAAGAATGTATATGAACTGTTAGTTCTCACGTATAACAAAATAGGGTAATCCCATATACAAAAATGAGACTGAACAATCTCGGCTTTGTCATAGTCTACCTATAGCCATAGGAGCTATCTGGGCCTTACTGCTATAGAACAGCTACTGACACACTACCTGTAGTTTCTGCTTTATTCTCACTTTCCTCATCCCTCCTCTCCGTAACACACACATAATATACAGCCACTGTTATTACAGGCAAAGACTGAGTGAAGAATAAAGGGTAAAGATCTGAAAAACAGGCAAATAGCCAACTGACATTTATCTTACACATTCTCTAGCTTCCCTCTTCCTTCTGTAAGTCTCATCTTTTCAAGTCCCAAAATAACAGCTCTCTCTGCTAGCTGACCTTTCCCCATAATGTTCCAAATTCCATGTTTCTCTTCCCTTCCTCATCTTTCTTCCTTTTCCTATCAAAACCCAAGTAGTTCCATAACAAGGCAATGATTAATAATAATTTTCCCTATATTTAAACTTCCCAAGGCTGTTTTTGCTTATAATTCCAAATGAATCTATTTGGCAAAATATCAGACAGAATGGAGGTGGAGAACTGGGTCAGCAAAGTTCCTTATTCCCCGATTTTAAAGTTGTGAAACTTTCTCAATAAAACACTCAAAGCACATGAGATAACACCAAGAACCAACAAATGGGATTATATCAAATTAAAAAGCTGAAAAACAAAGGAAACAATCAATGGAGTGAAGACAGCATCCATGAAATGGGAAAAAAAAAATCTTTGCCAGCTACTCCTCAAAAATTAGATCTCCAAAATAAAGGACCCAGTCAAAAAATGTGACTCTCAAATGAACAATTCTCACAAGTCCAAATAGCCAATAAATACAGGAAAAAATGTTCAACATCTTTAGTGATCAGAGAAATGCAAACCAAAACAACACTGAAGTTTCATCTAACATCAGTAAGAATGGCTGGTATTAAGAACTCAAAAAAAAAAAAAAATGTTGGCATGTTGGGGTCTTCAGGGCTCGAGAGCCTCAGCATCGCTGACCTTGGCCGAGTTCCTTCCTTCCCATGAACAAATGTTACTGCTTTGTAAGTTAAGCCAGGTGTTGTTTTGCTTAAGCTCCTCAAACTGCTCCTTATTGCATCCTCCCTCCCCCTGGGCGACCCCACGTTGGTTAAGGCCTTGCAGATTGGCCCAAGATAACTACCTCAGTCTACTTACGCCCTTGTACTTCCCTGAATAAACTTGAGACTGCGATCACTGAATCGACTCCCCAGAGTGTGTTACTCTGTCCTCCGATCCCTCCTCGGCTGTTCCGGGGGTCCCCGCAGGACGGAGACCCCTACATTGGCAAGGCTGTGGACCAAAACAAACCCTCCGACACTTATGGTGGAATTGTAAACTGATATAACCACTGTGTAAAGCAGTAGAGAGATTCCTCAAAATACTGAAAATAGATAATCCCTTTCAGGCAGCTATACCTCCTCTAGGTATCTTCCCAAAAGAGTTAAAGTCATCATACAAGAGTTATATATGCATACCCATGTTTATAGCAGCACAATTTATAGCAGCCAAATCCTGGAAGAAATCAACATGCATAACCATCGATGAATGGATAAAGAAGATGTGGTCTATATACACATGGAATACTACTCTGTCATAAAGAAAGGCAAATTTGAGTCATTTGTAGTAAAATGGATACACCTTGAGACCATTATGCTCAGCGAAATGAATCAGACCCAGAAAGTTAAATATTGTGTGACTTCTCAAATATGAGAAAACCAAACCAAGAAATAACGTGAGAGAGATGGAAGAAAGTAAGAAGATGAATTTTGTGGAGAGATAAAGGTAAAGTGAGGGAGGTGGAAAGGTGGAAAGGGGAGAGGGATGAAATACGTAAATAAAAAAATCAACAGCTTAAAAAATAATAAAGTTGTGAAAAAAGAAAAAGAAGACTGTTTTTGGTAAATGACCCAAAAATTTGCAGACCAAGCCCGTGTAGTCAGAGTAACTGAGGTTCACTTTGTAAGAGGGCAGGTCTACATAGGTTGCTGAGGCTGGGGAATGCGAAAGCCGAAGAGCAGCAAGAGGAAGCTGCCAGTCCTGCGGCAGCTCTGGAAACAGCGGCTCAGATCCACCAGCCAGGCCACCGTACATCCATCAGTGGGACTCTCAAGCCACTGGTTTCTTGGTATAAGTGAAGAATGAGGACTTGCAGCCAAGCAACTTTAAGAAAGAGCCTTGTGATAACATTTCTGAGTTATGGAAGAAGCTGAAGCAGAACATCTTAAGTGATAAACTAGACACTTTGTGATTCTTAAAAATTATACAACTTTCTTAGTGATATATTTAATATTATTTTTTAGTTTTGTTCTTCCAGACAAGCAATCCAAAAATTCAGACCTCATATCCTTACTTCCCCCCAAACCCCCCCCCCCCCCCCACACACACAGCCTACACTTAGGAAATTAGAGAAAAATGCCCAGAATCTGACTACCTTCTTTACATCTTTTCTAATCTGGTCCAATCCATAATCATCTTTTACCTAGAGCAATGAAGGTATTCACTTGTTTAATTCATTATTCACCTGTTTACACCCTTGTACTTCTACCAGCCCTTCTCACTGAAGAATAAACCTTTTAAATCATGCATCAGGCTGTATCACTCCTGTCGTCAAAACCCTCTTATGGTTTCCTGTTTCACTCAGAGTAAAAGCTAAAAAGTCCACCATGGTTTGTGAAAGCTCTAAGCCAAGTGTGTTTGATCTATGGCCTTCCTTTTCCCTTCTTCCACCCCCACCCCCTTTTTTGAGATAGGGTCTTGCTCTGTAGCCCAGGCTGGTCCTGAACTCTCTATGGAGCCCAGGCTGACCTTGGACTCATGGCAATCCTCCTGCCTCAGCCTCCCGTGTACTGAAAGTACAGGTGTGCACCACAATACCTGGCTCATGTGGTGCTGAGGAATTGAACTTGGGTACTTAGCACTTAATTTAGCTCTTGTTAGGTAAGAGCTTTAACTGCTGAGCCATTCCTCCAACCCCCTCCTTCCCTTTTTAAAAAATGTTATATACGCTTCTTAAAAGGGTTTATAGAAAGGTTACTTATGTACCTAGCTATATATACACACACACACACATATATGTATATATGCACAGCCCAAGAAAATTCTTCTGCATTAAGAAAAGAGGGCCAAAAAAGGTGAGCAGTGGTTTCCTGCCACCCCTACCCTCATATTCTATTTCTCCTGTTACCTTACCTCATTCCAGACATTTAAAACTCCTTGCTTTCCTTAACACCAAATATTCCCCCCTCAGTTTCCCCTGAATCAAACTTTCTTTTCCAAGATATCTGCACGAGTTATTTATTTTCCTCTTTTACATCTTCAAAAGCCACCTCATTAGTGATCAATCTGTGTATACAGTGAAAAATACATGTATCATTCTATAACTCTTTTATCTTTATCTTGCTTCATTTTTCTTCACAGAAGTTATCAACACCTGGTTATATTTTTTTGTTTAATTTTTATCTCTCTCCAATATAATACATCTATCCCAAAGGCCAGAAATTTGTCATCTTCACTAATGTATTTCAGTGCAAAGAACAGTTTGAGAACAAAGATTCAATAGGCACAGGATAGGGCAACGGGGTGAGGGTACACTTGGTGGCAGAGTGCTGACATACACAGGCCTTGGTTTAATCTCCAGGACCACAAAAAGAGATAAGTAGGTAGACAGACAGACAGGTAATAACTGAGCAAAAAATTCAGTCTTTCTGAGGGATTTACAACTCTACACCTTTGAAATCTATAAGTCTTGCAAAAAGGCATCTGGAAAGCTAGTAGAAATATATGAAAATGTATGCCGGCCTCCTTGGAATTACAAAAAGTATAACTATAAACAATTAACTACTAAAAGAATATATATGAGATACTGGCATCCAAGTGAATTCACCTTGAGAAAAAGTACAGCTAAACATACTAAAAACTTTATAATAAAACTACGTAATTAAGCACAGAGACTGAGACTAGCTGGCCAAGATTTGCTATTACTGGCAAACATCCATATTAAACTCAGCTTCCCCAATTCCAGATACAAATGGAATTGTGAATTTGGCAACTCACGGGAGAGAAAGACTGCATTACAATTTGGGTTCATGTTAAAGTTACCTCATTCTTCTCAACTTAGATCTGACCTGAAAGAAAATTTTTAACAGATTCTATTGGACAAGTGCCATACTACAGTCAGTGAAGTTCAAAATTAGCATTTTAGATGCTAACCTAAAGGATTTTTATATTGTTTCCTAAAACTAAACTAGACTATGAATAAAATATGATATATAATGAGTACAAAATGGATTGCTTACAGAAATACTTCGCAAGAGAAAGGGCAAATTTTAATGCCAGTTTTTCCTTCCTGTTTCTTTTGACTTCATTCATGTATTCCTCACTCAGGGTGGACTACGTGGTAGCACTAAAGCTGTTAACTGGTAAGAGAAAGATAATGCTCTTCTTCCCTTCTACTGACAGGCAATACAGACATGTGCACCTCAATCTTCTTAGTAATTAAAAATGTAAAACCTAAAAATAAAAAATATAAATGAGAACTAGATATTGCAAATCCAAATATAATACAAGTAATCACTTATTTAATTGCCACTGTCATGAAGCATTGCACTAGACATTAAATACACAAGATCAAAGTTATGCATGTTGCTGTAAATAAACACATAATCCAGTAGAGAAGTCATACAAATGATGTCAGTGATAATGTCTATAGTCCTGGGATGTACAAGGTTCTAAGGAAGTTAAGAAGACAATTCACACATTCAAATAGAAATGGGCGAATATCAGGCACAAAGTAACAATGACCACAGTAAGAGCCTAAAGGCTACTCAAGTAAGGAGGTATGCACAGCCAAAAGCCTTATACAAAATCCCTGATAAATTACTCGTAACCTAAAGACAAATTTTAGTTGCTTTTTAATAGGGAAGATTGTAAATAAGAAAATAAGATGATTCATGACTTATTTTAGGTCTAGTAGTACCATGAAAAGAGGAGGGGACTGAGCATGAAGATTACCATATCAGTTAAGAGACAGATGTGAAAATCTTGAGATAAGAACAGGAAGTCTAACTAAGGAATTAAAGATGTGCATGGAAAGGAGATGTTATCTGAGAAACATTACAAAAGTATATAGCACAGACAGGAATTAGGGAATAAAGAAAACTTGAATTAGCTCAGTGTCAGTGTTGCTGGCCAGGGAGGAAAGGAGGCAGCATCAATAGCACTTGGTGATTGCTTAAAGCTGAAAGATCAGAAGAAAGACAATCTTCAGATTTTCAATTTGGCAACTGGATGACAGTGCCATTAGCAAAGAAAAAATATAATGGTAAAAATAAATTCACAGACATAGGATTTGAAATATCTCAATACTACAGAAAAAATTAATTAACTAAATAAATAATAAGAGGTAAGTCTAGAACTCAAGACCGTGACAAAAGCCAGGAAAAGTCAGAACAGGGAGATATGCCAGAAACCAAAAATAGTTACAAATAGGAGTAAAACTCAATAATTTCAGCAGAGTGGTAGGGAAGAAACAGCCAAGTCTCAGGTGTAAACAGGAGACAATGTAAAACACAGACACCTATAAGGTGCCTACAGAGAGAGGAAGAAGGTAAATGCTCAGCAAGGGACAGAAGAGAAGAGAGAAACAGGCTCCGGTTTACATAAGCCACTTAACCCATATTTTAAAGCTATTTCCAGATTATTTTTTCACTTTTATTGTATTACCTTTGGTTGGTTTATCATATGTACTCATAATTATTGTTTTTAGTATTACAGCTATTCCATACAGTACTTCCTAAACAACTTGTGACAATGTACCAAGTAGTTTCACAAAAATTATTTCTCTTTATCCTCCATGAGACCCCAGAAGGATTTATTTCTCCATTTTATATTCTAATAAAAAATAGAGAATATGAAAGTTAAATAGTTGACCCCTTGAATACTCATAAAACAGACAGTTGAAAACAGACCCCAGATAATCTCCCTCCAAAGCCTGTGGGGTTTTTGTTTGTTAATTTGTTTTGTTTTCTGAAATAAGGTCTTACTTTGTAGTCCAGGCTGGTCCTTAACTTACTACATAACTTACACTGGCCTCAAACACAGGGTAATCTTCCTGCCTCAGCCTTCCAAGTGCTGAGATTATAGTTCTGCACCACCTTCTGGCTTATATGGTGCTGGGGATCAAACGCAGGGCTTTGAGCTTGCTAGGCAAGCGCTTTAACCACTGATCTAAATCCCCAGCCCCAAAGACTGTGTTCCGAACCATCAAGCTGTTCTGTCTTCTATATAGGCAGATATACTTTTGGTCATCCAGAGGACAACATATTTCCACTAGAAAATATTTCTATTAATAGTCTTAGAATAGTTGTAGGAGAAAACTGGAGTTTACTAATCAGAAATCTGCTAGACTACACTTAATATATTTTTAAACCTACAGAATTACCAGTTATTACATTACAATATCAGTTAACATGATTTTTCCATCTGTGTAAATCAAAAATATTCAATGGTTCTTAAATTTTACCATAAATCAAGAATTTCATGTTACAGTACAGACTGCTGAATACCACCATGAAGACAGGCAGATTCAACAAGCATGAGATGAGGTCCAAGGCTTCACATCTCTAACACCATCCCAGGTGATGTGATGTTGCTGATTCAAAGAACTACCATCTTACAGTAATTCTATACAGAAAAAAATGAATATAAAAACTCCACTATATAATAAAGTCAGTAAGTAATATTTGTAATTATTAGCAGCAAGAACACCGATGATAACCACTTCTTCACCTGCATTATCTACCTAAATTCTCAGACTTTACACCAATTTTTACTGAAAGGCAGTAGAAAACTGACATGATATTTCAGGATCAAAATAATATGCCTGCCAAATCTTACTGCCCCTAGTTTCTTTCTGCCATTCTCTTTACAAAACAGGTTTTTTAAAATGTAAATCTGCATATCCTATTTTAAACCAGTCTTTCTCCTTTTTTTTGTACTTACAAAGTACAAATTTCTCAGCATGGCTTATGAACCCTTTCGCCCATAAGCCATTTTTTAACTACTCATCTTTCCATATGCTTTGAAGACAATACTTACTTTTAGATTTTTCCCTATAATACTCCCTTTCTATAAAAGCCATACATCCCTTCTATAATTGAAAAAACTTAATAAGAAATATGGCAATAATGATGTTATTAATGTTTTATAAGTTATCTCATTTTATACTTACAACTCCTCATGATAAAGACTATAATTTTTCTCCTTGTACATATAAGGAAAACTCGAGGTGTTTTCCAAAGACTTGACACAAATTATCTCATCTAATTCTAATAATTTTTCATGGTAAAGATTATAATTGGTTGCAAGAAAAAAAAAAGGTATGTAAAAAGTTAAATTCAGCCCAGACAAAGCAACTAAGTGGAAGCAAGTATTTTACCATCAAAAATACACTGCACAACTGCTGGACTGCTGAGAACTTAAATGTTTGAATACTAGACTTTTACAAATACTAATTCAAATAAATATTATTCATTTTTACATTTATTTAACCAACATCTACTGTGTGGCTACTATGTGCCAGGCATTCTATTAGGCACTACTGACTACTACAGTTTTAAAAAGAATAACCTGTTCTGTTGGAGCATATGATCTAATGAGGAAGACACATTCAAAAAGTCAATATTAAAAACTGATTACACAGTAAACTGAGATTGTAACAAAAAGATCTAACCTCTTTATAATTATATTAATTGTATTATTTTATCTTCAAGTGTTCTAAGACAGATGTTACATACACAAGTGCCTTCTAACACCTTTTCAAAATGATATATTTTCAAAATCAAGTATTTAATTATAAGATCAAAGTTACATAATTAAAATTTAAAATATATTATTTTAGATAACATTTAAATTCTTTAGTTGTTCTTGCCCCAGGCAAACACAGTTACTACTTCTCTGAATTTGAATGAAATAAACTATTCAAAAGTAGTAAGATGGTTCTGAAACTTTGCTTGAGACATTGGTCACGATAAAGGTAAAATAATATGCCACGTTCCCCAAAATACTTCCGTTTTTTAGACAATATTAACTTTCTATGAATAAGGAAGAATTAGATTCATCACTAAATATACTGTATGTACAAGATTTGAAAATTTTTATAGTCTAAAAAAAAGACAGTATTTTAACAGGAAGAAAAAAAAACAGCTTAACGTCCAAATACTGATCTAACCAAAAGACATGAAAGGTAAAAATCAAATACGAGACAGGTCTGGATCCTCATATCTTCAGTTTCTATTTATCAAACAGAAAAATCTTTCCAACTTTCTCCTTTCCTGTATAAGACCAAAACTATGCGATATTCTGTTTGCATTACAATTATACTAATTCAATGCAGGTCACTTACTTTTTACTGAGTCCAGATGACATTCAGTAAACTAAACACAGGCCAATTATTTGAAAAAAAAAAAAAAGGAAGAAAAGAAAAAAAGAAAGAAGTGCGTTCTGATTGCCTTTGGGTAGGTCAAACAGTGGCTACAGAGCATCACCGCCTGAACTTCATTTTGGCTAACACCAACCATACAGCTAACATTAGAAATAGTATTTCTTTTATTTCACTCAGACTTATCACATTTGGAAACTCTAATTTAAGTATATCTTCTGGTGAAAGTGAGGACAACACTCCTGTATAATATCGGCTATCTGTGCCTTTAACATAAGCGTTTTATTTGGTAGCTACTAGGAACCTCCACATTGTCTAAAAAAAGTATATAATTCTTTTGAAATCAGTTGTTTTTTCTTATCACAGGCATAAATAAGCAAATGAAATGATTTCACTCACACACATAAAAAAAAGGGATGGTTTATGGCTTTGGAATTTCAACATCAATATTTGTATTTTTCAAATCAACCTGAACTACCATATAATTAGGCATATGAAACTCAGTAATAGGAAGAAATTTTCATAGATAAAACAATACAATTTTTAATATTTTATCAGGAGTTAGCATTCAACTTTGATTTACTATTCCTTTGAAGTTCTGCTCAGAAATATGCCTTTTGACCAAAGTTTAAAAGGTAACATAATATAAACATAAAATCATAATCTGAAATAAAATTGAACTTATACAAAAATCTACATTAATTTCTCAGTAAATTTGTATTTAAGTTGCTGGTATTTAGATTAAAAATTATTCACTCAACATTATTATAAAAATATAAGACTCTAAATGCTTATTTAAAAATTCCCAATTTTTAAAATTTTGTTTCTAATCTTTAGCCTGTTTTTAAACTTTTCTAAATTTAACTGAGGAATCTTATGTCCCTGCAAGTATTCAGAAATACAAAGATACAGTAATGGAGATGGAAATTATTTACTTTACAAATCCTGACTGCATGACTGTTAAATCACTTACATACGGCCAAATGATCTACAAAGAAGCAGGGAGGTCCTGAAATTGTGTGCTCATATCCATTTTCAACTACTGCACAGGTGACACAACCAATCAAGTCATTACTGAAACACAACAGGAACAGAAGGCACTTAGTGAACAGATAACTTTTTCAGATAAAATGAAAAAAAAGTCCATATCCACCTCTTATCAAAAAATAGCCAGTAACTGTAGATTACTTTTTCATTATATGATGTTCATTAATGTGAGTCTAACTCTCGATAATCTTGATAATATTTTCTTTGACCTTTGCAGAGGTTAGCCAATGATAAAGGAGAACTGTCAGAATGCTCCTGAGTACAGAATCAACAAAGGGGAGGAGGCAAGGGCTAATAAGCCTGCCACAAGGGAAGAGCTCATCCAGGTAACTGTTGCTCTGGTGAAGCTCTGATCTGCTCCGGTGGTAGTGAAGGCATGGCCTTGTATATGGATTGGCAGAGTCACAGCCATCCAGCTTAAATGAGAAGGATCAGGAAGTCAACCCTACCCTACCCTAGGAAAGTATTCTGAACTAAGCTACAATGAGGAGTAATTTCCGTCTTGGAACATACCACTAAAGCTCCTATTTCTTTTTTTTATATTCTTAACAAAGTATGCTATCAGAAACTTCAATATAAGTATTTTCCAGTTTAAAGAAACACAATTGTAAGCACCTTGGAACATAAATATTTTCACAAAATTGATCAACAAAGTCTACTGAATCACTTTGTTTCAGTAAACTCAACGCTCTATAATAGCCACAAAAAGTGTAACGTATCTACAAGGAACCAGAGATCACAAAATCTTTCCTACAAACACAATTTCCTGCACTGTCAACCAAAACTTCTAAATGCTTTTTACTATATATTCTGCTGTCAACCCACATCCTGGGCTAAGTTTGACTTTACTGCCTGTTTCCTCTTTCACCGGGACTGAGGATGGGCAAAGTATTCAAACCTAATGTATGTTTAATTTTTATCTTCCTGGATTCACATTATTCCTCCATCTTGCAAGTTATACCTAGATTTGCTCTATTCTGCCATTTAATAATATCTACCACATCATCTTTCTTCTTTAAATCTTCAGGTTTAAACAAATACAATTGTATTACCTTAAGTAATTTATAAAATATGATAACCTCTAAGAAAAGCATCAGGAACTCAATATCATTCAGGTATCTATGTAAGATGGCTGAAGAAAAGATTTCATAAAGAAGCAAATTATAAACTAAGAAAAGGACAGGAGTCATGTGACATCTGTAGAGCAGGAGACCAGTGGTAGGGGAAAAGTAGCAGTAGCAGCAGGGATCTCCTATTGCATTCATATCAAGAAGGAACTGAAATAATTATGAGGCAGAGTGAACAATAACACAAGCAAACCGAAAGGCGGAAATAAGCTAGGTTGTGAGAATAGTATTTCTGAACAGAAACTGAGAATGGAAACATTAGGCAAGACACATATATACTACCACACATAACATTTTAAATATTATTTTATAGATTACCCCTAAAATTCATACATTCAGGTCTTAATCCCTAATATGATGATATTAGGGGATGAGTATTATTTCTCTCTCCAATATGTGAGCTCACAAGACAAAGATGGCTGTCTACAAACCAAGAAGCAAACTTCTTGATTTCAGACTACCCAGCCTGCAGACAGTGAGAAATATATTTCTTGTTTGAAGCCAAGCAGTTTATGGTATTTTTGTTATAGCAGAATGAACTACCTGGGATAAATATTTTAAACGTTAGCAAACAGCCAAAAGAGACGAATATAGAGTACACAGAACGGGAGAGAAATGTTTCATTCAAATATAGGAGAATTCTCATTATAAAATAGTTAAATTAACATTCACTAACACATTAATGATGTTACAATAAAATGTTGATTGTATAAAAACTTATTTAATAAAATAATTGTATTTTCTAAAAAGCATATACTGTAATGTTATATAAGACATAAAACAGGCTCATCTAACATAATATTATACATTATGGGAATGAATTAATGTTTTAATTGTGCATAAAGTGTGAAGAAGCAAGTTACACCTGTTTTTTAGAAACTGCACTCAAAATCATAATGCAAATACTCATCTTTCAGAAATAAGGTGAAGTTTTAAAATGCAAATGTCTTAGTTTCAAAGTCAAAATTTTTTATTTTGTTGAAAAAAATGACACCATGAATGCTTTTTTTCTAACAGGATTTTTTTCCATTCACACAATAAATTTTTAATAATGTTTATTTCTTTCAATCAGCTGCATAGTTTCCAATGCTTTACAAATGTGCACCTGTCAAATTTAATTTAAGATATATAGTAATAGTTTATAAACTTCTATAATCAGATATGATCTAAGGTCACTGATACTTTCAATATCTTAAGTATTTTTTCTGTCATTATAAATGTTTCTTGGGTTTTATTTCCAGTGTGCCACATTATCAGTCCACCCTCCAAAAAAATTCTTGTTATTGTTTTTTCTTTTACTTTTCCTATATTATTTCTCATTCCTCTTATCTTAAAAATTTTTTTAAAGAATTTCAAAAAATTGTTTTTCTGCAGGTTTTTATGGTTTGGGTCTGGTGTACCATCCCTTCAAAAGCCTCACCTGTGTGGATGTTGCATTTATCTATAGACAATTCCTGCTGTTGGGAGACAGGGCCTAGAGGGGTTGCCAGTTCCACCCTTGCTTCATAATCTTGATTTCATATCCCCATGCCACGAGCAGCCATTTCCTGCTCTTTCTCTGGCTGCCACCTCCACTATGTCCTTCCAACACTGCCAGCCTCCCAAGAATGGATTGTGTGAGACCTTCTGAAATTGTGAGTTAAATCAAATCTTTCCTCCCTTAAGTTATGGATGTCAGGTACTCTGCCCCAGCAATGAGAAAGTAACTAAGACACAGATCTATAATCTGGTGGAAAATATAACACAAAGGATATAATAATAGTAGTTAATGATACACTAGTGAAGGTTACTTTGAATTCATCCAGCAAACACGAATTTTATTCATCTATTTTATAATAGCATTCTTCTTGTAAAAATATTTATCTTCAGTATTTTCATTGTTACTAATACATGAAAAATGTTCAGCATCTTTAGAGATTAGAGAAATACAAATCAAAACAATACTAAGGTTCCAACTTACTCAGTAAGAATGGCTACTTTAAGAACTCATAAAACAATAATTGTTGAACTTGATGGTGAGCATACAAATTTTCCCAATTATAAGTCAATACGAAGATTTTGCAAAAAATAAAAAATTTAAAAAGCCCTGAAGATATTGTCTGACCCAGCTATACCTTTTCTGGGTATCTTTCCGAAAGAGTAAAGGCATCACGTAACAGAGACAATGCATACCCATGTTTATAGCAGCACAAATCATAATAGCTAAATCATGGAAGCTGCCAAAATGGCCATCAACAGAACAACCAATACCAAAAAGAGTAACTTTCAGGGTAAAAATATTTTGTTACCAATAAACAACATTATAATTAATAAGCTACACATCCAATAAAGCAACATTCCATTATAATTTACTTTAATTATTCTTAGTCAACTTTTTATTTCACTCCCTACAAATGCACTTTAACCGAAGAATTACTATGTAAACTTGATTATTATCAGTTTTTACTAATTATTATCAGAAAAAATATGCTGTATCATATAACAAAATTTAACTATACAGTCTCTTCTGGGTTGGAGGAATAAATAGCATAGCAGTTAAAGCCCTTGATGAAAAGGCGCAAGGCCCAAAATCTGACTCCCCAGAAACACATAAGCTGAGTGAGATGTTGCACACCTGTAATCCTAGCACTCAGGAGGCTGAGGGCAGGAGGAGGGCTCTGAGTTCAAGGATGACCTGGGGTATATAGTGAATTGAGGACTGTTCTGGACTACAGAGTGTAACCTTATCTCAAAATAAATAAATAAATATTAAGTCTTTTTCTAAACTTGGAGAAAAAAATCGACTGAAGTATTTAACAGTCTTAAATGTTCAACAGCATTACTACACAGTTAATCTTATTAGCTTCCACATAACATTTCTCAATTTCTTTTTCCCCGTTTTAACTTTATAATTTACAGTTCACAAATTTCCAATACTATATCTTTTCACAGGAGGATATCCTCCACTCGGGCCACATACACAAAAGGTTTATGGATTACTTATTGATTTGTTATTGAAGGGGTAAACATTTGTTTTCATTTTTGTCTCCTACTGTTTTCTCTCCTGCAGGCTTTCGATCACCTCAACTATCTACTAAATCAGAGACCTCCATTAGTTAATTCCTGCCCTCCGAACCAGGAGCTACTATCAGAAAAGGTATAACCTGACTGCATGTTCTGGTGGAAATTGTCTATTACTTTAAATATCACTTTTAGTCTACTGTCATACCTGACCTAATCTCGTACCAAGGAACATTGTTAAATATTAAAGCTTTTGTCTTGGTATATGAGATGAATTCATCAAACAAATACTGAATCAACTGAACAATCTGTCTCTCAGATGTATTCAAATGAGAATTTGCCCCTGAGTATTTATATTAAAACACACACAAAGGTAAAGTCAAGGGCTAAATAGCTCAGCAGTTAGAGCAATTACCTAGCAAGTGCAAACCCTGGACTCTATTCCCCAGCACCACATAAGTGAGTGTGGTTGCACAAGCCTGTAATCCTATAACTCGGGAGGCTGAGGCATAAGGATTGCTGTGAGCTTAAGGCCAGCCCAGACTACATACTGCATTCAGGACTACAAAGTAAAACCCTGCCTCAAAACAAAACAAAACAAAAAGTAAAAATATCATTAGCTGACAGGAAAAGAGAAATGAACATATTTTTAAATAATTTAATAAATAATTGTAAATTTAGACAAAAAATTTATAAATAATTATTTATGAATTCAGCCAAAGACAAGTCCAATATAACATAATAAAGTCCTCTCTAGGTCTTGTTTTCATCTGTGCCTACAGGACTCTGCTGTAGGTCTGAGGGCCGAGAGATAGCATAAAGTGGAAGCTGCAATCACTGTCAACCTGAGCATGGTGAAAATCAGTGACAGGCTGGATGTTAGTATGCACTGCCTATGTATGAGAGTGAATGAAAACCCATTCAACGTGATGGGTCGTTAGGATGAACTATTTTTAACTACATGTTTAAAAATAGAAAACAAAATTTTGGCAGAATGATTACCAACAATTTCCATATAACCAGTAACTGGTTAATCAATAGCATATACAACATACAAAGCCCTACCTCCATTTCCAGAGCACCAGCGCGAGAACACCTCATCTCTCACTCAAGTGAATAGGTT
The DNA here is from genome assembly GCA_004027205.1 of Ctenodactylus gundi. Lineage (NCBI taxonomy): Eukaryota > Metazoa > Chordata > Mammalia > Rodentia > Ctenodactylidae > Ctenodactylus > Ctenodactylus gundi. The sequence continues at coordinate 160,736 of PVKB01000143.1, forward strand.
GTAAAAGAAATTCATTAAGCATTCTCATCAGAAAAGGCACCATGTACAGCCTTTTGTGTCCAACCTGCAGCCTGTTTTTTTTTTTTTTTTTGGCCTTTTTTTTGAGTGAAGAGGAACTGTCTTGGGCCACATATAAAACATCTAATATGGCCAATGTACATGTATGTGTATAGATATATAAAACTTTAACTTTTTCACTGTAATATATTAAAAAATCCAGAGTAAAAAAAAAAAATAGGCAGGCTGCAGGTTGGACATGAGATGGCACCTTTCATCGAACATTATTTTTAAGATTTACACCTCTTGAAGGCAGGTATCTTTATTTCTTAGTTTTGCAGCTAAGAAGCTGGCATTCAAGATACTGCATAACCACCCAAGGTTGAGCAGCATTTAGAGCAGAATATAAAGTAAAATTACCTGAATGTGAAATAAATCTTTTCAACACATCTCATAACCTCTCACTCCAATTAGTTCAATAATGAGAGTGCAGTTTGGGGCTCGCCTGTAATCCCAACACTTGGAAGGCTGAGGCAGAAGGATTGCCTTGAGTTTGAGGCAAGTCTAACCTACACAGCGAATTCAGGACTGTACTACAGAACAAGACAAAAGAAAATAATGATAGTAATATATCTGGTTATGTGTAATCAACACACATATAGAAACACGACGCACACTGGAGAAGCTTATATCTTTGTTGAAAACAGGATGAGACAACGCTGTGGCTAACTAACTAAACAGCACATGGGTGGATGGAAAAACAAAATCTCAAATATAGTATTATCCAAACTGTTTAAATCTACTCCATAGCACTCTTTTAAGTCTCCACTGGCAATTCCCATTAACTGACATTACTTTTCAAAGCACAATTTAAAAAGCATATATTTAGATCTTTGTAACAATTTTATTACTTATATTACTTCATCTGCTACTTTCTCTCTGGCCTACTTTGGCTACACTGGCCACCTAGCTAAACCTTAAAGAGCCACATCTGCCCTCTTTAATCAAAGTGGTCTTACCCCAGCTGTCTACGTGAATCACCCTTTCATGACTTTCAGGCTTGAGCGAAATCAATGTCTCCTTTACAGTAAGGCCTCCTCTGGCTATTGTATTTAAAAATGTAACCAGGCTTTCATATCCCCCAGGAGAAGAGGACCACAAGTTCAAACTGAGCCTGGGTCACTTAATGATCTGCAACTCCTGTCTCCAAAAATGGCTGAGGGTGTAGTTCAGAACAAAGGTTCTGAGTTTAATCCCCAATACTTAAAAAAAAAAAGAATAAACAAATTCACTTAAGACTTCTGTCCTTCTTATCGTCTTTAACCCAACCAACAATTTTTTCATTGCTTTTTAGAAATTTAACATGAAATCAGGCGTTGCAGGTCAAAGTTTGAATAAACCAAATGGTATAGACACGTCTACTGGCTTTTATATCCATTAACAGATAATAATAAACTAAAAATACTTTAAGAGAAATTAAAAGATTAAAAACTAAAGAGATTTTATGCAATATGGCATTAAATGTAATCTGTCTTTAGAAAAAGTTTCTGAATAAAAATTCAGCTACTTACGTTATATAGAAATATTCTGTAACCAAATATTTAGTATATTCATCCAACAGAAATAAAAATTCCAAATTAGTTTTATCCACATCTTTTATGCCACTTAAAATTTTTTTTCTCAAAAGTAACTTTTTAATGTATGAAACTCCCACCCATTACATTTTTTATAATTAAAAATTTTTGTGATACCAGCCTTTTTGATACCATTTCTACACATTTAGAAAAAGTAAATAACCTAGAGACCAAAATACACAGTAAAACAACAGAAAGAGCAGTTTTCATTGCCAGTTCTCCCTATGTAAACACAGAATGCACGTCAATAGAAGTGTGGCTCTACACACTAAGGTGATGAATATGTCTGTTTCCTAATACGAAATCACCACAAATGTCTTAAGACAGGTGACGATTTGTGATTATTAGATGAGTTTAAAGGCACAGGAACTCTACAAGCCCTTCAAGCAAAACAGGCACTTATAATTCAGTTGTTCTTCAGGTGAACATGATAGCTATATTCCAGGTGACTTTACGAGGCTCATAACACCTATAGAATAAATGCCTAGGAAGAATATGTTAAACCTGAATTATGACTTAAGGCAACACAAAAGTCTGAGAAGCTTAAGTGTATAAAGCTGTTACAGGCTAAATAGTAGTACACCTATATTATATTAGAACTACTTTCCCAATAAATACATTATACATTCAAGTACAGAAAAGGTAAATTTATTTATGGAGAAAAATCCTATGAATATTTCCAAATACCTCCATACGCTCATGTTCTATAAACTATAAGCTGCCCTATAACAAGTTATGTTTGATTTATCCATATTCAAATTGTCTGTGCTTGAACACAGAATTGATACCTAAACCCTACTGACTAAATAAATAAGCTAAATAAATATAAAGGATAATGCTTACAAGATTTCCATTTTAAAATCTCAGTTTCATTGCTTTTCAAAGCAAAGTGGAAGAAAAAGAAAAAGTACCTCTCTAAGAAAGTTTAAATTTAGCCTCAACTGTTCAGAATCAATACTAAACAAACGTAGATATAACTAATAGGTAGATACCAGTCTACCCTCAGGCTGTCATTACGAAACTCTTCAAAGTTGTAATTCCCCAAATGGTGCCACTGTGAAGAACTCCCCTTTGGCTATCTGCCTTTCTCTATTCCTCCTAGGGACTAAGCCTAGAAAACTTCAAGATACTTTTGGTTTGAAAAAACAAGATAACTACAAGGCTTCTGTGCTCTTTTCCCATTTCAGAGTCCTCTTCAAGCCTAACAAAGCACTTGTAATTCATTATTTCTTTAAGTGGACATAATAATTTAACTTTACTCTGGATAACTTCTGTAACTCCTACCCAGCCTGACTCCTATTGTCATTTCCTTCTATAAATCCCAGCCTCTAGTCTACTTCAAATGTCTAAGCAGTGAAGTACAATCTACCTTTTCAGTAATAACGTGTCAGTTCCAATACTAGTATAACAGCACTGTGAGCAGCAATCCCTGCCATCACCAGACTTTCCCTGGCTTCAACTCTGAAAGCTTTAAAGCCTTAGCTGTAAAAGCAAAGATCCATGCTCCATCACACTGTGCAACCTAACTCCGCCACTATTCTCCTCTGCTTTTCCCAGGCATCTGAGAAATTTCAGTTCTACAGCATCAATCCATTCATCATGCCCAACAGTAACAGTAAGGAGGGAAAGGCATGAAGGCAATAATTACCTTGAGCTAATACTTCCTCCCAGTCCTTCACCCTGACAAGCACTGTCTTCTAGTGTTCTCTGCTGTCCTAGAAGTCAATTTAACATTTGAGGCATGTTTTATTTTACAACAAGAAGGGACTACTAAACAATACTCAACCAGCCAGTTCAATTTAGAAATAACCACACTAACTGAAGACCAATAAAAGCCAAATTAAGTCCGTTTCTGACAAGTTGTGTTTGTCTTTCTATGAGGGAAAATTGGATGTAATAAATACCACCAAGAATAAACAAAAATTTAAAAATATTAATCAACACATAACACAACTTTCAAATGCCAGCAATCCTGATATATAAATCTTATGGGGAACAAACTTTATCATCCTAGTTTCAATTTCCTTCTAGAAGTTATAAACTTCCTTGACAAACAGCTGACTCTAGCAAGTACCACACTAGAACACTAAAAAGGAGGGCTTGCCTGTTTTCCCAAAACACACACTCTCCCGGAGAGTCACCATATGCTATTTCACTGAGTAGCACTTCAGAAGAATTTACTCTTAGGGTTTTCTCAGAAGATAAATTGAAAAAAATCAAGATTTTATTTAAATTCCCACTGTGCTTCCTAGAAGCACCTGGAATGTGTTAGGAATTCCAGCAATGTTTTATCTTGGTATGATTTTTACCAACTATTGAGTTTCTACCTCTCTTTATCTTTGTCATTGCCCAAACAGTCAGCATCCATGTAGAAGAAAACCTTAATTTTTACTGAACAAATGAAGTTACTGTTTCCTAAATTTAGAATTCTATTTGAAGGTTCGTTACCTGCTAGAAAGAGAAAGCTTCTCTCCATTGTTCATACTGACTCTTTTCCTTGATTTTAACCACACTAAATGAGAATTTTGTGAACTCATTCTCCTTTAGACTTTACTTTTTGCACTGGTTTTAACTTGCACTTGATCTAATTCCCAAAGACATCATTTTTTCTTTTTCCACATTTTCTATAATAACCCAATACAATTATCTAAACAGAGCAAATTTTTTTGCGAAAGATAACAGAAGGCCTCTAGATATGATTTGTTGCAGAAAGATCTAAATGTCAGCATACACACACCACCGACAGAAACACACACAACACATATACACACACATCTCTGCCAGTGACATACACAACACATACACGTATGCTAGAGATACATTTCTTTATTTTCAACTCTTGATACTTTATGATATGCTGTCTTCTTATCACCCGTTGTTCTATCTCTCCCATTTGTTCTTCCCTCATTTGTTCTGCCTTCTTTCATGAGAATTCTCTCCAGCTAACAAATCTGTATTTTACATCTCACATTCAATCTGTAGGAAATTCTGTTGGTTCTAATTCCAAAATACAACCAAAATCTGACTAGGTCCAACAACCTCCTCGGCTACCAAGCTAACATAGGCCACCATCACCTCTCACTTGGACTATCAGAACAGCTTCCTAACTGGTCTCTTTGCTTCTACCTTTGCCCACCCATACCACAATCTATTGTACAACAAAATAATTCTTCAAAAATCTAAATCATATCACTCTGCTGTCCAAAACCTGCACGGGCCTATAGAGCACTACTCTTAATCTGATCTACCTTCACCACCATCTCCAAACATCTCCTACTTCTTTGAACTTACTACCTCCTCCTTCTCCTTAGATCACTGCTCTTTTTTCTCCGGAACATACACACTCTCGTATGGGCAGTTCCTTCTGCTTGAAATATTGTCTCTAAATATACATAAGGCTCTCACAATGCCTTCTTTTGTTCAATTAGCACCTTCTCAATCAAGCCCTGACCGTCATATTTAAAATTGTAAATTTATACACCAAAACTCCCTCCTTATCAACTGCTCCAGTTTGTTTCTCACGCCCAGAGTACTTATCACTCTTTGTCGCTTATCACAGTATTTATCACCTATCACATTTACTGCTTATTCTGCTACAATGTAATCTCTGATATTCTAAGAACCTAGAACTGTATCTGGCTCAGAGTAGACATTAACTAAAATTCTGCTGAACACATGAAAATAATACTTGATCATATTCAAGTGTAATAAGCCTCCTATGAAACAAATTGCTAATAACCCTTAATAAACTCTATGATCGATATCTCTAATGCCGTTCTAGATGTTTAATTGGTGTCCCATAAACTCAATGCGTATTAACAGATCTTTTTGCTTCATGGTTTTCCTTACTTCGCTGTTGGGATTCTACCTAGGCTCTGTTCAGACATGAGACTGTACCTACTGAGTCATTTTTCCATATCCTCTACCTTTCTTTTCTTAATCTTTTCCCAAAACTCCAGATGACCAACACTAGCAACGTGGTATGTATCACTCCATACTCTGTCCTGTGTCATCATCTAATCACTTACAAATACATGTAACAGATTTGAGAAGTAGAGTTTTTTTCATGAGGGATAGATAGGCTGTCTCCACACTCATATTTCTCTGCATTTTAGCATTCTCAATTCATAGAAGGAAGGGGGATACCGCCACAAAACTGCAGCTGGTGCAGACACAACTTCATTCCTCATAATGTTATCTGGCTAAGTATATCAAATGTATTCAACAAAAAAATCAGGTTTTGCTTTTCCCATTAATGATAAAACTACAAAAAGGTCCTGCCATAAAAATACACATATCCTACATATCTACGAATGTTTTGTCTGTAAGACAGATTCTCAGAACCGCAACTACCAAGCTGGCTTTCCAAATAAAAATGGTGAACTTCATATTTTCACCACTAATACCAGTTTCTAACTTCCCACCACTTTGGATATAAAATGGCATCTCACTGTTAATTTAATCTGAATTTCTCAAGGTACCATCATCTTCCCTCATACTATCTGCCTATTTGGATTTGCTCTTCTACCTACCATTTCTTCACAGCACTCATCCTATTGGTTCCCTCCCTACTGGATAAACTTTTGTATGAATCTGTGATTTCTTTCATATTTCAGATGTTAATCTGTACCTGTCATATAAATAAAAATCTTTCTCCAATATACTATATGACTATTGGATTTTTTATGTGATCTCATACAAAAGTCATTTTTTAAAATATGTGATTAAGGGGGAGGAACAAAAGGAGAGCGGGAAAGCCCTTGTCACTTTGACAAGAAACGTATGTGCACAAAATGCTCAACTCCATTGTAAACCTTAAATTCTACACTTGTACTATCAATAAAATGGAAAAAAAATGTGATTAGTCTTTTCTTTCACAACTTTTGGGTTTTCTGTGTTGATCAGAAATGTCTCAATTTCTGAATCATATTATGTCTGGAATTTCTGTATTTTGATTTGTTTAAGCCTTTAGAATGCCTAAAATTCATTTAGGTAGTACAAGAGATGAAAGATCCATTTTTATCTGTAACGAGAAGGTAATTTTGACAGCATAATTGTCACTTTCCCACTGAGCTTAATTTCTATTTGTCACATATAAAATTCACATTTATAATCTATTTTTGGCCTCTATCTCACAGACATGTCAGTGAGAGTTTATTTTTATATCTGGAAAGACTATTCATACCTCACTTTTTCCTTAATTTTATTGGTCAACAAACATTAACATACTTTCACTTGATTTCAACATAAACTATGATGGAATTTTGACTAGAAGTACAAAAATATTTTTAGTAATGTCTGAAAAGGGGAACTATAATATAGTACAAAAAATATATTTTATGAAATAAGAATGCTTTTTAAAATTAGAATGCTTTACTTCATTTCCAATATAATGTTTTTCAGTGAGATTTTATAGCTTCTCACATTTAAGTGTATTTCTCTTATTAATTTTAATTTAGATTTTTAGTTTTTCAATTTTTCGTTAATAGAATTACTATCAGCACTGAAAAAGACTCTTCTGTATAGACCATCTATATAATTATCTGCCAGATTCTCTTATTAGTCAGGTATATTTTCAGATATTCTAGGCATACACTCTACTGTGGTTTGGGTCTAGAGTGTTCTCCAAAAGCCTCATGTGTTTGGATGTGGCGGTATGCCTATGGAGCCTGTGCTACTGGGAGGTAGGGCCTGGTCAGAAGGGGTGGATATGCCTGGAAGGGGCAGATCACTGGGACAGGACCTGGAAGGGTATAAGCTAGTTCCTCCTTCATGCACCACTGTCATGCGATTTCCTGTTTGCAATGCTCCACCTCCACCATGTGCTTCTACCGTTCTTGGCCACCTATGAATGGACTGCATGACCTGAAACTGTGACTAAAATAAATTTTTCCTCCTCTAATTTGTGCATGTTGGGTATTCTGTCACACCAACAAAAATGTAATTAAAACATACTCCTAACAACAAAATAAAATATTCTTTTTCTTCTGTTTACAACTGATTATTGTATTCTTTTACTTTATTGACAGAATTTACTAAATACCGAATGACACTGATAATTGACTATACATCCTTTCTAGAAACAGGTTAGGATTACACAAAATGGTATTTTCATACTTGTTTCTGTTTGTTTTTAAACCATTTATTGTATTTATGCACTCAGGAAGTGTGTTAAATTTTATCATACTTTTACTTTTACGTACTTTTAATATGATGTTCTCATTTTTTTTCAAATTCAACCAATTATCTCTCCTTTGATTTGATTCATCCTACACAACTTATTCCTTCCACTCAAGAGGAGTTATTATTTTTGGTGAAAGGCCATTAAACTGTATGTCCTTTGTATTTCAAGAATTTTTAGTCTACTCCAAATCATTCTATAATTATTATCTGATTTTGTAAGATACAGCAAAAAGTATAATGTTGTAACATTGTCATTCTTTGTTTATGACCTCTCATGGCCTCAGTTCTAATTCATTTGTTTCTTAGTTTTTATTCAAGTACTTCTCTCAAATGAGGTAAATGAAAGATATATTCTGTCAATCTTTGCATATATGCACTTTCACTTTGAGATCCAAATAAAATATTGGTTAAGTCATTCTATTTAATAAAATTGCATGCTATGTAACATGCTCTGTTCTAAATATTAGAGATAATGATGAAGGAAACAAAGTCCCTTCCTTTGAAAAATATGTATTCCAGGGGTGAGGGTTACACAACAAGCGCACTAAGTGAATAAACAAAATAAATATAAGGGTAATATATATATATATACACACACATATATATGTACGGTAGAATGTATATATAGAATATACAGTATCTATGGTATATATATATATATATTTATATATGATGGACACATATAAAGTGGAGACACACACATATATTAGGAAAGGCCACTCTGATGACGAAATGATGATGATGATGATGATAGTAGTTAAACCACATTTAGTGCTTTAAGTGCCAAGTACTATGCTCAGTATTGGTCATACATTTAATCATCCATTCCCAAATTACATTATTAGGTAGTTACTACTAAAGCAAAAATGTTGCCACTAAAAAACTGTAGACAAGAGTGGTGATTCGCCTAAGGTGAAATTATCAAGTAGTAGAGCCAACCTATTTGGCTCTTAGCCATTACTCTACATTATTGTTTTTCTGATAATGTGGCATCTTAGAAAACAATAAAAATAGGACAGTAAGGTGATCATACAGTTATATGGAAGAACAATGCTACTGGCCTGGCTAATGAAGCAGCCACAATAGCATTTCTGAACATACTTTATAAAATTAATGAAGAAAACTAATATACAAGTACATTAAACTATTTGTACTCTATCCATAGGTTCAGCTTTAGAACATGTAGCTCAAACAATAACTGCTTACATCTATAAAAAATAAGTATATCATGCTATTATTCAGAAACTGATCAAAAAAGTAGTCAGAATTTAAATACTAAAGATATCTAAAAAGGCATTCTAAAAGGTCTCTTAATATAATTTTAATTTTTTTTTCCAAAACTAAACACAAGAAACAGCTATATTCTCAATGAAGATAGTAGAGTGTCTTTATATAAAATCTCTCATTTAATCTCTATAATAAACCTGCAATTCCAGTAAGTCAATATTGTCCATGTATGAGAAAAGTTTGTTGGTATCTAGCCCTGTCACATAATAAAAAAGGGAAAGAAAAATATGATTTTTTTTAAAAAATGAAGTCTTATATTTTAAATATAATTTTGTCAATTTCTCAAAAAATGTTAAGAAAATATAAATATGTATAGTTAGCATTATGATAAGCAATTATAGCCAAGAATATCTACCAACTCACTATATGACATAAAATAATTCAATCAAGCTGAAAGTTATAAGATAAATCCAAAAATATAATTCCCTATAGAAGCTGTACTGTGCAGTGAAAATAGCCATGGAGCCAAACAGGCTTAATTCAAGCCAAGCAAAGTGCTCCGAGAGTTAACTGAAAAGGGAGCATTGCTGAGATTAGTATCAGCAAGGTCACTCTTATGATAGCCCTAAAGACATACCAGTGACAAAGTTGCTCAGCAATAACAGCAAACTAAAGCAATACTAAACCGGTCAAGGTCTAGTACTGCGAGGACTGGATGGCAACACCCCAAAGTAGGAATGAAGGGCAGAATTCTCTAGGACTCTTTCTTATTCTCAATAAGTATACTTTCGCCTTCTGTTAATTGTCTCGTTCTTTTCTTCCCTACCTGACCTTGATTTTTCCGTGCTCCCTCCTCTCTTATCATTATTATCTTAATCAGCACTCTCTTTTTGAATTGTCTTCTTTCCCCTTACCACCCAAGCTTCTTTTCAAGGACATTCACATATGCTTTTATTATCTCCAAATGAATTTTGGATTTAAAAGCCTTATCTGTTCTTCAGTACTAGTAATTTAAAAAGAACTTAGGAACTCAGTATGCCAAAGTGTAAGATAATGGGTTAAACGCACTGACCGATTAAATCTTGGTGGCCTTAAAAAATACTATTCCCTAAATATAATTGCACATTAAAATTATTTGATGCAATTTCTTATTTTTTTAAAAAAATTCAAAGAGTAAGATATAAAACAAATTTTACAAGTAATCTAAGAGAATGAGTGCCAGAAAGAAACTCAGCTCTACATTTCTTTTCCATTTGAACTTAATAACATCACACAGATATAAATGACTCACAAAGGAAAAGACAAGTCATCTACAGTTTACTATCGTGGGAATCCAAAACCAGCAATCACACAACGCTTTTAATCCTTATCATATTTCTAAAATGTTATGAGAAACAGATGTCAGCAGCACAATTTTGATGGAACTACTTAGCTTTTCTTTCACTTTCATAACAAATTAAGCATTTCTCAGTTGAAAAGTTATGTCACAGCCTTGAGGCAGCATTAGGTGTATAATTCAAACCTGCACAGTATAGTTTGCACATTACTGGAAAAAAAAAAGTATTAGTCTTATAATTGATAATTGTTTACCTGAAAAAGTCTCAAGTTCTTTTAAAACTTTCAAATACTGAATACCTAAGAAAACTACTATAACAACTCAAAGATTCCTCTTTGATTAATTAATGATGCAATGTAAAATTAGCAGCATAGCTACAAAGTAGGTGGAAAATATAATGATGAATTTGACTTTCAAAAACCAAAACAGGCAAAATAGTTTATGTTCTTAAGTAAATTAAAACCTAGATATTATGAACTTAGTGGACAAAAACAAAAAACAAAAATAATCTACAGTAAGAATAAAAATTGAAAATCAAGAGGGTGAAAAAGATTATGTGACTTACACTTACATTGTATTCACTTACAATGAATGATGTTGCTTAGTATTAGAACTCACCATGTAGCCCAGGATGGCCTTGGGCTTGCGACAATCCTCCTGCCACGAATACTGGGATCAAAGGCATGTGCCACCAAGCCTAGTTTAATACGGTGCTAGGGAATCAAACCCGGGGCCTTGCACTTGCAAGGCAAGCGCTTTAACTGCTGTGCCATTCCTACAGCCCCTTACTCCATATCAACACATAAAATACCTTTGTTATAATACATTATGATAAAACATGTTTGAAGACATCAAAACTTGAGGAAAGGCGAAAGTTTAAACAATATCTCACACATGATGAATATAACAGCTCTCCATATAATGCTGGCAAGTAATGCTGAATTTATTTCATACAGACTTTCAGCCATATTCATTTGTCCTTCCTCCAAACAAAGTTCTAGAGTTCCAAGCCAAAATCTACAGCTCTGAGGCCCTTCACCAATGCAATCAGTCCCCAACATACAACCTGCAGTCCTGGCATCCTGAATAGTTTGCTTTTGTTTCTTTGCTTGATAGCAATATATAGTCTACCTTGGAAATATTTATAGAAGGCTGAGTCCCTAAACTTGACTTGCTTAGGCAGCCCTGGACAGGGAACCAATGAAGATAGCAAATATTTGACAACTACTAAAACTGACATTCTGCTGTTTATTTTTTTTAACTATATGATTTTTTTAAATGATAAATCACTTTCTTATGAAGAACATGTGACTGGTGAAAGAAGTCATCAAGATTCTTAAGGAAACTTCAATACATGTTTTTCTGTTCCCTTGCAAATGAGTAGAAACTGCAAAGAAGTAAATTTCTCCTAGTGACTGATTTATCCAGGAAAAAAGGCACAGAGCATTCTATCATACCAAAATGATCTAGGTACTCTGACATAATTGTAATCTTGAAAAATATCACTCCTTTAATTATAAATTTCTAATATAAATATATTCTTGACTACATGCTCCTCAAAACACAAGACAAGCCTAAATCAAAGATGTGCTGATCTATACACCTAACTCCTGATATAAACCAAAATATTCCCAAACAAATTTCTCTTTGGAAAACAAGAATAAATCCCATTTGATCAAGAAAATTACCTAAAAAATACATGTTAATCTAACATGTCTGCCTCAGTTTGCCTTTTCTAAGATGACCAATCCAGGTCTCAGAATAGGGAAATGAATAATTTTAGTCACTTGTTTTGATGCACCTAAGTCTTAGCCATTACTAAAAGAAAATAATGACACATGATGTTCTAAACACACAAATGAATGACATTAAGTATATAAAAGTGCAGAGACTATGAAAAAGGAGAACATTTCTGCCAGCTTTACCTCTCTCTCACAGGAATCTGAATGATATAAACTTCATCTATAAATACTCGCTGTCCAGACCCTTCCAGAAAAGATCAACTGTCTTTACATAAGTAAATAAATACTCAATCCTCAGTAAATGAATGAAAGCATAGCTCTCCTAGTCAAACTCTTTCTTGCTTCTAATTTCTAATTCTAGTTCTGATAAAAAATTTTAGCATAATTAAGAAAAAATACTCGAGATTTTTGTGCAAGACCTCCAATTACGTGTCCTAAACTCTTTTACTCTAAAATGAGTTCACAAACTCTGACAGATGTTTTATAACTCTGTTTAAATATTTAGCCAGTAAAAGGATGAAATTTTTATAAACCAGAATGATTTCATTCTTCTTTAAACCAGGGTGGTCCACGGGTAATTTTGGTACCAGTAGTGTTGCCGAGGGAACAAAATGAAAACAGGTGCCATCAAATTCAAATTAAAGATTTACTTCTATTTTAAACCTCCTTAAACAATGTTTCCATAAACTTTCTAACTGATACTACTATAAATCTGACAATATTTTATAACAAGAAAAGGATTATAAATTGTCTCTAGACCATCAAATTTTAACTGTAACAAATTTAGACTGATTGGCAACACTTCCTTAAAAAAAAAAACCTTTCATTAAATATGCAGCATCATTTTAAAAATACAATGAATATATAAAACAAGTAAACATAAGGAGAGCAAGTATAGTCTTTGATGCTTTTCTGAAAGATTTTAGTAAGTTCTGGGCATACGCAGTTGTAAAACTTAAAAATCACGCACAAAGCTCTATCCCCAGTGCTAAATAAATCAGCACAAAAGAAACAAGTCCACAATTCATAAAACAGTTAAGTAATTAGTAAGATCATAAAAAGTTTAATTTTTCTCATAAGCTTAATTATGAGAAAAATTTTTACAAATACAATTGAATGAAGTTTCCTCTACAAAAACCAGCAATTTTTGTTTTAATGTTGAAAAAAACTGGCCTCTATCTTTAAATAGTACTTTTTCCCTCTTAAGTATGATGAAGCAAGTTTCTCTTAATATGTAAAAGTCAATGTGTTAATAATAAATTACAGTATCAGACACTTTCTAGCTTCTTTAATGAAGTACCATTTAAAATGCTCATTTTGTTATGAATTTTAATCTAAGAAACGAGACATTTATAAACAGGTAACATTCCATAAAGGCTAACGTTTTTTATTAAGATTATGTAAGAATTTGTCAGAAAGTATTTTTCCATTGAGGATTCTATGTGTAAGTAAAACGAGGCATACCTTCTTCAGTATTACTACTTTAATTGAAAGGTAGTTTCTTCTCATCTGTTTTAACATATATGAAACTTTTAAACTTATGTGAGCATTTAATCTTGCCCTAAGGAGAGTTGCTTTATTGTGGTCACAAACAAATTCCACTGTCATTTCAATTCTTTCAGTCTAAAGTTTTATTTTCAGCAGTGCTCTCGGGACACACAATAGATTCATTAGTGTAAAATTATATCTTATAGTCAGCTCTATTAGTTGGATTCCTTCCAATACTGAACCGCAATAAGAGCTAATTTTGAAAAAAATCCATATTAATAGATAAATGTCTTTGAAATTAATACATGTAGTTTAAAATTTCCCCATATTAAAATGTATTTGAAAAATAATAAAAACAGATACTTTTTCCGATTAGTACTCATAAATGTTTGAATCATAAAGAAAGAAACCAGCATTATATAAAGTTCATCAATATAAAACTTCCTTTACAGCTATGTTAAAGTTTCAAATAATCTCATTTGTGTATAATTATAAAATTATTGTACTGGTCTACTGCTTGCTTTAAAAGTAATTAATCAAAGTCAGAGAAAGCCAACCATCAACTGAAGTATGTTTCAAATTTCCTTTGCAAAGACATGTCAAAAAAAGATGAGCCAATTTTACTGTAATTAAAGCCTCACTTAGACATACGAAATGTCTATTTAATTTCAATTAGATTTCAATTGTGTCCAGATTGCAAACCGTTTCTGCTACTTGATTACACACGCCAAATTAATCTTATGATTCATATAAACTTATCTAAAAGCAAAATACTTCGATTTGTTATTCTAATAGGTATGCACTATTTTACATCATGCCTTCTATCAAAGAGTTAGCATACAAAAACTAAAAATTAGACTCGATATATTAATGACTTAAGCAACGATTTAGAATAAATCAACACCTAAATTCAATTTTAAATTTCAGAACTCCGGAGGTTTTATTAAAATTTCTCTGTCTTGTACTCTCTACTTATCTCATAAAAGCACTACAAATCTACTGGCCCAGATTTCCATTTCCATTTCCACAATTAACTTTGTTACAGAGTTAGAAGTAACTCTTCATGCTAGAACCAGAATATATTAAAAGAACCTAATCATGATGTTCTGTAATGTAGGCCAACATCCTGGGTCTTGCCAGGCCTACAATATACCTTAGTTGACTTTCAGATATTTATACTTCCAGTCAGTTCAAATACAGAGAGACTTTTGTTTTAATCAAAGAACAAGATAGCAGGGGTAACACATCTTAAAATATTCGAGTAATAAGTAGGAGTTGTCCAAAACTTAAAGTAGCAATTTTAATAAAGAGTTTACAATCTTCTCTTAGGATGCTTCACACAGTCAACAAACTATCACAAAATAATACAATAATTAAGAGAACATAGGATCTTCACCAGAAATAAAGGAACACGTTATACAGCTGAACATAATACTTTACAAGTCCCTACAGCATGAGTGTCAAACTATTAGGCTCTTTTCCTCATTTAACTTCCTTTCTTCTACATCAGTCTGTGTATGATACAGACCTTTAGAAGCATCTGAAGACAAGACTTAATATGCCTTTCAAAAAAAGATGAGAAATAACTTGTGAATCAAAGAATTATACAGCGATAGCGCTAGGTCCAGGCATCTTCCAACCTTAAAATTCTCCACCTGTATCTTTAGTAAATAACTGTACTACTAGTGTTCCGACCCTTTTCATATGGGTTTCACATTGACAAATATTTGAAAAATAGTACTCACTGTACTGTATAACAGAGAAATATAGAAAAAAAATGACTTGCAATAAACAATAATCTAGATACAAATAGAAGTCACCGAATTTAATATAAAACTTCTGGATCATTAAATGTGAAGCAAGTCAACACTATTTAAATGTGAAAAAATCAATCACTAGAGAACATAAACAAAATGCTATAACGGATAAGGAAAAATGAAACTAGAGAATATATAATAACATTTTCTGTGATGAGAATCTTCTCATGACATTTCTATCAATTGCTCAACTTCCAGAAACATTACTTAAAATCAGAAGACAGTTTGTATGAGTAAAAGAGCTAGCTCCTTACACAGGGATTTGACACCTACAACTACTGTCCCAATTAGGGGTGTACCACTGTGTTTTCATGCACTCCTGTAAAACTAGTAATGTATCCTCACAAGATCAGAAACTTTTAACATCATTATGTGATTTTTAGCAATATTTTCACGACTTGATTTTCCAGTGCTTGCTGGGAAAATGCACTGGTGACAAGAGAACACTGTATAGAACAGGAGTTCTCATAATGGTATACTACTACTCCACCACAAGTTATTCAAGTCAAAGCCTTATGTGCAGCAGACATTACACGCTGCATGGGCTTGTGTGGCTTGGCATGTAAAGTGGCGCAACTACCCATGTGTGTATTTCAACCTACTATTATTAAACAGACATGTTAACTTTTCTTAATTAGTAAACTTGGGCTTCTATTATTTCTTAAAGTGACGTAATAAGTTAAAATAGTGGTTAGCAGCTGTGGTATAGGAATACAAAAATTATCAGTATTTTTACGTTACTTAAGATACTGTTGTATCTACACTATTAATATTAAAAATAATGGTTATTAGATTTGGCAATAAATAAAGTTTTGATAAGATATTCAAAACAAAGAATCTGAGCATGTCTCGTTACTAGACTTTCATAAGACCTGGTTTCTCAAGAAAAATGTTCCTCTTCTCACAATCACACTGTAGTCATGCACCACTTCTAGACAATACATAAATTCACGAGTAATGATTTTCAAGGATTACACACATGAAGAGTAAAATTAAATAAAATGTTCCTTTAAAACGAGCACCATGAGACCCTCCAAAGAGCTGCAACCACTTCCATCAAACCACACCCAATGATGCATTATACAAAAGATCAATATCCCACTAGCTCTGTTTCCTTTTTCGTCATAATAACTATTTTTAAAAGAAACTTTTTGTTATATCAACTATATTGTATAAATATTAATGGTATATGTAGTGCAAGACATTTTCTCTTCCTTCAGTGCAGACAAAGTAAGCGAAAAGGTTGGAAATCGCCTAAAGTCATCTGAGGAAAAGAAAATCCCACTAAAAGGAGTAAAGCAAAGAAAAAGTGAGTTCTAGCTACACAGAAATGAAAATGCCAAGAATATATACGAAAAATATATTAACAATGCAGTTATTTGTATACATACAAAGACAGCAGAAAAAAATCTTTTATATTATGTGGAAGTAAAATATATGTGTTCACTGATAACTTTTGAGTAAGTGTTGAGATTTTCACATGAAATATTAACTGCTTTCTGAAATACATTTTGTAGAGCATCATATCTGACATATTGAAATTATGGCTCAAATACTTGTTTTTACATAAAATTTCTCAGCGACATACAGCTAATTACTTGAACATCATAATTTCTTTTACAGGCTCTAGCAGATTTAGAAAAGGGAGAGGTTTGGGTTTGTTTTTCCTATACTCATAGTTCAGCTAAGAAAAAAAGGCTTGTGAAACAAACCTTTAATTTCTCCCCCAAAGGTTTCAAAGCAATTGCTCCAGTAAATCAAAAGTATAGTTTCCTATTAGCCAAACCATATAATTTAAGAGTGAAGGGTTATTCAAGCAGATTTACGTTTTTCAAAGAAAGGAAAAAGTTAGGTGGAAATACATCACAATTCTGGGAAACTGACAACAATAGAATCATCAAGTAATTACTGTTTGGCAGAAGTAGGGGTACTCTTTAAGAACATTTTATTCAAGCTTACATTTTAAAGAAAGAGAAGCTACATAACTGCTGTGAAATGTTTAAAAAGTTCCATGCGGAAGCAAACATACTTTGCTGTGTTTTAAAATAAATAAATAATGCATTATTGATTTTGGGTGTTATTTAAATAAATATCAGATGTATCAGAATTATAGTACCCAAAAATTAATGTTCATATTTTAATGATTCAAAAATTAATGTACATATTTTATCTATGGCCTTTAAACATCCTCATAGTCCAGACATTCAGCAATATGACCTAAATATTTCCACTTGCCTCAATGACATATAGTTGCTTGCTCAATTTGCTTCAGTACATAAAGTCTCCAAGGATGAATAAAACACGATTTCACTTACAGGTTAAGAGGCCAGGATCTGGAGTCCACTGTTTGGTTTCTAATCTTGATTATTCCAAACAGTAGTTACATACTCCCTCTATATCTTGCTTTTATCATATATAAACTATAACTAATAGTAATAACGCCTGTATCACAGGACTGTTGTAAGATTCACACAAGTTAATAAACAAAAAATACTTAGAAAAAAACTGTAAGAACTAAGATACTGATGCATGCTCCCACAACAGGTTTATCCCAAGGTTGAAGGAGACACAAAAAGTCATATACTGCATGATTCATTTACAAAAAATATCCAAAGGAGGCAAATTCACAGAAACAACGCAAATCAGTGGATGACAGGATTTTGAAGAAGGCACTATGGAGATAAAATATTTAATAGGTACACAAACAAATACAATGACAGAACTGAAGAGAGGTTGTCCCCACACAACACTGTGAATGTACTAAATGCCATTAAACTCTTTAGAATGGTTAAATTTATGTTATATAAACTTCCTGTTTGTTCTGTTGCACTAGGCAAAGACTTTACCACTGAGTTAGCTCTGAATCAGGTTCTACTAAGTTGCTCAGGTTGGCCTCAAACCTGAGATCTTCCTGCATCAGCCTCCTGAATAACTGACACTGCCCAAGGGTTCCACTGTACACAGCTGATAGATATATGAATTTCATTTCAATAGATTTTTTTTATAAAAAAGAACAAATAGCTGATTGACATCTTCAAAAAAATACTCAGAACCAATGACAGGGATATAAAAAAGAGTGAAATAAATATTAACTATAGAAATTGTCCATGACATACGAGCTGATAAATATAAGAACATTATGTTACTTTCTAAAATCAAACAAACATAAATTTGGAGTTTTGTTGTGTGTGTGTGTGTGTGTGTGTGTGTGTGTGTGTGTGTGTGTGTGTGTGTGTTAACTAGGGATTGAACCCAGGGCCTTTACACTAACCTACATCTCTCACCTTTCTTTTAGTTTTTATTTTGAGATAGGCTCTCTCAAAGTCACTAAATTGACCAGATTGGGAATTAGCCTACTGCAGAGAAAATATACACAAAATAACAAAGATTTTGCAAACATTAAACAGTAATATACTTAAATAGTATAATTAAATATGAAGAAACACATACTTAAAAATTCACTGGAAGATTCAACTTCTGAAGAAATAAACATTCAAGGAAAAAAACCTCATAAAGGAATATAACATTGAGAATCAAGAAATAGATCAGCTGAAAGAGAAAGGAAGGACGAGACAGGGAAAGAAAAGGAAAGGAAAGGAAAGGAAAGGAAGGAAGGAAGGAAGGAAGGAAGGAAGGAAGGAAGGAGGGAGAGAAGGAGGGAGACAGGGAGGGAGGGAGGTTAAAGTCCCAGCCAAATACAGGCTTATAACCCCAGCACTATGGGACAGGAGAACCACAAATTCAAACCTACATGGGCAACTTAGCAACTTGGTGAGATCCTGCCTCAAAATCAAAAATAAAAAATGGGCTGTGGGTGTAGCTCAGGGTGAAGGCTCTGAACATGATCCCAAATGCGACCTTAAATCATAAAGACAAGTCTCTTCTATGAAATCAACAAATTCACTTTTCTTCTTTAAGATTAAAAAACAAACATACATGCGCACACACACACACACACACACACACACACACACACACACACACACAGAGTATAAGAAGTATTCTACATACCAAACTTGAAACACCCTAGAGTTGACAAATGTGTCAATGTGTCTATTAACTGACACAAGTCAGTTTCCAAGCTAAGAGAGAGTCTAAAATTCCTTAACTTCCAATAAAAAGCTATTAGAGGGAACTATAAGCTACTTTCTGCTAATATCTCAAAAGGCAATACACAAAATGTTTTGTGGAAGTTTTTTTAGGGCTGGGGATTCAACCCAAGGGCCTTCATTGCTCTGTGCTATAGCCTCAGTCCCTTATTATTATTTGAGACAGGCTCTCATTACATTGCTAAGTTGCCTGGCTTGAGTGTTGGGATTATAGATCTGCGCTGTCAGGCCTGACACATGCAATGTTTTTACAGAGAGTAATTCATGCTTTCCATTTCTTTGGCACATGTATTACTACTAAGAAGAGGCTTTTTATTTTCTTTGTCATGCACAATGTTTACCTTATTAATTTCTATTAAATGTATTATAAAAGATTCCCACTAGCAGCAATAACTATATTCAAAAAACACATTTATAAATAACAAAAAAGAAAACTGTCATTAATTTTGATATGAAAATAAGTTGTTGCAATAAACTTTCAAATATATATATATATTGGCATCAGTCAAAGAATTAGGGGATGATACATGTAACCTTTACTGGTTCAAAAGCTCAAAATTTAGGTTAACCTTAAAACAACTAAACGCTGAGCAAGTGAAAAACACAGAACATGCTTATGAACAAAAATAATTCAAATGAACTATCTAGTTTGTGAAAAGTATTAAACAAATTATATAGCACACATACCAAGCCTGTTAACACCCTTAAACTACATATAGTATGACAAGAAATGTAAAATTGTGAAAAATACGTTATCTTTTTCTATGAAGACCATTAAGCAAATAAGTCATCTATTAATGCATAAACTACCTCATGAGTTCCACAAATCTTTATGTTTTGGCTGGCTTTCTTTTTTCTTTCAGGTTTTTTTTTTTTTTTTTTTTTGAGACAAGGTCTCACTATGTTCACCAAGTTGGTCTTGAACTCCTAGGCTCAAGCAATTTTTCTGCCTCAGCCTCCTGAACAGCTAGGACGACAGGTGCACACTACTATAGCCAGCTAAGTCCTATAAGTCTCTGAATAAAATATTATGCCTTCTGCATGCCCTCTTATCTCATATGTATAATTTTAAAAGGAGGACTGAAATGAGTTGTGGAAAGCAATCTGGTGGTTCCTCAAAAAACTAAGTACAGAATTGCTATATAGTTCAGCAATTCTGCCTCTGGGCATAAATCCAGGAGAATAGAAAAAGTACACACTCTGCAATGTATTTGCTGACTATTTGAACTTCTTATCTGAGAACTACTCGCTTATTTCAGTTAACCATTTTTTAATCATGTCTTTGATTTTGAGGGATCTACTTTTCTTCAGATCCTTGTACAATCTGGTCCTATCCAAAGTGGAGGTAGTCAAAAAAATCTTCCCATTCTATTGGTTCTCTCTTCTGTCTTGATAGTTTCCTTCACTGTGCAAAAACTCTTGAATTTGATGTAATCCCATTTGTTGATTCTGGGGGTTATTTCTTTTACAACACATGTCCTATTTAAAAAGTCCTTGCTCATGCCAGGCTTCTAGATTTTTGCCTACTTAGTCCTTCAACAGATTTAGTGTTTCCATCTAATATCTAAGTCTTTCACTCACTCTGATGTGATTTTGGTGCATGGTAATAGGTAAGTGACTAGATTCATCCATCTGCATATGGATAACCAGCACCATTTAAGTGAAAAGGCTATTCTTTTTCCAGCAGATGTTTTTGTCCCCTTTATCAAAGATTAGGTAGCTTGGGGCTGGAGGAATAGCTCAGTGGTTAAAGCACTTGCCTAACAAATGCTAAGTCAAGTGTTAAGTACTTGAATTTGATTTCCCAGCACCACATAAAACCAATGTGGTAGCTCACGTCTGTAAACCCAGGACTCAGGTCTGTAAACCCAGCACTCAGGATGTTGAGGTAGGAGGATTGCTGTGAATTCAAGGCCAGCTTGAGCGGGTACTTGAAGTTGCTTCCTCACTTCTGTTCTACTGTCGCCTGTCTGTTTTTGTGCCAGTACCATAGAGTTTTTATACCTTTTGCTTTAAATATAACTTGAGAAATGCAAATCAAAACATCACCAAGACACCTTCTTTCCCAGTGAAAATGACATGTATCAAAAATCTGAGCAGCAATCAATGCTGGTAAGGTTGTAGGGAAAAAAGAAACCTTTCTACATTGCTGGTGGTGCTGTAAACTGGTACAACCACTACAAAGGGCAGTATGGCGATTGCTCAAAAGGCTGAAAATAAGTAT
This sequence comes from Ctenodactylus gundi, assembly GCA_004027205.1. Classification (NCBI taxonomy): domain Eukaryota; kingdom Metazoa; phylum Chordata; class Mammalia; order Rodentia; family Ctenodactylidae; genus Ctenodactylus; species Ctenodactylus gundi. Next base: position 182,493 of record PVKB01000143.1, read on the forward strand.
TTCAACATATTTTTCCAAGTAAGTTAAAAGCAACATACAACAAGAGATGCAAGTATACCCACATTTATAGCAACACAACTAACAAGAGATAAAATGTGGAAGATGCTGAAATACCCACAAACAGACCAACGGATAAAAACCTTGTGATATATTTACAAAACTGAGCAGTACTCTTCCATACAGGCAGATCTGAGGCTTTTGAAGGTAAATGGATGCAACTTAAGACCATTATGCTTAGTGAAGTGAGTCAAATGCAAAAGGTTAAATATCACATGATCTCTCTAAGATGAGAAACCCAGAACACAGGCCTTCTACGGAACCAAATGCTTGTGATAGTGGGAGTCAGCGGAACAGAAAAGGTGAGTAAGGGCCAAAATGGGTGAGGGGACAGGATTATAATGTGACATAATATATACACGCACAAAATACTTAGGTTCAATGCAACCACTGTGTATAGCATTCATATAAAAACAACGGGGAAGCACTCAAATGGGTTATTTATACAGTCACGTTCACAGCAACACTATTCTTAATAACCAAATGGCAGACACAATTCAACAGGCAAATGGATAAACAAAATCTGGTATATACATACAGCGAAATATTAATCAGTCTTAAAAGATAATGAAATTCTGTTATGTGCTATTACACAAAGAAACTCACAAGGCACTATACTACATGAAAGAAGGCAGATATAAAAGGACAATTAGCACATGATTCTATTTATGAGATACCTAGAATAGTCAAATATGTAGAGGCAGAAGTAGAATAGTGTTCACCTGGGACTAGAGGAAGGGAATAACGGGGAATTATTGTTTAAATAGGCACACAGTTTCAGTTTGGGATGATGAAAAATTCTAGAAGTGGACAGCATTTCCTAAGAATGTACTTAATGCCAGTTTTAAGACAGTGAAAATGGTAAATAAACTTCAAGTATTTTACCATAATTGTTTTAAAGCTGGTTACATCATTCAGTAATTAGTTTTACTGTGCTTTTTCTGTTTTATTTTGTTCTTAACAACATGTAACAGTATGGTTACTAAAAAATCTCTGAATACTTTTGAAGTACCTACATCACCACTGAAGCTAACCAGCACTTCTAAAACAATTACTGCCTAGCAAAATTACTCTTTCAACTACTGATGCTAAGTCTAGAAATTACATAAAATGTTTTATGAGTCTGTAGTAATAAGTGATATACTTGTAAAATACAGTACTGGATGATGGAATATGAGCATTTTGTTAACAAAATCTACGTTAAGCCTACTTTCCTCATGGCTGATGGTTGCACTCCGTCTTCATATTCATTTCTATCTAACAGGGTTTTGTTTCATTTTTTGATCACCCTCCGCCTTATTCCTTACATCTTTAGTTCTCTCTCCTGCTCCTTCACCTCATTCTGAAACTCATTAAGTCTCTTTATATTAAAATCTTCCCAGGACCCAATAATCTGAAATTTCCCACCAATGTAACCCTTCTCAGTGGCTTACAAACACCCAATTGCATGTCCACTATTATTTCCGTTTCTCTACCTGCCATTCGCCCCTTCATCCCTGACTTCTGCCCAAGCACTTGACTGAATTGTATAGTCTTGAAAGTTAACCATGACTTCCCAAATGACAACCTACTCACAGTACCCACAGACAAAAAAAGAAGACAAACACTAGTAGATGGTCACCAACTGCACCCTTCAAACTCTTTTCTCCCTGTCTAAAGTGAAAATTTCTCTTCTTGCCCTTTCATCTTTTTGCTCCAGATCTGCAAATATTAATAATGACTATACTGTCCTTCATTCTTCCCTCCCCATCCCATCTTCTAGAAACTTCTCATAATTTTTCTTCCTAAAACTTGGCAAAAATGTCTTATAAATGTAAGTGTAAGAGGTATTAAAAGGAGTCAGGTAGTGGGAAAAAAATTCTACTTGTTTCAGTAACTAAAAAGCTGGCAAAAGAGGAATGCTTCCTTACTGAACATGTATATATCCGTGTTCAAGGTTAAGAAAACTGCATTTGTATTTTTTGGCAGATAAAATACATTTTAAATGAAAAAGTATTCCGAATGTTTTCTTTTCGAAATGACTGTACTGCTAAAAGGAAGTATCTAACAATCTGTTCATTATTAATTGCATGTTTTCTGATACAGTTAATTATTTAGGCTTGATGCAATCTTTCAGCTGGTTAAGAGTGCTTACTGATACAAAGTTAAAGATAGGAAGTATAAATTGCAATGTAAATATCAGTTTCTTAAAGCTAATAAAACTCCCTCTAGTAGAGTTTTAAAAATCATATATTGACATATTTATAAAATAGGAACAAAAACTGAAATCTACATATAATTGACACGGTATGCTTTATTTTTAAAAGTTGTTAACAGGTATTTAAGTGTTAAAAGGTAAAATTTATGGTAGTCAATAAATAATTTACAAGTATTAAAAATTAAAAGCAAGGGCATTTTTACACATTTTTTGAGATAGGGTCTTATTCTATAGCTCAGGCTGGTCCTGAACTCACTATGTAGCCTAGATTGGCCTTAGGCTCATGGCAATCCTCCTGCCTCAACCTCAGCTGGGATTATAGGCATGTCCCACCACTTCTGGTTTTATGTGCTGCACGGAAATCAAATTCAGGGCCTTGCGCTCACAAGGCAAGTACTTTAACTGCTGTGCCATTCCTCCAGCCCCATTTTTACACATTTTAAGACCAATGATTAGCATTGGTTTTTTGACCTAAATTGCTTTGCTTTGCCTTAAAGAAACTATTCATTTTAAAGCTCCATCATAAAAGCAAAATGTAAATAAAATTATTCCATGTAAGCCATTTTTAAAATATTTTAAGGCTCAAAACGATGAGCATATAGGGAGGTAGTCAAAATACAGTGGTACCAAAAAAATTAAAACAATTTTATCTCATCTCATGATTCCAATTTACTTTAAAAACAGTACGTTCTCATGAGTACAGTAGATAAGCATAACAGGAAAATCAAGTATCAGAAAGTTAATTGGAAATTGATTAGGAATATAAGTACAAACAGGTGTTTTTTTCTTTATATTTGCTTTCCTCCCTTATTCTTTTCTTTCTGGTTTACAACAAACATAAGTTACACTTAAAGTTCTGTTTCCTAGAAGAATAAACTCTATATTCCAGTCAATTTCTGCTTTTCAACTTATGATACAGCTGAAAGACCATCTTCCAAAGCAATGGAGAGTAACTTTTTGACACTGACAGTATCGTCATGTACTGATCCATTAATAAATCCCACCCACTTCCCACAATTTTCACTGCTATTATTATTCTCACTCAAGTAACCACCATCCATAACTTGGTTTATATAAAAATCTCCTAACTAGTATACATGTCCCAGTTCACTGTCCTTCAGTAGTTCTTCTACTCAGAAATCCTTAATGACTTTTAAACCCAATCTAAGTAAAAGCTTAAGCACTGATTTTAAACTTCAAGGCTCTATGTACTAGGCACATTTCCTCTTTAGCATCACTAAACACACAGCTGGTGATCTCTATCTTGCATACTCTATCCCAGATATACTCATTTCCTTCAGTTTTTTTTTCAAGTGCTACTTTGTTGAAGAGGCTTCTACCAAAAACCCAATACAATATGTGAACCACTCCATCTTTTTGAGAGTTCCTATTTCATCTCCATGATTTTGTTACAGAAATTATTTATTAAAATTCAACATAACATATGTTGTATTTGTTTCTTTTCTATGGTTTTCTCCTCCTATAGCATGTAATCTCAAGAGAACTTCTCACTATCCTTTTACTATTACCACCTCAGTACCTAATCAGAACAGTCTCTAGCACATACTAGGTACTCAGTATCTGCATAATGAATGAATGAATGCTAGTTATCCATAATTTATAGTAACAGCTTCCCAGTTACAGTAATAGTTGTCTCAGCAAATATTACAAAATGACACCAACTCTTTTACTTATATTCTTGAAAACAATACCAAGACATGACTTTTTACTGTTAGAAAACTGAAGAAAAGCTGTGGTTTAAAATCAACCAATCAATCAATCTAACACTATTATAGCCATATTTTCTCAAAACAAAAAATGGGAGGGAACATCTAGAATCATGGAGATCACAGGGCTGTTATTGTTAGTACTAAAAAACATGCAATATGGTCTAAAATCACATTGTTACTCTTCTAATTTTTTCACTCAAATATTCAATTTCAGTCCAGACATAAAAATTTCCTTATGGCTTATGTGTAAACAAACAAACAAACAAAAAAAAGACGTAGCTGAATAGCAGACTTCTATGCATCTGAATATCTATTATCTAAAAGATCTTCAGATCTTTTACAAACATCAATCAATGCTATGCAAAGAGAGCTAAGGAAAAAAAGCAAGTAGATACTGTGAGAAAATGGAGGCAATCAGAAGAAATACAGGACATGGTGGCAGTGACACAAGCTGAGCAGGAGGTATGGATAATTTGGGTAAGTGCCATGGAAAAATAAATATCATGATTGGACTTGAGGCAAATGGAAACAGTTCAAATTGGCTTCATACAGTACTTTGTGGAACATATGATGTCCATATGTCCATTACCAACAAAGTGAAACAAGGAAAATAACAAAAGCCAATGCTATGATGTCTTTAAGAACACACCCAATGCCAGTCTCTACCACATCACAGCCTCACAGCTTACTAACAGCCGCCAGGTAAGCTGGCTAAGAAGTCAGAAGCAACACATACACACACACACACACACACACACACACACACACACACACACACAAGGGGGCGGTAGCGGGGGGGAAGAAGAGAAGAGGGAGACAGGAAGATGGATACAGAAAGAAATAATATTAATTATTAATTGTCTTCTTTCCTTACAGAAGAAAAAGTTAGCATTTATATTAAAGTAAAATATAGAAACAGAAAACGCTGAAAAGTAAAGCATATTTTTTTGCCCTGTAGACAATTCCAAAAGCATAAGCTACAATAGAATTAAAGAGGACAAAATTTTATCTTAAGCTATAAATGATTTAAGATCCAGAAACTAAACAAAATACGAGTGTAATAGGAGTGAACAGCTTCTAAATTTAAAAAATGTAAATGTGACCTTTCAAGTTTTGAAATAAATAGCAAAGAACAAAGACTGACCAAAAGATATAATGAAAATCCCATCATGTTTTATGTTAGTATTAAGAAGTCTAACAAGCTTTCTTTCTATATTCTCTAGCCTCCAAAGTGATTCATCCTCAAACACAGTCAACACTGATATAAAGTAAGTAGGGCTCAAGCAAAGCCACGAAGAACCAACAAATCATATAGCAAAGCCAAATCTATAAAAAGCAATGATACCATTTAAGAACATATCTGGTGGTCCTGACCTTTTCAACCAATCAAAACCACATACTCCCGGCTGGATGAACTACATAAAAGTAATCTCAGTTCTAATACAGAAATATACTAGTCGTCACTCATTGAAACTATATAGTAATAAAATCCAGCAGTTAAAAATATATAACTATTTTATAGTAAATATCAATGTCATTCTTGTTTCAACCTGACTTCCCACTCTACCCCAACCCTCCAAATCTGAAACCAACTACAATTTCTTGAGTAGCTGAAGTGTGGTTAAAGAAAGGAAGCTATGCTTGTTTGTATGGAATCTGCCATTTCCTCCCTGCCAAAACACTTGTTTAAAAAGTCATGTAATATTTCTATTAAATTGTAAATGCAGCCGACAAGGAAATGGCCTACTGGCAGTGTATTACCTTTGTGGCAGTGCCAACGGGCCTACAGCAAAATAGTGCACATGATAATTTCAACATGCATTCCCAAGTAACAAAATTGTGCTTTACATAAATACCACAGAACCTGAGCAAGATCCAGAAAAAGCAAGGAAAATTTGCCCAAGCTTTCATGCTTGCCTATATCAATTGTATGTCATAACTAAAGCAAAATAGAAAAGCATCTACATATGTTCAAGAAGCTTGTGAAGTTAGATCATATAACCCTGGGAAAACTATTGCAACTTAAATCTGTGTACTTCTTGTTAACCACTGTAACAACTTACTAATAAAAATTAAGAAAAACCTGTGGGTATCAAATGAACCAAAATGTACTAACTATCTACAAGTCCTTAAAGATCATACTGCAACTTATTAACAGGAACATATGTTCAATATAAACCACAATTGTTATGTTAAATTACTTCATCCTTTGATATCATTCATTTGATTACAGAATTTAAGAGATTCACAAGCCTTCCAGTTAAAATGGTAACCTTCAGTTTATAAAGCACTTATTGCAATGCCTACAAAGTCACCTCTGATCATTTATTCCTTACTTTTCATTACATAGTACAACTACATGTAATTATGCTATTTAAATGATCCCAGATGTAATAAAGATGGGTTTATTCACAGAGAAGTTATATTTAAAACTAAGTTGGGCTCAGTACGTCTATTATGTACAAAGTCTTGTGTACAATCCCTAGCATCACACATACCCCCAACCTAAACTAACACTATAACTAATAAATCAATGACTAATACATATGTTTTCTAGGAAAGCTAAAGAATTCTACTCTGTAAAAATTTAAGTAAAAGGCATACTTATCTTAAATCAAGTATGTATGTCTTGTTTGCATTTTAAAAGCTGTCTAATTTCAAAAGTTGCTCAGCAGTTATAGTGCCTACTTAGTAAGTGCAAGGCCCAGGGTTCAATTCCCCAGGACCATGTAAGCCAAACACAGTGGTACGTGCCTGTAATCTCAGCAGCTGGAGGCAGGAGGACTGCTGTGTGTTTGATGCCAGTCTGGGCTACACAGTGAGTTTGGAACAGAAGGGAATACAGAGCAAGCCTCTGTCTCAAAAGAAAAAAAATGAAGATCCAATTTGAGACAGACAGCATTCCCCCCCCCCCAAATACTGTCAATTTTCAAGTGTTGCAAGAATCAACACCTGCTTTCAGCATATCTCCCAAAATCCTAGCCCATACACACCAAACTATTTATGTCTTCTAAGCTAAATGTTACATTAGGTCTCTAGAACAAGCAGTTACTACGACTAATTCAAAATCTACAATGATCAATGCAGAAACCCTACACAAATGTTTTTAAGACCTAAGTTTTCAGTTAGGCTTATATTGCATTAGCAAACCAAAGCTACTGTGTCCAGAGATGAACAGTAAGAGAGCTCAACAATTTTCTTCCGATCTCCTTCAATATGGTAGGTAACATGATCTAAAGTACCCTCAGAAAGTAATATGAATTATATCAATTTTAAATTTTAATTTTAAATAAATAAATTGAATGAAGTAAAAGGTTGAAAGGCAAGATATAAGGGATAACAGGGCTTTCAACTCGCCTTTGATTAGCATTTAACAGCTTTTTCAGTTTATTTCACCGGCTATTACACTACCTTAGAAGTACAACATTTATTATAGGAAGAATCCGAGCTTTCCAGATATCAATATTAACACCAAAGAAGTATCTCCGAGATAGAAAAAGGAATCATATGTAATAAAAATACTTATTATAAACCTTTACATAAAATCATTCTCAAAGACTCAACTTGAAAAATCGAAATATTCAATAATGAAATATACCTGCATTTAAAATTCAGCTCTAGGGAAGAAAAAAACTACATTCCCAGGAGAAAAAAGCTCTGGAAATCAGGCGACAGGAAACTTAAAAAGCAAAAGAAAGAAAGGAATTGCAGAGAAAATTATCTAGTCCACAAAGTCAACTTCAACTTTCTGAGGAGCAGTAAAGCCAACTCAGCAAGCATAAAGTAAGTCCAACAAGGGCTGCAGACCCAAAGATGGAGACCATCAGACCTGACCATGGCTGCTGCAAGCTGTAAATTTAGTGTGGGTTTGGGGTTTTGGTTTTGGTTTGTTTTTTTGTGGTACTGGGGACTGACCCAGGGCCTTCATGCTGAAGTATTCCCAGCCCATTTTTGATTTTCCATTTTGAGACAGCCTATTACCAAGCAGCTATGTTTCTCAGGTTGGGCTCAGAGCTGGACTCCTCCTGTCTCAGCCTCCCAGAGTGGTAGAATTACACGCTTCTGCCACTGTACCCAGCTCAGTGGAGCTTTTTAGAAAGTGACTCCTGTGTGGCAATCTACCTTTGGTGTAGAAAACCACTGTAGCTCTCACCCTATCTCAAAGTAATATAGCCAGGAGCCAGCTGGAGGAAGGACTTGCTGTTTGAGATTCGCTTACTAAGTTGATCAGAAGTAGGGAACAACACATCAGGGTCCCTGGAAACACCCTGAAGAGACAGCAGGAAAGAGAGTTGTGAAGAGAATTAGTCACCAACCCTCTGAAAAATTTAAGCTACCGGGAGCACAGGCCATGGAGGAGAAAGTGGTTGGCAACATCACCCTCTGCTTCTTGAGCAGCAAGTATGATTTCCTGAGGGCCGCAGGTCTAAACATGCCAGGATCCAGCCCAGTAGACTGCTTGGTTCCCACTTTGTTGAGGGTCTTTTTCTTCCCACTTCTCTCCGAAGAGTTCCAGTACATGCCTCTGTTTTAATTTTTGCCCTATTCCAGGGACACATGGGCACCTAACGAGCCCACATTCTACAAGGCTAGAGGGAGACAAAAGTGGCTCTGTCTGAGCAAAAGCAACATGGAGTGAATACAGCCAAAAGAGGAAACACAACTGGCCCCTGGTAAACTCACCAACACTCTTCCAAACCTGGTGAATTTCATTATCACAGGTTCTGAAAAGAAACTTTTACCACTCCAAACAGAGAAATACAAAGGATTTTGTTTGGATTCAATTTCTTTTTTCTTTTTTATTCTTTTGTTTGTTTGAATCTGAACTGTTCTTTTTATCTATTTTAGATTTTTTTGTTCTTTGAATGTTTTATTTCTCACTCTCTTCTCCTTTCTCATCTCCCACTCTTGAAACTCTTGCTTCCTCCATTTACCCGTTCCTCACCCTTCTATTTTTATCACTTTAGCATCATACTTTTTTAACCTTTTAATTTATTCTGTTATATTTTTATCCCTTTCTTTTCTATTGTTACTTGTAGGAAATTTATCAGTTTTACTGGGCTTTTACTATATATCAGTATCCGGTTTGTTTTTGTGTTGGTGTTTTTTCCTTTCAAAGAAGACTGAGCCCGCAAAGAAAGATACTCACTAAAACTACTCTCACGTAAAAGTAAAGAGGTATCTATTCCAACACATATACAAATCTCAACATAAAAACACAAATATGAAAAGCAAACCCAAGGCAACATGACTACTTCACAGACTCGTAACTATTCAGTAACTAAATAAGTGTTAGACAAAAAAATCCTAACAATGGATTTTTTAAAATTATCAATGACTTCAACAGACCAATGGATACACAAATTGTGGTATTTATACACAATGGAATACTACGCATCTATAGACAGATAGGCTGGAGGCTTTTGTACGCAAATGGAGGCAACTTGAGAACATCATGCTTAGTGAAGTGAGTCAGAAGCAGAAAGTGAAATATCGAATGGTTTCTCTGATATGAGAAACCCAGAACACAATTATCTCATGGAATTTTATGTAGAAAATAATAGAAAGTGGGGGGAGGGGGAAGGGCCAAAAGGAGAGAGGAGAAGGTCTTGTAACTCTGCCATGATATGTATGTGCACAAAATGCTCAAGGCCAATGTAAACTTTAAATTTTGCACTTATATGCATCAATAAAATGGGGGAAAACTGGATACAAATAAAGAGCTGAGTGAGCTTAAAAAGACAAAAGAGTATGAAAGAGCAATTCAACAAAGAAATATTCTGAAAAAGGAACAAACAAAAATCTTGAAAATAAAGATGAATAAAAAATTAAAACAAAGTGGAAAGCCTCACCAATATACTAAATAAAGCAGAAGACAGAATTTCAAGGTTTAGACATAAAGCTTAGGAATTACTACCTTCATGCAGTAAGAATGGAAAAAAATTTAAGATTATGAACAAAACATTCATGAACTCTGAAACACATTAAGGGACCAAACAGGATTTTCAGTAAGCAAGAGGGTGCTGTGGCATTGATTAAAATATAGAAAATGTAGTCAGTGACATAATAACAGAAAATTTCTCAAATCCTGGGAAAATATGCACATCCAAGCAGAGACAGGATCAGAAGGAAAAAAATACCCCCATCATATTACACTTAGAATGCCAAGAGTGCAGAATGAAGAAAGATTATTAAAAAGTGGAAGAGAGAAACACCAATTCATCTGTACAGGCAAACTCATCAGCGTAAGTGCAGACTGCTCACGAAAAACTTTAAAGGCCAGGAAGCCCAGAAGTGGTGGACTTTACGTCCTGAAAGAAAATAACATAACTGACAATTTAGATTATTATACACTATATCCAGTAAAATATCCTTCAGAATTGAAGGAGAACTAAAGACCTTTCAAGATAAGTATAAACTTAAGGAATTCAAGACTACCAAGCCAGCACTGTGAAAGACAGTTAAAGAAATTCTACATAGAGAAGAAAAAGAATAGAAAAGCAAATGAGAATTAGGAAAGAATCAAACATTAGAAAAATAATACATCCCTTTTAATAATAGCCCTGAATGTAAACAGTCTTAATTTCCCAATTAAAATATAAACACTGGCAGCTGGATATGGTGACACAAATCTGTAATCATAACACTGTAAGAGAGTGATGCAGGAAGATTGTAAATTTCAGGCCTGCCTGGTAACTCAGTAAGACTCTGTCTCAAAATAAAAAATAAAAAGAGTTGAGGAAGTACCTTGGTATAGACACCCTGGGTTCAATCCCCAGCCCTTCTCCTCCAGGCCCACCCTGAAAAAAAACACCTAGAGAGCTAGATTAAAAAGAAACAAGGCCCAACAACTTCATCCCTCTAAGAAACTCACTTTACTGACAAAGACGTGCATAGACTGAAAATATGACAAGATGAAAAATAGCATTCCAAGCAAAAGGAATCTCAAAGCAAACAAAAGGGGTAGCTATACTCACACCAGACAAAAATGCTTGGAACCAAAATCAGGGCAGTCCACACTGATGAAGAGAATGAGCCAATCAGAAGATGTAATGATTGTAAATACATCTACACTGAACATTAAAGTACCCAACACTACTGGACACAAAGAAAGAAATAGGCCGCAGTACAGTAATAGTGGGTGATTCTCATACCAGTCTCACCAACAGATTGCTCATTTAAACAAAAAAATCAACATCAAAACTGAAATATAAAAACTTAATTATATTTTCAGTCAAATGGACTTAATAGATATCGATTAAGGAGAGACACACTTTTACAGTGCTGGTAGGACTGTAAACTGGTACAACCATTATGGAAAGCAGTATTCAGGGTCTTCAAAAAACTAAAAATGGATATGTCATTTGACCCAGCAACGGCTCTTCCGGGTGTCTAGCACCACGTGACAAGAGATACATGCGCATCCATGTTCACAGCAGCACAACTGATAATAGCTAAATCAAAGCAGATGCTGAAATGTCCATCAACAGACCAACAGATAAAGAAAATATGACATATATACATAATGGAGTACTACCCTGCCATAAAGACAAGAGATTGTGAGTCTTTTGTAGGTACATGGATACAACTTGGGATTATTACATTATGTGAAGTGAATCAGATTCAGAATATTAAATATCATACAGTCTAATAAGAGAAACCCATAGTATAAATAATAAAGTCAAGTGGAAGAGAGATTAGGACTGGGGGGGGAGGGGTTGAGAGTGAGGTGAGCCTCCGAGAGGAAGAGAGGGAAGTATATGAAGCTGATGTAATAGGTGTACAAAATTTTCAAGTTTAATGTAACATCTGTGCATCATGATATATACTAATAAAAAGGGGATAAAATTTTTTAAAAAGAGAAAATTTATCTCTGTCCTCACGGTTCATTATTTCCAAACTGTTCCCAGTAGATGTTTCCTTTCAGTAGCCAAGACTTTAAGTAACCTCTCGTGGCTGGCAAGATAATAAAATTCAGACAGAACAGTAACTCCTGTGGATATGTGTAAGGCCCCATCTAACATCCTCTTATCAACTTCTACCATACTATGGGATGCCTCACAATAATATCAGAAAATAACTGATTATCATGAGTTCCTCATAAATGCTAAATATTATTAAATAGGTACCTTTCTCAAGAACTTACTTAAAAGTCTCAATAAGAGACTCAAAATGAAACTCCATAATGCTACTTAATATTGTGTGTTTAATACTCATAATAACATACACTTTTCATATATATTATCTCATTCTTCATAAACAATTCCATGAAGTGAACAGTTGCAGACTTATTATAACTAATTTATAGATTATAACCAATTCAGGACTCGAAAGTCTTAAACACTAGATCACATCACTACTGAATAGCAACAATGGAAACATTCTGATCTTGAAATAATTCAAATTTCCAAAGAGTGTTTCAGTAATTCTTGCTCTACACATCCAAGTTACAAATCATTACTGGGTCAAATGTCAATTTAATGAATTTGGAACACCTTTTCTAAAATGAAAGATTGAAACAGAATAAAAGAAGAAAACTGTGATGGAATAGAAAACCAGAGTAGATGACAAAAATTAAAAATAGGAATTGTTTCAATTACAATTTTGTTTCAGTTATATGCATGTGCATCTTCGTGTAGGTATGAATATGCATAATATATCACAACATATGATATATTTTATACAGTGGGTCACAATTTAGATGCTATCTTTCAATTATTAATAAATATTGTCTCCTTTAGACTACCCTAGACAAATACAGAGAAAGATTGTATTTGTCAATATTGCACATTAAAATCTTAAAAAGACAGACTACAGTGTAATTCTTCCTTAATAATTCTTTCTCCAAGCAACACTAAAAGGAAACTTTACTCCAAAATACAACTCATATTAATGTAATTTGTATGTCAGTATAAAAGTAATGACTGCTTCCTAAACAGTTTCTAAAGGAATCATGTTTACTGAACACTTGGCAACACCAGAAGGAAAGTTTGAATGCAGATTAAGAGTGAGAATTCCTCTTTTCTGTGTAAACCTCAGGGGTAACCCCAGCAGGATCAACCAAAAGAAGCTGAGATCTGCTTACAATATTTCCCTTGCTTGTTCATCTCTTCAAAAATAGTAACTCTGATTGGTCAGAAATACATTGAGATCTGTCACAGTAGTAAGTTTCAATCTGCAATTTATGGTTTTGAATGCCTTGAAACCCTATGTGCACAGGATCACATGGCAGAAGAACTGTAACTTTGAAATGGAATCAAAACTGTGTATCAAAAAAGTAATACTAGAATTCCCCAATGACCCAACTTGTCCTATCCTTCAGACTAGGCGTATCCAAATTTTTGGCTTACCTGAATCACACTGAGTAGAGAGGAATTGTTTTGGGATGCATGTTAAAGATATAATACAGTTAACATATGATTACCAATTTTTCTTTTTTCATATTTTTATTATTTATTTAAAAGAAGGCAACATAAAACTAGTGGATTATTTGACCTTGTTTTTGTGATACTAAAGCATTAATGTCTTGATTCAATGGTAATAATTACATCTCTCCGTGAGTTCTCAAGGTAATCAACAGATATTTGGCTTCTAATTTTATTTTTCATAAGGTTAATCCTTGAAAACAGGTGCTCACAAATGTAGGTCCTGCCAAAAAAAAAATGTGGTGAAGTGTGACTGTGCAGCCAGGGACACTTATCCCTGAGAAAATAAGTTGTATAAAAGTCAATCCTTTTGGTTCTATTACTTACTTATACTCAGATTTCTCATATTAGGGACAACTCAATCATGTGCGTCTGACTCACTTCACTAAGCATAAGGTCTCAAATTATTCAGAAGAGGTATCACTGGATCAAATGAATCTTTATTTTCAGTTTTCTGAGGAATCTCCTTAATGATTGTATCAGTCTACAATCCTACCAGCTATGTAAAAGGGTTACATTTCCCCACATCTATGTCAGTATCTATTGCTTTTTGAGTTCTTGATAAAAAGCCACTCTGACTGGGGTAAAATGGTACCTCAGTTCTGTTTTGATTTGCATTTCTCTAATAGATAAAGATGTTGAACATTTTTTTCATGTATTTGTTGGCCATTTGTATATCATCTGAGAACTGTCTATTCATTTCAATTGCACATTTTTCAATCGGGTCTTTATTTTGAGGAGTGTATTTTCCTCCAGTTCTTTGTATATTCTAGCTATTAGCCTCCTGTCCAAGGAACAGGTATAAAAACATTTTTCTCCTTTCCTCAGTTCTCTCTTCACTTGATTATTTCCTCTGCTGTATAGAAATTATCCAATCTCTGAAAGAAGGCAACCTGATACATGTTATAACACGGATCAAAAGTCAAATCATCAGGCTAAGTTAAAAAAAAGCCACACACAAAAGGATAAACATTGTATAACAGTGCTCACACGGGCTACTTAGTACTGTCACACTCATAAAGTCAGAAATGAATGATTAACAGGTATTGGAACAAGATGATTTTGATGAGTTATTGAAGGATGGCAGAGTTTCAGGATGGGGTGACAAATATTTCAGAAAATTAATTACCAATAACATTGGTGATGTAGATGCACTTAATATCAATAAAGTATATATCTAAACCTGGTTATAATGGTAAAATTTATGTCTTAATCATCAATCTTAAATTTTATATAGGTTTCATACAACTGGACTGTATACATTTATAAAATTTGAAAGAAGAGAACAGATTAGACAAGGTATAACGAGTTGAATAGTGAGCCCTCCAAAAGATATGTTCTGATCATTGTTCATAGAGCTCTATATGTAACCTTTTCTGGAAAAAAAGAAAATGGTCTCAGGAGATGTAACAACAAATGATTATGGGAATGGACCTAAATCCAACAACAAATGTCCTCAAAAGAGAAAGGCAGAGAGAAATCTGAGACAGACAAGGAGAAAGAAACAGAAATTCAATGAGAAGACAGAGGCAGAGACGGGCTAGCTACAGCCATAATTCAAGGAAAAGCTCAAAATTGCCAGCAACCACCAAAACCTGGAACAGGCAAAGAATGGACTCTCTCTGGGAGCCTCTGGGGCAAGTACAACATTGTCAATACCTTAATTCCAGATTTCTGGCCTCATACTGAATGAAAACACTTGTCCTCAGTCGGGCCCAGTGGCACAGGCCTGCAACGCCAGTACTCTGGCTGAGGCAGGAGGATCACAAGTCTGTTCTCAGCCTGGGCTACTCAGTGACTTACCAAGAACCTGTCTCAAAATCAAAAATAAAATGTGGGCAGGAGATGTAGGTCAGTGCAAAGATCCATCTTCAGTTTTTTTTTTAAGCTTGTTTTTTCTCTATTCTCATCCTTTCAGCCCATGTTAAATGCTTGCAAGGAGTCTTCAGAGAATCGAATGGGAAAAGCTATAGTACTATAAAGAGTAAAACCCCAATCCATGTCTGACTTCACTGTGCATTTATTAGAGTATTTATTTCACCTCATTAAAATGATAGGTTTCTCCAAGAAATGTAAGGGATGCAGGTAGAGACAAGTAAAAATGTACAGCAAGATTACACAGCAGATTTACTTCCATTTGTTTTAACCTAATAGCTCGATGTAAATTTGTAAGTATATTTTAATCCCTACTCTGTTTAAAAATTTGTGTTTTCATGTGTACTTCCCAACAGCCCTTTGCTAAACAGAAATTAATAATTACTTCTATCTACTACATTCAAATTTTATTTTGGCTTATTTGAAGATTTAGAAGCTAAAGAAGATGTCATGTTGTCTCCTACATAGCCATCTGTAGATGGTGAATTGTGTAACATCCTTTATAGTCTGAGAATTAACATCCTATGTCCCTACTGCTATGGTGGTCTTTTTGTAGAATCTTACCTTCATCCTTTTGTGACAGCTTTGTAGATTTCTGGTTACCTCACTAGCCTGCGCTGTTACCAAAAGCGAGAGGTATGAAACGAAATATAAAATTGAAAGGCATCTGCTTCCTACCATCTGGAAAATTTTAAGATTCATATTTTAAATGAATAATTATAATGAAGAGATTATGTGATTTGTAGATTTCTTACTTTTGATGGTCACTCCTCAACATGTACAGAATTGATGTATCAATGAAAAAGGTATTTCTTTGATGTGTAAGCAAAAATACTGACCAGGCTGACTTTCATATCTTGGCACTGTTACTGGCAGCTGTGTTATCTTAACAAATAATGTAATCTTTTTAAATAGCCTTTTCTCCCCACCTACCCATTAAACTGGAGTACAATACTTCTTTCACAAAGTTGTTATAGTAAAATAAAAGATTTTAATTTTAAAAGTAAATTATCAGTATTTCACTCACTAACCACAATTTCATATTTTGCCAGCTTTCTCACATCTTAATTATTACTTTATCTTCTAACCTCATTGAAAGATTTAAGATCCTCATTAAATCATCTTAGAGTAGGACACAAGAATTGGAACTTTTTCAATATTCCCAGATGCCTGCTATGCAGCAAGATTAGAGAACCCTGTCTTGCTCATTGTTCTCTCCACTTTCCTCCACCCTCTCAGATCTCTAGACTGTACCCTCCAGGTAACCACTTAAGCTACCCTCTTAATAGCATCCTCAAATTCCCTACCGTGTCGTCCTTCCAAGGTATTCATTTATTAAAACCCAAACCCAGGTATCAAGGCCACCGTGCACTGTACTCCACACCTGAACACTGCTAGAAGATGGATAAACTAGAATTGGTGGAACTATAAAGTTTCAGTGTTCTATTTTAGCTGGGCCTTCAGCAATCTCAATCTCTCTCTCTCTCTCTCTCTCTCTCTCTCTCTCCCCCGACAATTCTTTTAAATTCCTAGTGTATCTGCCACCAAACTACTGCAAAATTTGATGAAATAATAAAGATTAATTTTATTAGCTTTCTACTATTGAATATATCTTTGACAGACAAGAGATATGCACGAAGCACCTCCTCTCATCCCAAAGAACAATGACTACCATATGAAATGCACTCTGTGAGTAACATCTAACCAATCTGTAATTTTCTTCTCAAGGTATACACCATTTTGACTTTAAAAAGTAACAGATGAGTTACATCACTTTTACTTGAAAGAATAACTAACAGAGAAGATAAGCTTATTCAGACTTGAGTGCAACAGATATTTTCTCAAAAACTAATCAGGTGAATCTGTCTTTGTTTTGAGATAGGGTCTTGCTCTGCAGTCCTAAACTCAATATGCAGCTTCGGCTGCCATTAAACTCCAGGCAATCCTCCTGTCTCACCCTCCCAAGTGCTGGGAATACAAGCACAAACTATCATACTTGGCTGATTTATATGTACTGCTGGGGAAACAAATTCAGAGCCTTAGCACGTTATGCAAGTGCTTTAACCACTGAGCTTTGGCCCCAGCCCAAATATAACTCAAGAAAGACAAAAAGACAGTGCTTTTGTATCTGCTACATCATCTTGACTGCTTGCCAACATTGACTGTTTTGTAATTTGTGAAATAACATATAAACACAAGAAAGGGTAAATAATGACAATAACATCTGAATACAAACATAAAACTACATTGTGTACAGGCAAGACTTGATAAACAAGCCACAGAATCGGTCAAGAACGACTCTTTTTCTTTCCATCTATTAATTCATACATGTTTCCAGGCACCTTATCACCCTCTTCTAAGAACACGAACGAACACATACATCCACACACACACCCCCTTCCTTCTTTCCTATGTCCTTAACGTGACTTCTGCCACTAGGGGGCAATATGCAAACAAAGATAAACATACCTATGCTATACTGAGTTCCAGACACTAATAAATTTAAGAACTATATAATTAAAAACCCTAACGCACATGAAATTAGACCTGAATATGGAAGACACACTTCAAATTCAAAAAATATTCTGGAAAGAGAGTTTAGAGAATCATACAACAGAGTTCAAAAAAGAAATTCCATTTTTTCAGTAAGTATTAATTAAAATACACTCAATTCCCTTAAGGGGGGAAAATAAAAATCAGGATTTTCTTTCTAATATCAGCTTCATTCTAAAGAGGATATAAGGGAGAATGAAAAACATAAAAAGTAGAAGTGCAGAGAGAGTACGAAGTGAGAACTGACTAACTGTTCTAATAAAACGTAAAGATGTTAAGAGTATTTTAAGGAATAAAAATAGATTACAGAGATAAACATAGTCATCAGTTCTTTAATTCTCAATAAATCTCTCAGAAATGCAGAAGAATTTAAGTCATTAATCTCAGATAATTCTACAACTTTTTGTACAGAATCTAAATTCTAAATGATTAAAATGTGATACATGTATGCACCAACTCCCAAGCTGAACATAACATATATTACATGTACTAATAAAAATAATAATCATGAAAAAATGCATTTAAATACACTTATATAATTTCTATTAACCTGAGACATTACAAAACTTCACCATTTATAAGGCCAATATATTTAGCACTTACAACTGGCAAACTTATTTTCTTACCCTCATTGGATGTATATCAGCATATGGAGGTTTTCCTTCAGCCATTTCTATGGAAGTAATGCCAAGGGACCAGATGTCAGCTACACAGTTATAGCCGATTTCTTGAATCACCTCAGGAGCCATCCAAAATGGAGTTCCTATGACAGTATTGCGCTTCGCCATTGTATCCTGCAGTAACGTTACACAGACATAAATATTATTACAAGAATTCAAAGAAAATCTTTATACCAAAACATATTCTTTAAAATACATGTTAAGCCCACATATTCTATTAGAAATTATTTTTCTAGAACTTCAACTAGTTATAACATGACATATTCAAGAATTTTAAATTTTGAAATAACCAGAAGTCCACAAAGTAACTCATCTCCACTTGAGATAGCTGTATAACAATAAAAGCTAAAAAAGTACCAAGACAGCTTCCTTTTTATAAACATTTTGATGACAAGATAAATATTTAATTTCCCTTAAACTGTAAATAAAATAAATAATACTTAAACTTGAATAAAGTACGGCTCCTTCACAAGCACAATCAAGTTAGACTTTTCTTCCCATACCCAAAAAAGTCAGTTTAGTCACAATCCAACTTGAACAAGTAAGCCAAAGTGTTTCCAAAAATTGCTAAAAGTCAACTTACTGTTAACTGACCCGCTACTCCAAAATCTGCCAATTTTGCATGTCCTTCTGTATTGAGAAGAATATTTCCAGCTTTTATATCTCTATGTATTTTTCTCATAAAATGCAAATATTCCAATCCTTTCAATGTAGATTTTAGGATGGTAGCAATTTCATCTTCTGTTAGCTGGAAAGAAGTATTTTCAAAACAGTATTGAAATACCACGTTATATAAACTCTTACCAGATAGGAAAGCTAACAAGTTTATTTGTTCATTAGTCCTTTCTTCTTCTTCTTTTTTTCTGCCTGTCCTTTATTTCAGAAAAGTGGGACTGAGCCCAGGGCCCCTACGCTACATCCTAAGGCCTTTATTATTGTTGTTCTTGATTTTATTTTAAAACAGGGTTTGCACCAAGTAGACTGAGGAATCTTGCCTCAGCTTCCCAAGCAGCCAAAATTTCATGGACACATCACCACACATAGCAACAAACACTTCTTTCTAATGATCCTTAAGCACTAAGAAAAAGCTAAAGTGTAAGTAATCAAGAACCTTTTTCCTCTTACAATATTCTTCTAATCCTTTTTACACAGTTTACTAATGAAAAAAAAATGATTAAATTTGTCTTTGCTTTCAAATTATCAATGTCATTCACAAAGCAAAGAATGTACCTCATGAATCAGCATGATCATTAAAGAAAAAAAATCTCTATTTCCCACATTATCTAACACTTGCGCAACCCTACCACAGCTATCTATTCTGAAAATTAAGTTCAGACACTCTTCCTTGTGACGCCTACAATTCTTGAGGAAAGTGAGAGCCAACAAGTTCACATAATATGGTTAAGGAAAGAAGGAGGGTGTTTTGCCATAAGTCCCTGCATGAAGCCCTTACACTCCTGCTTCCAGCCAACTCATCCCTAGTCCACTCAAGTAGATTTCTAAATTTCTACATTTCTTACCTAATACTTAAAACTTAAAAATGAAAACGTCAGTGGAAGACTACAAAAATGAAATTACAAAAGTGGTCAAAAAAGGAAGAGGGAAAAGGTGAAAAGGAGAGGTCAAGAAAAAGAGGAAAAGGAAAAGTTCTTATCCATTGGAGCAGCAGAGCCACTGCTATTTGTACCAAGAGTTATTAAGGGTTGTGTATGCATTATTTCATTTATCCATACAACAGTCCTATAGAGTAATATTTTTAAATACTCAGAAGTAAATTTTTGGACTTTTTTCTAGGTTCCTATTACAACAGCTAAAACTTTTGGAATCTGCTGAGTATTAGAGCCAAAACAATGATTCTCAGTATTCATAACATGTCCCTTTGAACCATATTAAGTTTACTTCCACTAATGAAATGATTTTTGTTAAGTCACTACACAGCTTCAGGATGGGGACAGATTACCAAGAGGCATCACCAATTCATCAGAGGGTTGGAAATTTTAGCCCTATCTCCCAACTCTCACCAATGTACAAAGACATAATTAAGTACATCTACACAATAGAACCACCGTAAAAACCCCAAATCATGGGGACTGCTCTCATACAGCTTATATTTTATGCCTAAGATAAGGGCATAGTTTTACAAAAAATAAAACAGAGCAAACAAGAAGTCAATGATAACTGCTATTTGAATAATAAAATAGAGACCTAAATAGAGAATAACTAAAGTGCTGCTTTAGACATCAAAGAGACTTTTTTTTCCCCCTTCTTTTTGTAAGTGTGAGATTCTGGAAGTGGGGACTGAAATCACAGCCTTGGGCATTCTAAGTACCCACCATAACACTGGACTACTCTTGCAGTTCTCCCCAACCTACATTTTTTACTGATATTTTAAAATGATATAAAGGAGCTCACAATGTGAATGGTTATCTGGGTATATAACATTGCACATTTAGGGGTATAAGATAAATCCATCTTGACTCAACTTCTCAAGCTTTTTCAAAAAACTTAGAAGAGGAGGAAACATTCTAAAACTTACTCTAATACCAAAGCCAGACAAAGACAACACTGAGATAACTACAAACCGATCGCCTTTGTGAGTACTCATGAAAAAATCCTCAAAAAATGCTAGCAAATCCATTACAGTAGGGTATTTATTTAAAAGACTACGACCAGGATATTTAAAAGATTACCACCACAAGCAAATGAAATTTATTCCTAGAATAAATACACAGATCATTCAACCTGCAAAAAGTTAACACAACGTTATTGCCTAGCATGCACAAGGCCCTGGGTTCAATTCCCCAGCATCACAAAAAGATTAGCCTGGCATGGTGGCACACGCCTGTAATCCTGCACTTGCGAGGCTGACACTGGATGACTGCCATGAGTTAAGGGCCAACCTGGGCTACAGAGCAAGACCCTTTCTCAAAAAAAAAAAAAAAAAAAAAGTTAATAAATCATCTTAACGCAGAATGAAAGAAAAGAAACCATATGATCATCACAACTGACAACAGAATAATCATTTGACTAAATTTAAAGACACAATTAGATATAAAAATAAACTAATTGCACTATCTCAACATAATAACCACACATATGAGAAACCCACAACAAACATACTCAATAGTAAAAAGTTGAAAGCTTTTTCTCTAAGATCAGAAACGAGGCAAGGAGGCCTGATCTTATCACTTCTATCCAACACATTATAGAAAAGTTCCAGACAGAGCAATTAAAGTTATCCAAACATAAACTAAAATTATTTATGTGTACAGATGATTTGACATGCATATAAAACACTATAAAGCTTCCAAAGACAATTTTTTAAGGATTAATGAATTCAATAAAACAGCAGAATAAAAATTCAACACAAAAAAATCTGTTGCTTTTCTATATATACATAAATCATAAGCAATCTATAAAGAAACTTATAGAAAAATTATAATTGCATCAAAAGAACAAAATATTTGGGAATTAACTAAGAAGGTTAAAGCCTTGTAAAATGGAAACTACAAAACATTACTGAGCCAGGCATGGAGGAACATAACTGTAAACCCAGCACCTAGGAGGCCAAGGCAGGAGGATCTCAAGTTCAAACAAATCCTATGCTATTGAGTAACTTAGCGAGACTCAAAAAGGGGTAGAGATGTAGCTCAGCACAAAGGCCTTGGTTTCAATTCCTAGTTCTGGGGGGAAAATGTTTGTTGAATTAAAGATATATAAATGCTAACACATCCCATATTCATGGATAAGAATACTTATTGTTGTTAAGATGCTGATGATACCCAAAGCACTCTACAGACTCAAGGACATCCCCTACCACAACCCCAATGACATCTACTGCAACAATTGTGTTGTGTCATACTGCACTGTATTTTTTGGTACTGGGAATTGAAACCAAGGCCTTCATTCTGAGTTACATACAAAGTCCTCTTTTTACTATTTATTTGAGACAGGGTCCATTAAGTTGCTAAGATGCTCAGACTTATGATACTCCTGTCTCAGCATCCCAAAGTGGTGGGATTACAGGCCTGTGCCACTGGGCCCAGCTGATTGAAAAAACTGTTTAAATTCCATATTAAAATTCAAATGGAGTAATAAGAGACCCTAAATAGACAAGACAATCTTGAAACAGAACAAAGCTACAAGACTCAAATTTCATGATTTGAAAATTCACTACAAAGCTGTATCAATCAATAGAGTGTGCTGTTAGCATAAGATTAATATATAAATAACTACAACACAACAGACAGTCCAGAAATAACCCTTCCATATATAGTCTCAAAGGCTCATAGTTTCAGAAGATTCAGTCTGTGACTCAGTGGCTCTGAGGCAGAAATATCAGGGTAGAAGGATATGGCAGAGCAAAGCTGAGTAGTTCCTATCAGCCAAAGGCAGGGAAGGGCAACAGTGCACAGGAAGGGGCCAGGGAGAAGGTACAATACACAAGGTATTACTTCTGAATCGCTCACACACAGGCATGTTTTACTACTACCCTACGAAACTCAGAAAAAGCCATTCAAAGTGATGATTCAGCTTTACTATCACATTCCATCCCTTGTCAACTTGATACCCAAACATATCCCTTAAATCATACTTACTCTCCAAATCAACACAATAAAAAGTTAATAATTCCATCTAGCATGATAAAAATTATCCTGCATATGACAAAAAAATACAATAATCCCATCCCCAAAACTGCAAGAGTGCCCATATGCTCAAAAGTCCAAGTCTCGTCTGAGATCCCAGGCGAACTCTTAACTATGAATTCCTGCAAAAATAAAAATGAAGTTACAGAATTCCAACACACAATGGCTCAGGGTGAACACTCCAATTCTAACAGAGGAACAGGAAGAAAAAAAAGAACCAAAGCAAGACCAAAAACTAACAAAGCAAACACTAAAACTTACAGCTCTATGTTTGGCATCCAGGATATACAGCGTGAGATGCAAGATCCAAAGGGCTTGCTGCCCCCACGTATACACCGAGAATTGCAGCTAACGGGGCCTCTCTCTTGGGCTGGCTCTACACATGTCCTGTGACTTTTTAGGCATTCCACATTAATTCCCGCATTCTTGGGTTCATTTCCACAGCTATGTGCACCCATTGCTCAGGAGTTCACTTTCTGGTTGTCTCGGTGTTCTTTTGAAATCTGGATGAGAGCCGCCCTCAACACAGCATCTGCATTCTCCATGCCTGAAATACCAGCCTACTGTGGATGATACTGCATGAAGGGCAAGCAGTGCAAGCAGCAGCCAAGCCTCCTTGAACTGTTGCTTTAGGGGCCTCTGAGTGCTTAATGGCCAGGCATGGTGAAATAATTTCCAAGGAACCAATTCCTTAGGTAGCCCTTCTTTAGTACACGACCCAGGGGTTCTCTCCTCAAATTACAGTTTTGTACTTTGGCCTGTGAGCTTGCAGGATATGATACCTTGCTGCTTATGGAGATGCTCCAAAGCACCTTCGTTCTTGTACTACTTCAACACACCTGCTTTCTTTTTAATGGTAATCATCTCTTTAGCAACCATACTTCCTGTGACCCCAATTTCACATGTTTCTTCTTAGACCAAAAATTAAGTTTTTCAAGTCTTTCCGCTCTAGCTCTAGTTTTTGCTCCAAATTCTCAATGTAAATCTCATGAAAACCACCTAACACAATCTATGCCATAGAGTGAACTATAAGCTACCTTGAAATTTCCTTTGCAAAAAGAATTTAGTCCACAGCCATTAAACTCAGCCTTCCAGTTTCAGAACTCAAACAAAAAGTAGACTGATTCTTTGCCAGAATGTAGCATACCCAGACTTTAGTAAAAGTCCCAAATGCGATCCCGTCTGAAACTTCATGAGGCTGGCCTCTACTGTATTTTTGTCAGCATCCTGATTTTCTGTGCTCTGACCAGAACTGCATCTGCCTCTGCTTACAGCATTCTCAGACTTCTCTAACCCACATCTCCAAGCCTTTCTAAATTCTCCCATAAACCAGTTCCAAAGGCTTCTGAACCACATGGCCTGGTACAGTCATAGCAACAAACCCCCTTTTCTCAGTATCAATTTTCTGTATCAATCAGTTTTCCTAATACTGGGACAAATATCTAGTATCCATAACTTAAAGGACACAAGGTTTACCTAGCTTACTGCTTCAGAAGATTCATACCATGATAAGCTAGTTCAAAAATAGAAATAGCATGGCAAGATGGCATGGTACAGCAAAGTTGCTTAGTTCATGGCAGCCAGCAGCAGGGCAGGAGAACAGTAACAGAGGAAGAAGTAAGGAATCAGAGACAGTAACCAAGGTGTCACACCTGTGTGATTCACCCAGATATATCAGGCAGTGTACTGTACTAATCCCATAGGCAGCTCACAAGCCAACTGACTTGACAATCCAGCTAAATTGTCACACACAGAAAGAACAGTCATTCCAAAAAATGATGCTTGGAAAAGTAGATTTCTATATGTTGAAGTAAAAAGTTACAGATCTTTACCTAACATTACATACATACATACATACATACATACATACATATTAACTCAAAATTGTATAAATTATATAATTATATAGTTAAGTGTATAAATATACAAAATTATATATGTCAACTATATATATATGTATATATAAATTAACTCTAAATCAAACACTTAAATGTAAGACCCAAAACTATATAATTCCTAGAAAACAGACAAAGTTTCACAATATTGGATTTAACAATGACTTTTTTTATATAGGTCAAGAAAAGGCATACACAAAAAAGAAAAATAAACAAATCAGGCTTCATGAAAACTAAACATTTGAACATCAAAAGAAATCATGTTAACAAAATAAAAACACAACGCACGAAATAGGAGAGAACATTTGTCATTTATTTATTTTTGTCTGTTTAGAGATGAATATCTGTAACAAGAACTACTAAAACTCAGAAATTAAAAAAAAGAAAAACCTGACTGAAAAATAGAAAGGCAGAGAAATTGAACGTTTATCCAAAAATACAAAAATGGAAATAAGCAAGTGAAAAATCCTTAATACCACTAAACTTTAAGAAAATTAAAACCAAGATCACAATGAAATACTATTTCTATTTGCACTAAGATGGCTATTTTACGTACATAAAACCCTGTGTACTGTTGGTGGGAAGGTAAAATGGCATAGCCACCATAGAAAACAATAGAGTAATCCCAAAAATAATAATAATAAATTCACTTGTATCTTTTTGCTTTCTATATGTATCTTATTAGAAACTTTTAGGACTGGAGGAATAGCTCAGAAGTTAAAAGTGCTTGCTTAGCAAGCCCTATTCAAGCACCAAGTACCCATGTTCAATTCCCCAGCACCACATAAGCTGGGCATAGTGGTGCACACCTATAATCCCAGCACTTGGGAGTCCAAGGCCAGTCTGGGCTAGACAGTGAGTTCAGAACCAGCCTAGACTAACAGAATGAGACGGTGTCTCAAAAAAAAAAATAAATAAATAAATTTGTATTACATGGCCCTCATCCTATGTTCCTGCTACACATCACTGCACTAAGCAAGGTTCCATAAGAGCAAGCATCTTTGTTTTGTTCGCTGATGTATCCATAATGTTTAGAACCGTACCTGGTACACTGCTATCACTCAATAAATAATGAATAAATAGATACAGACTTAACAATGCAAAGAGAAAGGAGACACCTCTTCTGATGTTCCCAAACTTTCTAAATTAGTGGTTTGCAGCCAAGCCCTGACAGTAGGAGATAGGAGTGCTATGTAGAACCAACCACTGTGCCATGCAGAGGGCATACAAGGTGACAATGCTGACCTACTTACCTAGCATTTCTCCTCTCTACTCCCATACCCACTAATTGCATAAAGATCAGAGAGTGTGAGGTGTTACAATAGCAACGTCAGTTCATTAAAAAAAAAAAAAAGGTCGTTTCATTACTTCAGTGATAACCTCAGCTACCCAGATCTCTGTGTTTATCCTCAACATTATATTATTTCCAGCCAATAAATAAGTCACTAATTCTCCATTAACTCTTTGGTTTACTATTCTCTTCCTGCATCCCATATTGCAGAGCTAACATATAGAAAATTCAGAATTAAAGAGAAACAATACTTCAGGGTCTCAAGATCGATCTGATTTTAATGTTATAAAGTCACTGGACAAAACCATAGAAAGAATAAACAAAGATTTCCCAAGGATCTTACACTGACTCATGAACTCTATCTGGCTTTGTTACTTGACTTGAAAGGTTTGTTCCAACTTTATAATTCTATAAATTTTTAACAAAACATTTCATATTAAAATAGTTTATTACTAACAACTAAACAAATTCACTCATATGGACATTAATTGTCCCACTCATTCAAAAAATCTCTCTTCCAGGCCATTATTTCAGACTGAGCTCCTGTACTAGGACCCAATGTATCAGACAAAAATTCAAAATATCAACCTGAAACTAACTTGTCATCTGAACTGAGAAACCAGGACAATAATAAAAGCCAAATTTCCTAAGTAGACCAGTCTCACAGGACATGATAATGAAGTTCTCTCTATTTAATCCTTACTTAAAATAACATAAATTAACCAATCAGTTATTTCCCTACTAATCTGTTTTTATGTCCTTGTTGCACAGTTACCTTCAAATGACCAATCTACTTTTTGTTTTTGTTTTTCCTTTCTCCAGCATTCCCTTGTCCTCTATTCTACCCATTAGCATCCTTGTTCTATTTCACACAATAAAATGTTGCCTGATACTAGAATCATAAATTAAGGCAATTTGATCTTTAATTAAATTTTGACATAGTTTTTGTCTTCTGACAACAATTTACAAAGAGTATTTTATGCAATTCCACAACTACTTAAGTAAGCAAAAATTCTTACTATCATCTCTTTTGCAGATGAAGAAACAAATTCACAGTAATTGTACAGTCTTCCAGATGTCACAGAAACACAAAGTGGGAAAGACCATAAGCCTTATACGTTTAATATTCCCTCTGTCATACTACTTCCAGACGTCACAAACATGAATACATGAGTTGGTCTTAAAATTTAAAACACAAAACAAAAGAGGCTCTAAGGCTTGTTCCAAGGGTGACAATCAAAAAATTTGACAATCACTAAAGCAAATGTCTAATCAGAACAGTTGCCAATGATAATAGCAATCAATCCTGTGGTTAACAAGAGCCATACACAAGCAGTAAACCTATCAGCCCTGAGTATCAGGCAGTGTCAGCCCCACCTCAACATTCAAATTCAAATTATTAAAAATGGTATGTGAGCCAACCAAAATAAGTATGCCCACTAATGAATTCACAAAGGTAACACTCGAAAACTAACCTTAACTATATTATGGGTGGCTTTAGAAATATTTTAGTGGAACCATATGTTATTTAATCCTACTAATACAAATATATGGACCAATTATTTAAAGATTTAAATAAAAATACAAAATCAAAGTATACTTCAAGTCACAAGGCAGGAAGAATGGCTCCTAATCAAAAAAAGTACAAGAATTTATTAGCTTTGTCTACATAAAAATGAAAACTTAGAGAAACAGTTACAGTAAATACAGTATGATACTGTCTAGAATTATTCAGACCATAAATCCTTCAGAAAAGCAGTAAGAACCCCAATAAATAAGGAAATAGGTTAAGTAAATATACAGCTTACAAAACAAAAAAATGACCTATTTAATGTACACACAAGTTATTAAAATGCTATCAAAGAAAAAAACTAAACAAAGCATCAATAATAAAATTATCTCATATGAATCACAATATCATTGAAAATATAGTACATTTTTTGCCAAATGAGAAGAATATAAACTAGGTATAAACATGAATTAAGGGTGAAGAATCATTTTCTAAAATGCCCTAAATAATATTCAATCCTTGAAAACTCACATATTGAACATTTATTGTTCATAAAAAGAAAAAAGTCTTTAATGTAACCTTCATGGGTTCCAATCTAAACTATTAAAATCAAAAATTCCAAAGTGAAATGGAGTCACAGGAAAGCCATTAGAATGGGAAGAAAGGAGGAAATCCTATCAAAATTATACTGCATACTGATGGACTTTAGGTCAAGATGGTGGCACAATGTCTCCTCATGAACTCACTTAGAAAGTTAAGAATATAGTCAAAAACCATCTGTTTAATGTAGCTGGGACAGGGAGGTGCATCCAACAATTGAAAGGAGGCTGGGGGATAGGGGCAGAAGTGAGGTGAGAGGACAGCAGTCCAGGAAGCTGCCCCAGGGCAACGGTAAAAGGCTGTGAACCACTAGCATTAGCACCTGGAGGAAAGCCTGGCCAGACCTCAGAACCTATGACAGAGCTAGGAGAGAAAGGTGCACCACAACAACTGAAAGGAGGCCACAAGAAGGTCAGAAATCCCGAAGACATATTGAAAGTGGAGGAAAACAGCAGCCAACTGAGTGGAGACCTGAGCTGCCAGCATCCAGAGACAGAGAAAGCCAAGAGACCAGAACTTCTGACCAAGGTAGTAAGCACAGATCCAGGAGAAGTGGAACTAACAGGAGGTAGCCCCAACCTCCAAAAATGAGCCGGCAGGTATTGCATACTACAAACACAATGTGACCCCTACAAAAGGCCTCTTGGAGCCTAGATAAGCAGCAGCACAAGGCAACCATGACAGGCAATGATGTAAGCAGGAGCCATTAAAAAAAAAAAAAAAGAGCCTAAAACTGAACTGTTCAGAGTAAAAGAAAGCTCAGAAGAATGCATCTGGGTTTTGGGGGTCACTCTTAAACTATGTGTAGGAAAAAAAAATCGACACAAGAGACAGTTGCAGAGAGGAAAAAAGGCTGCTGACCTCTTGAACAGCTCATGTATAGTGGGAGTACCTCAGGGTGGAGAGCCCCATTCTTGGGGGAGGGAAGCCAGGACAGGTGGGAGAACTTCGCTGAGGGGGCTGGAGGTGATCAAGACACCTGAGAGGCCATCAGACTGTTAGGTCCTCCCTGCCTACTCCCAGCATAAAACTTGGAAGAATTTAGGCTCCTCCCACACATCCTCGTACTCACTCAAAGAAATTTCTCCACTAGGCATTTAAAGTGAAGATCCCCAAAAGGACACACAAAGACATGCCTGAGGCCCCAGAAACTAATGTTATGGGCTCTGAAGTAGCGGAACTCATACAGAAGGAAGTCAAAAAGCAAATAAGCAAGTCAAACAACCAGTTCAAACAAAATAATCTCAAAGAAATGCAAGCATTGATCAGTGGATTTAAAGAGGAACTTTCTAATCAAATAGTCGCCCCAATGGAGACAAAGCTTAATGAGCATATAGAAATCATAGACAAAAAGTTGGCTGAGGTACATAAGGAAATGCAAGACATGAAGAAACATTTTAATAGAAGTGGAAATTTTGAAAAGAAATCTAGTTGAAATTCAGGATACGAAAAATATCTTTGAAAGCAGGGGAAATCGACTCAAAAACTCTAAGGACAGATCTTCAGACTCTGAATATAAGACTGTGAAAACAAATGCTATAATTCGGCCTTACTCCAAAATTAGAAATGAGCAAAATAGCTGGATACAACAGCTGATGGATGATTCAAAAAGAACCAATCTCAGAATTATGGGTGTGAGGAAAATGGCAGAAGACAACACCAAAGGTATAAAGAATTTATGCACTAAAATCATCAAAGAAAATTTCCCAAATCTAAGAAAAAAAATTAAGTTTCAGGTACAAAATGCTATCAAACACCAAATAGCCTCAACCAGCAATGAGACTCATCATAGCACATCATAATTAAAACCTCAGAAATACAACATAGAGACAGAATATTAAAAGCAGGAAGAGAAAAACAGACATTATTTAACTAAGGCAAACCCATTCAAATTACCACAGATTTCTCAATGCAAACCTTAAAGGCCAGGAGAGCCTGGAACAAGATCTTTCAAGCTTTTATAAACAGCAAGTGTCAACCCAAGTTGTTGTATCCTGCAGAATTATCCCTGAAATTTGAAGAAGTAAAAATTTTTCATGACCAAGAATCTGCAACCACTAGACCAACACTGCAGAAAATACTTGAAGGAATCTTTGAGAGAGACAGAGAGACAAGCAACACCAAAGAACATCAAGGAAAGGAAACACCAAAAGAGAAAGTGTACCAAAAAAAATAGATGGGTATTTTATTCACTTGACTGGTATCCTTCTAAAACAATACCAGTTGCCTCATAAAATCTGTGAAACTTCCCTCATAATTACTATTTTAATAGTATATTAATTTGCAAAACATAATTATATTCAACCTGGGAAAGTGGTATAAAATCTTTTAAAAATATGTATGTGGGAATTTATGGATGGATAGGTAGATAAAAACATAAATCAAATCTGGCAAAATGTTAGTAATTAATGAAATATGAGTAAATAATTTATAAAACTTTAAAAATTCTGAAATAAGAATGCCATTATATCTAATGGTTTATGTGTAATATACCTATGTGATATAGATTTAAGTTAATGTAGCAATTCAATTAATCAGTCTTTGATGTAAGCTTATCCTACGAAAACTGAGTGATGTGATGTAATAACCTGAATGTCTTTTGAATATAAACATATACCTTTCTCAACTAAAAAATTTGAAATTTAACTTCTCTCTTCTCCTTCTCACATTTTCTAGCCATGTGAATTCCATTGTTATAGTTCTTTTTTTATGTGGACTGGTATGTGAGAGCATGTTAAAGAATTGCAACAAAGATATAGCAAGATACAGAAAAAAAGAACTTTGGGCAAATTGCTGCATCAAGATATGGCCACTGCAGCCCATTCTAGAGGCGAGAAGCTGAGCTAAATAGTGGAGATTTCAGTGGTGAAGTGAGTCAGATGCATAAGATTAAATCTGTTAAATGTTGTCTTAATTACGTTTTCATTGCTGTGACTCAATACCCGACACCCACAAATTCAGGAAAGGTTTATTTTAGCTCACAGTTTCATATGGTCACAATCCATTCAGGGGTAGCCGGCAGCAATCAGAGTACAGGACCGGGCAGAGGTGGAGGCAGCGCCTCACGCCATCACAAACAGGAAGGCAAGCTGAGACCAGGTGAGACTAGTCCCAGTCCTCCAGGAAGGCAGGTGCAGCTTATGTATCCTTTCAGGTCTCCGCCCAGTACTTAGTCCCTCCTGCATCCAGGTGTGGCCACTACACACCGTTAATCCTAACTCACACGCCTTTAGTCTTAACTGTAATCCAGCCCTCCAGACTAGACCCCAATCCACCAATATCACATGGTTCCATAGACAATCCATAACATTAAAATACACAAGACTTTTGGGGGACACTCCAGATCCCAACCAAAACAAATGTTCACAGGGTTTCTCTGATTTAGGAAACCCAGAATACAGCCATTCTATAGAATTGACTAGGTGTGATAGTGCGAGTTACAGGAGAATAGGGAGGGTGAGAGAGGGACAAAAATGGGGAGGAGAGGGGATTGTAATATTGATGTGATACATAGGGACACAAAATACTCAAATTCGTTGTAAAAATTATTTATCACATATATATTAACAGAAATGGTGGGAAAAATAAAAATTCCTATTGCAAAAGGAAAAACTGTACTGCACATTAAAATAAAAAAGATAGTATACCAGCCAGAGAAAAGATTACAAATACAGTAAAATAAATGACAAACATTATAATGACAAAATCAATGGAAAGTCACACACAGACCAAATTTCAGACAATGGCTCAAATTGCAAATAAACCTTAACCAATTTGTAGGAATATATTTTTTTACCTGGAACTTTAAAATACAAATGATCAAGTGAACTGTGCATAAGAATAACTCTACCAAGATTTCAGCAACTCTCTAAGTACAATGGGTCACTAACAGGAAGGTGGAAGGAGCATACT
Organism: Ctenodactylus gundi; assembly: GCA_004027205.1. Classification (NCBI taxonomy): domain Eukaryota; kingdom Metazoa; phylum Chordata; class Mammalia; order Rodentia; family Ctenodactylidae; genus Ctenodactylus; species Ctenodactylus gundi. The sequence continues at coordinate 214,864 of PVKB01000143.1, forward strand.
CTATATAGCAGTCCCTGAACTACATTTTTTTTTTTCTGAGACAAGGTCTCACTCTGCAGTCCAGGATGGTTTGGAACTTACCATAGAGCCCAGGCTGGCCTCAAACTCGCAATAATCCTACTCAGTGCTAGGATTATAGGTGCGTACATACCACCATGCCCAGATATTATTAAGTGCCTGGGGATCGAACCTGGGGCCTCTCACTTTGTAGGCAAGCATTCTAATCACTGAGCACACTCCCAGTGCTGGGACTATATATTTACATCATATTTACTTTCTGTTTTTTGGATATATGCTGACCATTTTATTATCAAAAAGAAAGTCATTTTCCTAAACTGATGGGAGCTTTGTTTTCAAATAATCTCTGCTTTAAACAAATACTATTTACACAAAACACTGCCTGCCCATTACCTAATATGGCTAAGATTAATTTGGAAACTATTTATTCCCATTGCCACACACAACTTAAAGGAGTACATTTTTCATTTCTGTAAGAACGTCTTTGGCTCACAGAGGTCCATACACAACTATTTCAAAATGGTTAAGTTTATATTGAAGACACTTGAGGGAAATAAAAACACAGGGGAAATTATTTACTCAGGTAGGAGGTAACAAAAGATTTCAATTCTAAGACAGAAAAGTCTCAGATCCATTCTCAAACCACAGATAACACCTCTTTTAATATCTGTTAAGAACTCCTTCAAACAAAAAAAATTCACCCACAGAGTACTCAATTTATGGATTTAATCTTTAACACATCACAGGTTTAATTTCATTCTGATACTATACAAATAGGCAATGTCCTTTTAAAATCATTTTGAATCACATTTTACAGCGTATTTTAAAGGGGGGGGGGAGTGGTAGAAAGATTATAAACCATGAATGAAGCATCCAGCAATCAGGGATGGAACTAAGACTTTCATAGCTGAGCTAATACATTAAAAGTCGGAAATCTACATCTGGTTTCAATACTGGGATGAATCCCACTGGCAAATTTAAAAAGAATTTCATTGTACAAAAACAAAAAGATGTTTTTGATAGACATTAGTCCTCTGGTTACTTTTGTTTCAACAGTCATATGATTAGGATAATAATATGATACACTTAATATGTCACTGTATATATGGTTTTGATAAAACTGTACCCACCAACTTGTCTCAAGGGTACAAGCACAGTTTTAAAATACAGACTGACTTAATATTTTTAAGTCAGTAAAAATATATGCAAGTGAAGTTTGCGTAAGGTCACACAATTTAAGAACTTAAATTTTCTAACAATGAGATTTGAAACCCTTAGCTAAACTTCATCTTTCTGATATATTTAGGCACATAAAACAATATACAAACCCAATATTTAATACCCATTACATAATAACAATACAAAAAAACTTTTCAAGTGTCATAGCAGATGGATATTTTCCATAAAAATCTTGTGTCACTCTCACAGAGACTTCGCGTATAGTTTTAAAAACTGCAATCCTCTATATTCTGTCATTTGTAGAAAACTGGATAGATCTGGAGACCATAATGCTAAGTGAAATAAATCAGGCATGGAAGATTGAGTACCACCTGGTTTCTCTTAGATAATTAATCTAAATTATAATAAATACAGAGCAAATAAAAGTGATGGTAGGAAATGGGGAAACAGATTTTGGGGAAGGAGAAAGAGGACTGGGCAAGTAGAGGAGGAATAAAAATGACTAAGAATCAATAAATATATATGCCAATTTCCCAAGATGAATGTAATTATTATGTACTCCAAACTTAAATTAATAAAAATACAAATAAATACTCATACTTTTTTAAAAAAAGAGTAGAATCTTAAATAGTCTGACATGGTTTGGATCTGCAGTATTCCCCTAAAAGCCTCACAAAGCTGGATGTAGTGGGATACCTATAGAATCAAGTGCTATTCAGAGGTGGGCCTGGCTAGAGAGAGTGAAGGTTTGGAACTTGACATAGAGTGATTATATCAAATGTGCTGAGATTAGGAAACACCGAGGGTAGTTTTCAGGTGTGTGTGACTGACTTCTGGGCCAGAAAATGAGAGAATATCATCACCTATCCAAGGTGTGGGTGGCCCACCTGGTAGCTTGAACTAAATTGAAAGGAAAGAAGAAGAAATACTGTGAAAGCTTCTCGTGGGAAAGCTGCAGCCTTTGCCTTAGTCTCTAGACATCGATTTGCTCCTCTCACTAGGAGAAAAACTGACTACAGATGGGTGTCTCTCTTATGAAATTCACAAAAATAATGGCATACAAAGGCCCCGAGACAGGTGACCGCATAGACAGAGGTGCAGAGGACTCCTAGGAAAGGGATGAATAACTGAAAAATGGGTCATGTTGTGAAAAGCTCTGCTGTGACTAGATTTCTTCCATGTGCTTCTACCACTGCCAGGCTCCCATGAACAGACTACGTGAGACCATCTGAAACTGTGACCTAAAACACATCTTTCCTCCCTTAAATTATGAGTATCAGTATTCAGTCGCAGCAACGAATAAGTAACAAAGCACAGTCTTTTAACACCTGGCCAATCTCCTGATTTTTCAAGATATCACCCAATATTCCCCATGTCAGGATTAATCTGTCCAACGATGACAGCACACAATTATTGAATACTTATCATCAGCCACTCTACAAATATTACTCAGTATCTACACAAATGTAGAAGGTACTAATGAAAATTTACTGATAGCCTGTAATACTTTCCCAATTCTTTCGGACAAAACGAGAACAAATCATCAAACTATGAGGCAATGCCTACAAATTTTTTGTTTTGCATTTTAATATATTTTCTACTTTTTAAAATTTGAGCATTATTTATTGCATATCTGTATTCTTATGAAATGCACAGTAAGCATTTGTGCATTTTTTATACTGAGGATTGAACCCAGAACTTTCACACTGAGCTGCATCCCTAGCCCATTTTTATATGTACACATGAATTCCAAGTTCTGTAACATATTAAATACATGGGGTTTCAAGAATCAATGCCAATCCATCCTCCCCTCGCCCCATTTTTCAGACATTCACCTCTTTCCTAGGAGCCCATTGCCCCTCTATCTACACTGTAACCTATTTTGGGGCCTTTCTATGCCCTTATTTTTGTGAATTTCATATGACAGACACCTATCTATAGTCAGCTTTTTGTGTTTGGTCCATTTCACTGAGCATTTCTGGCCAAATGTTTCATATCTGTCTTTCTTTATTGCTGTGCAGTATTCCACTGCATATAAGTACCACACCTTCCTTAACCATTCCTCTCTTGAGGGCAGGTAAGTTGTTTCCCAGATTTGGCTATTATGAATTGTGCTGCTATAAACATGAATACGCATGTGTCTTTTGAATGTGTTGGAGTTTTCTTTTGGGAATACGTCCAATAAAGCAGAAGCTGGATCAAATGGGATTTCTATTCTAAGCTTTCTAAGGAATATCCAGACTGCCTTCCATAATGGTTGAATGGTTGTATCAGACAGCATTCGCACCAAACTGCATCCCTTTTTTGCCACACCCTCACCAACAACTGTTTTCTGAGTTCTTGATGTAGGTCATTCTCACTGGGGTGAGATAAAACCTCAGTGTTGTTTTTATTTGCATTTCTCTGACAGCCAGTAATAGAAAACACTTTTTCATGCATTTGATCGCCATTTGTACAACTTCTTCTGAGAAGCATTTCTTTTCACTTCTTGATGGGATCGTTTATTTTAGGGGGGTTTTACTTTTTAAATATTCTAGATACTAAACCTTTACCTGAAGTATTACTGGTGAAGATATCCCACTCTGTGGGTTTTCTCTTTGCCTTGTCGATAGTTTCTGTTGCTATAGCAATATCTACAATACTAAAGTCATCTACAGAAGCACTTCATGACATTCATCTTTAAAATGACTATGCCTCAAATCCAGTACCTTTAAAATAAAATCCAGCCCATCTACCATAACGTAACCTGTTAACCGCTGAATAGCCTCAGCTGTATCCCCTCTCCAGAAAGGTTTCACAGAGGTAATCACTTTTGAGCTGACTCTTAAAGAATGAACACAGTTCATCAAGTAGTAGACAGGGAGGAAAATTATCAGTGTATGCAAATGCAATGGCATAATAATATATAAAGTCCAGTACCAGTGAATGGTTGTATCTGAACGTAATGTGTATGAGAAAATCAAAGGAATCATCAGATTCGGCAATGCTGTTATGTACCTACAAGTTTTTAAGTGGAAAACGACAAGATCATATCTGAACTTTTAAAAAGAAAGCTCTGAAAGTAAACACAAAACCAGAACCAAGAAGTAGACAAACTAGAATGAGAAACATAGTAATAATTCATAACAAAGCTTGCTCTTCTGGCTTCCCCTCCCAGGGTCCTTTCACTAAACGACACTCTCCTTCCAATGAGAGAAGACGGGATTATAACAGAGAAAGAGGGCTTGCCACAGATACGATATGACAGTCTTCCCACAGAGTAATGTGCAACATATAAATAAAATGTGTGAAGAAGAGCCTTTCTGATGAAAGAGAAAAAGAACTGGGAGAAATGCCAAGAAGAATAGCAACAAAGGTAAAAAACTGGGCAACTTACCAATAAGTTAAGCCAAGAAAATACTTTCATAAGTTTAATTTACTTAGTTAAGGTAAAGGGAATAGTCTATTCAGGGGACAATACTATAATGTGGAAAAATCATAAAGTATTTATAATCCAATCAAAAAACTTAGAAAAGATGTACTGAAGCGTGATGTGAATGATGTATTTAATCAGAGATTAAGACATGGTGATACATGATTGCCATGAATACTTTTAATAGTCTAATCCTACATTAGCTTTCCTTAGCCTTTGTGTTGTGGCTTGGAACTCTAAGCAGCAAGTGTGAAAAACACTCAAAACTCATTTTCAATCCATGGGAAACATCAACCAAGGAGCAATAAGTACCACATTCTACACAAAGACTCTCTCCTATGATTCTGAACAGTAGTACCTACTCAGGCTGAAGACAGAGTTGTACCAGAAAGAAGCAGGGACACCAGAAATTACATCAGAATCAAACCATTCTGATCTAGAAGATACCATAAATCTTTAATCCTCATAGTTACACTTTTCAGTAGATTTATTACACCAAAGATTTACTACCGACCAACCTCTCTGAGAAGTAATAAACTTAAATGTCCCTTACTATAACAAAAGTATTGAGGGGTCTACGGCTTTGACATACAACAGCTTTGATACAACAGATACTTTTTTCCAAAGTTTAAGATTCATTTGGGGAGCAATTTTAAACGGTTTTTTCCCTGAAGTTTTTTGTTTACTCTGATAAATATATAGAAACATGTTATTTTTTTTGTCCACCTAATATCCAGCCATACTTCTCCTCCTAACTGATTAGGAAATCACTACTTTCCCACCCTCAGACTATGTATTACTAGTAAACTTCACCCTAATTGTAGGTTGGACACATGACCTAGATATAAGCCAATTACCACAGCACATTTCAATGGCCACAAAAATTTGTTCACAAAAAGGCACATAGACCTTTCTAAATCAATGAGACACAAGACTATCACACTTTTCTTTTGGATTTCAAAGAGAAAGGTGTAACACAGGAAACTGAAGACAGCTATCTGGTAACTATGAGGGAAGAGTTTATAAGAAAGTTGAATGGATAAAGCAAAACAAAGTTACGAATAATAATAATTCCTTTTATCCTGAATCAAGCCATCCACAAAACTAACTATGCAAAGATTTTTCAGAAAATAAATTCCATCTTGAACTTAAGTGAGAAAGTTTAGGCAGGTTTTCTGTAATTTGTAACCAAGAGTTAAAACTGAGTCAGTAAATGTGAAGTTAACAGCAAAGAGTAGGAAAGGTTCTGGAAAAAGACAATTGTACAAAGCATAAGCCACTAACTCCAGAAATGCTAGAGGATATTCCAGATATGTAACAGATTTTTATTTTATGTTCCCAGAACAACAGAAATACAGTAATTAGAAACAGGGAAAATGGAATAAACATATCTTTTTAAAAACAACACGGACACTTACACAAGTTCTCCTTTTGCCTTTATTTTCCTACCTTGTCCTCTAATTAATGTTTATATCGAATTGTATTAATATTGCATTTGGACTTTGCTGAGAATTCCTCAAATGTTTCAGTTTCCATTAGTCTTATGAAATACATGACATAACACATGTATGATCACCAAAATCCCTTACTGAAACTTTAATGGTTTGAAGAAATTCAAGGAGTATGTGGCAATCTCTGAAATACTTAAATCTCAAAAATAATTTGTAAGCTCACATGTAAGATTTTTATCTAAATATCCAGCAAGCCTCATATCCCAACTTCTTTATAACCAAACTTTCTCTCTACTGGGAAAAACAATACAATGTAACAGGGTTCTTAAGATACTTGGGATGAAGAACATACTGAGGAAAACAGCACAGCAAGTTTCTTTTACCCCTCACCACTCTGTTACCATCCACCTACACAGAAAAGGTGAGATACAAAATATCCAGGGTTTTAAACAATAAAAAAGTTGGGTGATTTTTCCAGAAAAACACAGATCTGTACAATACAAAGCACATACATTAGGAAACATAACTAAAATATTTTAACCATTTTTATATACAAGAGCAGAGAGGTCTTCTTTCATGAAATCTGGATTGCACATGTCTGGCAAAGAAAAAAAGATTAATAATCTATCACAAAACCCCAAAATAGTGATTTAAAATGAAAGCTTTCACTACTTACACCATATGTAAATATATATATATATATATATATATATACATACACAAATATATATGCTGCTTATAATCCCTTGATCTGCACAGAAAGGGAACTGATACCCTACTATGAAAATGGTCAGTGGGTAGACATTTTAAAATCCTTTCCCACATGAAAAGATTCCTGAAAAGGAGATCAGAAGACAACGAAAAACACTCAATATATAAGGAGCTATAAATCCAGTATGTACTGGTATCTATTACACAAAGGAAGAACATGCAACACAATGATTAGGAAAGTCAAATATGGATTAGTCCAGTAACACAGAGACAAGTAAGACCCGCAAAACGCACTTTATGGAGGAGAGATCCACATATATTAAAACAATGCTTACTATTAGCAATGATATAATATCAAGCCAAAAAATTTTAATAATCAATAATAAGGAATGGATATCTTTATGAGGAAAGAAATTTGTATAATACACACTAAAGTATATATTTAAGTGCCACAAATCAAACATTAACTTTAAAGGATATTAAATATGAAGCACTAATTTATTTTAACAACAGTAGGATAAAATACTCCAGTATATTTTAAATAGCCACTGTCTGATTATATTAACCCTCACTGTACCTAAAAATTTAAGTTATGTCTTAAGGACTGTGTATACCCTTTATTAACAACAATAAATCAAAAGTGTCAGTGGCGAATGCTAGTACTATTTCCTTGGTTCTACAATCCTCTTTATTATGGTACTCAAACACATCAGACAAATAACGTTCAGATGCAACGGCACTCCCATCTGTTTATGACAGGATAATGATGGCAACATCAACAGCAAATATCCCTAGGACTTTCTTAAATGTAACAAGTATTATTCTGATACTTTTTATACATGTAATCTTCAGAAACCCAGTGCAGCATGAAAATACTCTGAGCTTACTTAATGCAGACGAAGTCTCACACTGAGATTGAAACAAACATCAAAAGCCCAAAATTATCAGTGAAGTATTAGTAAGCAAAGCAGCTTTAATGTATCCTTTATACTTCTAAAAATAGTAATCAAAGAAAACTGGACTTTCCAATTTTTTCCACTATACCACACAAATCTACCACCAGCCTTCAGGGAGAAAAAGAAAACATACATCACTTAAAAATTGCCTTCCTCAGTCAGCAACATCCTCTCCATTACTCTCTTGTTTCCCCACGACCACCAGCCGCACAAAAACAGACTTCATACTGGTAAAAGGCAAATTCTAAAAAGCTCTCTCATATAATGAACTAGATATTGTTACAAAGTTTGAAGATACAAAACCTATTTCATATTGTAATGGACCTCTCACACATTTTGCTAGGTATCAGATACTCTGAAAGGAATAATTAGACTACTACTATCAGAGCACAGGTTCGTCAGGAGCTGCAAATTATGGAAACAAAACAAAAAACAGTGATTCTCCAGGAACTAGTGCACATCAACATTTAAGTTTGTTTCTAATTCTCCACTTTGACAATACTCTTGTATCAGTCTCACTATACAACTACACCGAGATTTTCAAATGTTCAGAAAAAGGAAGAAATCCAGCAGATGGGTTCGAGAGTAGAAACACATTCAACTACAAGAAACTACCAGACCACTCCTCACACTCCCAGAGTAAGAGCCTCAGCTAGAGCAGGCAAAAAAGGCACCTGGAACAAAGGGAGGTGCCTATCATGTGAAATGTGGAGGAGGGGATTCCAGGCTCAGCACCATAAGGCAGGAGAGAAGGCATGAGCAAAAAGGGGAACAGAAAGCTGGTTGGTTTTCCACCGAAGATGAAAAGAAAATTTTAAAACAATTGGGTCTTATCTTCAACCTGCCTTTACTCATAGTAATGAACCTATTATAGACATTCTGGTATTACACCCCAGAACAAACAAACAAACAAACAGAGAGAGGGCTTTCTCTAAAAACTTGAAGAGCCCTTGCAGAGGCCCTTCCCTCTACCAGCAGCTCCCAATTCATTCACCTTCATTATGCCTGTCAGTCTAGAAGGGCTGTCCCATGGCTCCCAGGGAAAGCTGGCCAGTCTTCTTGTTCCAAGCGCAAGGCCAGAGGAAGTAAGAGAATCGAGCAGTCACACCAGAGGAACCAGAAATTACTCAGGAAACAAAAAATAACCTTTTAAAAAACCTATTACTCGTGCTGGAGGAATGGCTCAGTGGTTAAAGGGCTTGCGTACCAAATGCTAAGTCAAGCACTAAGTACCAGAGTTCAATTCACCAGCAGCACATAAACTGGGCAAGGCGGTGTACACCTGTAACCTCAGCGCTCAGAAGGCTTAGAAAGGAGAATTGCCGTGAGTTGGAGGCCAGTCTGGGCTCCATCCTGAGTTCAGGACCAGCCTGGGTTACAGAGTGAGACCCTGTCTCAGAATAAATAAATAAATAAAACCTATTATTCTCAGAGCATTCTGCAAAGTGTCTCCATCCATGAATTAGTATATCTACGTTACAAAAAAATCAATAATCAAAAAGAGAAAGCAAGATGTAACTTAAATTATCGCTCCTAAAATAAAAAGTTCACCTAGAAGAGTCAGAATATAAAGTAAAATAAACCACTTTTGTTTTCTGCCAAAAAGACAGACAGGTAATATAATCTAAGTGATATATATATTTATGATTTTATATAGCTATGTGAATTTACATAGGAGATTCAAACAACTAATGAAGACAATACAAAAAAAAAATCAAAGAAAGTTTTCTGAAGCTGAAGGGAAAAAACAAGTGTTTATACTGAAAGGAATTACTGAATGCTGAGCACAAGTGATAAAACAGATTCAAACACCATGGCATAGAGTGGTGAAATATCTTCCTCCTTAGGAAACACCAGAAACACTGAGATAATTAGAATCTGAAGTTTCTAGAGGGGGATAAAAACCTACAAAAAATGAGACTCTGGCAGGTATTATCTATCATACTGGCAACACTGAATGCTAGAAGGTGTTAAAGGGAAGTCTCAGGCCTCAGACAGAAAATAACCTTCACTTCAAAATTACAGGCTAATTATCAATCAAATACAAAAGTAAATTAAGGATGTTTTTAGATATGCAAGGACTGAAAAAGTTGACCTCATACTCTTTATCTCAATGATGATCACTTATGAAGAATATAAAACAAACGTGAAAACCAAGGAAACAGGAAATATATAAGAAAATAGTGGCACTGACCCAGGAATCCAGTGAAAAGAAATTCCAAGGAGGCAGCTGTACAGCAGACCTAAAAAGCAATGAGTCTATATTAGGACAAGAAATCAGGCAGTCCCAAAGAATGTCTTCTCGAAGAAGTATGACAATACATTCTAAGAAACAGATAAAGTGAGTAGGAAGCAAGAAGACACTAGGAAAATGATAAAGACAGCACATGTCTCTTTCACTATGTTGAAAAAAGTACAAAAAAAAAATCAAAAAGTTATGTAACCATGGAACCCTAACACAAATCCACCAGTTTAAAATATGGCAATGATTTTGAGCAATTGATTAAGTGTGACAAAACAATCCACTAAACCAAATGCTGAGCACATTGGCTTTTGAGTCAGTGACCGACAGGTATGATACTGTGCCTTTAGAGATGAAAATATAATTTTAGCATTTGTTCTTCTAAGATGTATTCTCCCTCTCTCCTTTGACTCATTCATTTATTCACTCCTTCAACAAATATTCACTGAGTATACTGGCATACCTCAATATGCCTAGCAAGTCCAGAAGCTAAAGACAAAACAGTGAGAAAACACACACACACACACACACACACACACACACACACACACACACACACACACACACAGAGAGAGAGAGAGCTCTTTTGGAGACTGTACTGATGACGCCTCCTCTTTTGAGAATTTGCTGAGCTAACTGGGCTAAATGCTTCTTCTCTTTTCTCCTAAAGAAAACCAGAATTGAATTTAATGTTTTACATATACATTGCCTCACCAAGTATGCAGACCATACAAAACATCAAAATATATTAGTGTTACTGCACCGCCAGTGGGCACAATGGTCCCAGATCAACAAATGTGTTCAAACCTTTCCAACTCATTCAGGACCAGCCTGGACTACAAAGCAAGACCCTGTTTCAAAAAAATTTAATAAATAAATAAATAAATAAATAAAAAACTGCAGTAACAAATCCTAACAAAGAAATCTTAAAATAGTCCCCTAAAAATTTAAACTTTTGATAATTTTTAACTTAAACATTTAGCTGCTCAAAACACTTGGGTTAAATTTTACTAACAACAAAAACAAAGATCTCTTTTTATAAGGTAAAAAAGACCATGGTTAAAGTTACCAAGATGCATATTTTTAAAACATAAAAGATCAAACACAGAAATATTACATGATTTTTGTAAAAATCAGGAAACTAATACAACATATCCTGGTATTTCAAATACACTAAGGTTACTAGCAAGCACAATTTTTAATGGCCCTTCTTTGATGCCTAGCCATTATCTGTTCAATAATACACATTACTGACACCGGTAGTAGTAGCCATCCACAAAAATGTAACATAAAATAGATGAATAAGATAATTTTATATTCACAGATTAAGCAGCCAAAGAATTGTTTCAATTCAACCATCATCAAAAGTGTGCAAATGCTAGTAGCTATTCTAGCACTTAGAATATACCCAAGATGAGTACTCTGAATCTACTGGAGAAAGTGACCACAACTCCTCTTTTCCCGAACACTAGCAGCTTATTAAATGTGATTCCAAAATATGTGCTAATACAGTTTGGTTATTATAAAAAAGTTTTCACCAAACTTAAAAGATGATTTAAAATACTATAAAAAAATCAGTTACTAAATTTATACCCAAGACTTGAGCTGTGCTTATAAATCCAATTACAGAACCTTGGAATTTAAGTCACCATGTTACTTTATAGATTTCCCTAGTAGTTGTAAGCCTAAAAGATTCAATGACTATTAACTAAATAGCGACTTTCACTTACAACAAGGAGAGCCAGAGAAATTTTAGCACTCACTGGAATATATTACTGGAGTTTTGCTCTCATCCAAATTCGAGTTCCATTATCACTAACTGCCTCAATTACCATTCATTACCCGTACCTACCAATTCAACGATCTGTCCATATCAATCAGCATTTAAACAGAGACAGCCTCCTCCCCTTACTCCTTAGCCTCAATTACAATCATTAGAATATGTTAATTAACCCCCAAACAACTCTATGCCTTTATCTTTTCCTATGTTTCTAAAGAAAATACACAGGTCAAATTATGAAACTGCTTCTTTAATATCTAGGCTGACAATCAGATGATTCATTTTATAATTTTTTAACGATCTATTAAGTATTGCCAAGCAAGTTCAACAAAATGATCAAAAACAACAAAAGGCAAAGGATAGTCACAAGAAAGCCAACACTTTCAAAAAAAGATGCTCCAAAGTATAAATAAGCAAATAATCATAGTAAAATATATAATAACAGTTGGCATTTACCATGCGCTTCATGTAAGAACAAATAAACAATAAAGACCTATCCAATTATTAATCAATGAACCACATGACCAAACCACCTGGGAAAAAAGGCATCTCTTTTAAACAAGAGATGATAGTTTAAGCCAGGCATTCATGGATGCAAACTCACTAAGAAAGGATGTGAGAGGAAAATCAGACACAAAAATAACCAAAAAACAGATCCAGTTTTTAATTCTAGTAGCCAGTTTGTACAGTGAAGCTCCAAACTACACAGATAATCAAACAGGAACAAGCCATGAAACGCGCAAGTAGCAAGGAGGGAACAAGTAAAAACTATATATACAAGTTTAAAAATGAACTTAAATATTTTCAGAAAGCATATAACTTGATCAGATTTGTTTTTTCACTGCTTTTTACTTTTAATTGCCAAGAAAACGTTTGATCAAAAATAGGCAGCAATTGACAGAATTATTTTTCCCAATGAGATTTCCTCCAAACCAAAGCACAATTACACAAAAAGTATGTTATCTAGTATTCCAAGAATTGCCATTCACAAAACAAATTTAAAAATCTAAGATCCATTACCAGCTTTCTGTATCAGGAATGTGCAACCTATGGTCTGCTGAGGTATTTTATTTTGGTTTAGTTTTTGCCCTTTTGAGACAAATATAAAATACACAACATAGTTTATGTACATATAAAAGTTTTTTAATTTCCTTTTTAAAGTTGTTCATAACAACATAAAAAAATCAAGAGCAAATCAAAAGTGAGCCAAAGTTTGACATACCTACTCTAAATCATTACCCAGTTTTGTTTCTTCTCTATGAAGAGATTTGATCTATTTAAATTACACAAACTCAGTCAAGATCCAAAACAAACAAAAAAGAGTTTCGAATACAATAACCTGACCTATCTATCCCATGCAGAAAGTTTATCGTGAAAATGGCTATGGTATACAGAAAACCAAGTGAACTTAATTTAAGGTCATAGATCTAAATAGGACTTGTAGAACTATGTTTAACAACAATCATTCCTGAGTATATTTGTGCACCAATTAGAGCTTATTCTCAAATCTTACTGCCTTATTTACAATTTCAAGATAAACACAAAGTAAGAATCTCAATGATCATGCTTTTTCTTAAATTTAAAATTGTTAATAAAGCTTTACAATCACTATTCATGAATTCATTTTTAGTAAACTGAATCAGAGGAAAAGCCATATTTAGTGCTCATTAGAAAACTAACATAACTGGATAGGAGATACAGGCAAATGAATAAGCCACTGTCTAAAAAGTCTATGTGAAAGTACAGGCAGACACCAAACACATTTTATGAGGCAAGATCAAAACTCTTACGTCTAAAAAGATTTAAAGAAAAAATTAAGGAATTTGGCAAGAACCAATATAAAAAAGTCAAGTAAGACCTTATTAATTGAGATCCAAGAAGGCTATCTGGATAGAAAGTGAATAAAAAAATAAATAACTGGTAAAATCAAGCAACAGGTTCACAGAGGGACCAACATGAATGTGGATAATATGTAAATATAGTATTGTTATATACCACCAACTAAAAAGAATAAACAACAGACATCTTTCACAACAGCAAAAGCAATCACAAAGCACCAAAACAAGTCAAATTTAAAAATGTAAAAATTTCAAGGAGAGACATCCAATGACATTTAAAAACAGAAAAAAGGAGAAATGAATATATCCTACGACCACAGATGGCAAAATAATAACCCAAATTAATCTATACGTTAAATGTAATTAGAACCAAGATTCTGGGAAGACTTTTTACGGAATCTAACAACTTACCCTAAAAGTCATATAGAAGGTCAAGAAAAATAAAGACAATTAAGAGAACTTACATCCCAGATATCAAACACATCAATTTAAAGCATGTGTCTGTTGCTGAAGCAGACAAATAAATAATGAAACAAATAAATCAATGAAACAGCTACCAATAATACAGCAAGACCAAGAAGGGTAAGCTTATTCAGCCTTAGCAGTATGGGCTTATCCATCAGTTGGAATGACACTTTATTATGTTTTGAAATTTAAATTTCCACACAGAGAAGAAAAATGGATCCCTTCTAATATCACCTACAGAAGTAAATTCCAGCATAGATTTAAGACATGTTAAAAACAAAAGTTGTACGTTAGACAACAGTTTCATTTCTAGTAAAGGCACACTAGATAATTCAGACTACTACTTGTTGAAAGAACTAAAATGTCTGAATAAAGAAACTCAAAAGTCTATTTGAAGACTAATAAAGATACAAAAGCACAGTCTTTTGTCTGAAATTAAGATATGAGAAAAGAAAACCAGAGGTAAGCCTACAGATGAGGGCCACTTTTCAAAAGACATATTGACGTGTTTGGTATCTGCAACAGAAACATGGTTTTAATTGTTTGATGTATTTGATATCTGGAATGGAAGCTCTTTTAATACATTTTTATACCAAAAAAGAAGATAGTTAAATCTTGTTAACATCTTACACACAGGTAAGAAAATACAAATGGAAATTCTACAGGCCAACAGGGAAATACAGAAAGGAAGAAAGAGCAATGAGATATATAATGTGGATAAACACTGGCAATATAAAACAATAACAAAAATTTCTTCTATTACTTAAAATCTATACACAATAAAAGAAAAAATCACATAAAAATGTAAAAGGACACATAAATCTGAAAAAGAAAGAAAGACTGCCATAGTCTTAGGGAAAGATTTACTGCTCTGTAATCAAGAAAAAACATGATAGAGTTTTACACCTGTTTGATACATAAATTACAAATGGTTAACTGATCACTTTACTGAAAGCTAACCATGCCTCTGAAATTCAATCAAAACTATCACTTCAATGAACATTCCCATAAAATGGTCACATAGTGTGTTTGGTATGTGCAACAGAAACATACTTTTCTTTGATGTGTTTGATACCTGGCATTCAAGTTCTCTTAGTACATTTCATATCAAAGAGATAAATGCAATTTCTAGGTATTATGTTAAAAAGAGATGACGTGTGTCCTCATACTGCTAACTTTACCCATAACAGTACTCTTCTTAGTAAATAAGTATGCTGGAAAGGAGAGATACTGGCACGCTCTAATCTCACAGGTGCTGTCATCAAGGCAATACACAGAAAATGAGCTTACATACACTTTCTGATAAACCTCTAGTGCAGCTCTAAATCTTTTTCCATAAATGGTAATTGGATTGTCCCCATTTTATCACTTAACTAAGGATAACTGTTCTGTGAGAATAAAAATTAGGCTACTCCAAACATATGACTCCCCAACTTGCTCAGTCAACTGTCTTCTAAAGAGAGTATGAACAGGCAAATTTTTCCTGTGTTAACTGATAAAGGAAACTCTTGAGGATAATAATCACATTCATGTGTCTACCTTTAGGAACTACAGTACCCTTTGTAATGACTAGCAACAGAAAATGAATTAATTAGACCAAATAATTTTTATGTACTTGGAGAGATAACAGTAATACCTGAAACCACAAAAAGAGATATTTAAAAGTCTCCATTTCCCATGATTTTACTTCATACTCCTACCTGATAATTTTAAACATTAAGTACACTGAGTTAAATCCTAAAATGATTTCAGGACACGTTTCTAACTAAAGTATAATTATTTTCAATTAAAGTATTGTTCTGCCATTCAAGAGTTATCTTATTTACATAAATGCTAGTCAAACACCCTATAAGTTCTAAAATACATAATTAAAATGTCACTGACCATTTAATCAATCTGTCAAAACAGGGATTATTTTAGCTTCTGTTTCACTTCCTTTTAAAAAAAATCCTATTTACTTTATTTTTTCCAATAGACAAAAAATTAGTAGGATACACTTACAATGTATTGCCCCAATCAAACCTTAAAATGATTCTGGTTAACCACAAATTGACTCAAGCAGTTATGTATTTTTTTCTAAATGTATTTTACTGAAACATGTCTGACAACATATAGTAACGTCATGTAGTAACTGAATTACTGTACTACAGAATTATAAATTATTTTACCATCTATTCTTTTTGGCACTCACAGATTTAAAAGGTCCCTTTGGTCCTTAGAGACTGTCCAATGTTAGCCTAAAGTAAAAAATTTTGTAAACACCTCTTCTACTTAGGGTCAAAGAGCCCATGAAGCTTACATTAGGTAATACATTTTACTTTGCTGATATGTGTGTGTGTGTGTGTGTGTATAATATACACTCACATATATACATACATACATGTGTATATATATATATATATATATGTATGTGTATAATGTGTGTGTGCATGTTTGTGTGTGTTCTATCACTTTCAAACACCTGGACATATTTGGAAAAATACTAAAAATTTTTTGTTGTACTGGGAATTGAACCCAGAACCTTCACTCTGAACTGTATTCCCCCAGCCCTTTTTATTTTTTATTTTAAGATGGGATCTTACTAAGTTGCTAAACTACCCACCCTAGGCTACAAATTCTACTTCAGCCTCCTAGAATGTTGAGATTATAGGTGTGTTCCATTGTGCCTGACTGAATTATTATAAAATATTCAGAAACATACAACTTTGACTGTTTACCAGCCATTAATTATAACACATTAAAATTAAGAAAACCCAATATTATGAACCATGTAAAAGCTCTAACCATAACTTACTGAGCTCACGAATTACTACACACATGCTGATTCCAAATGAAAAAGAAGTCCATGATACTTCTTCAGTGACTTACTAAAAATTATCCTAAACAATAAATGATCACCCAATTCTTAAATATGCCATAGAAGGTACGTGGCTGATTTTCACACCTCACACTAGATTAGATCACTTTACACTGCTTAAAAGCTTTTCTTTTTCCACATTGATATGTTCTTTGTAACAAAATACCACCTAGTCAAATTCTAAAATAGAAATCTTTAGAAATGAGGTTAGCAAACAATTTTAAAATACTTACTGTTTTGTTTCGTAATCTAATTATGTCTGAGACTGAGCCAGCTCCACAGTACTCCATAACAATCCAGAGGTCTGTGTTCTTAAAGTAACTGCCATAGTATTTCACAACATACGGGCTAAAGAAAATTAGAGACAATTAAATTTAGTTAATTCCCAAAGAAATTTTTCTTAAACCTAATACAAAGTATTTTCAACATTTCATAATGTTCCAATAAGTAAACTTAATGAGTAAACTTCTATTGTACATTGAATTATCTATATCTAGAATTCACCAACTGTGCATAATTAGGCTTTGAATCATAGATGAAATTTAACAGGATTATAAACCAGAGGAGGCCCAAATGTTTTGAGTGATTCCCAAGGAAAATAACACTTCATTTTGGCAAAGGACTTACTATTTAACATAAGAAACAAAAAAAAATTTTCCTTTAACAAGAACATTTTAAATGTAAATATAAATCTTTTCCCTCCTGTCTCTACATGGTTTCCTCACATTCTTTATCCTAACAGCCTTTCTAATATCACACTTAAAATACAAAAGCATAAAAACAAGAAAAAAAGAGGAAAAAATATTATCAACCACTAAAAATTCTCCTTGTCAATTTTACCTTATAAGTCTGGGAGTGGGATTGCTCTCAATGGTACAGTCTAGCATGTCTAGCATGTATGAGACCCTGGGTTCAAGACCCAATAACATGAAAATGGAAGAGAGGGGAATCTCTATAAACACTATCCATGGTACAAGTTATATGTACTGAATCAGACAATTTAAACTTCTATGTTCTATTCACAATAGCCAAGACATGGAATCAACCTCAGTATCCACCAATAGATGAACAGATTTTTTTTTAAATGTGGCATTTATACACAATGGAACACTATTCACACATTTTTTAAAATCATGCCACTTGTGACATGTATGAGCCTGAGGAAATTATACTAAATGAAATAAGACAGATAATGTCAAAACCACATAATCTCAGCAACATGTGAAACCTACTAAAAGATATTTGACCTCGTAGACGTAGAGAGCAAGGGTACATTTGGAGGTAGCAGGGAGAGGGAAGAAGATCATAGTCAAAGGATACAAAACTGAGGTGGGATTAAAAAATGTTCAAGGTATCTATTATACAAGACTATAGTTAATAACAATACTAACAATATTGTACCTTTTTTTTTCTTTGCTGGGGACTGAACCCAGGGGCACTCTACCACTAAGCTACATTCCTCCCCAGTCCTAAATTTAAGAGTCTCGCTCATTTATCTAGATTGTCCCTCAAACTTGCTATCCTCCAGTCTCAGTCTTCTAAGGAGCTGCAATTATAGGACTGTACCACTAGGCCTGGCCAACAATAATAAATTCTTGAAAAATGCTAAGACAGTGGATGGTAAATGTTCTCATCACAAAAATGGTAACTATTTAATGTACTGTAAAGGCTAATTAACCAGATTTAGTCACTCTACAATGTATGTGTGTGCGTGTGTGTGTATTTCAAAATGTATAAATAAATTTAAGTGTTGACTCTTACTACCAAAACTATGACTCTATATATTAACTTGACCTTCATCTTAATTTAAAAAACATCTTTTCCTGAAGGTCCATTATGAGCTTGTGATAATAAAATACTAAAGAAACAGCTTTTATCATTATATAATTTTTCATCAATATCCTAACTTGCTTGTGTTCCATGACTTAATAAACATACTATGAATAGAGTTTTTATAAATGCAATGTGAACAATCTATAAAACCTGAATTGTTTCCAGTATAAATTCCAGTTTGAATTATAGTAATTTATTTTTTGGCCCTCTCAAAATTAGATAAGCATACACATAAACTAATGCAAACCACCAAAGTTCAACAACAGACTTCCAAATTGTGGTCTTCGTACATTTTTGTCCCTCAGTAACAGTGTACTCAGAAACAGTGCTCAAACAGAAGTTTATCCAAAAATGTGAACAAATAGAACAGACAAGGGAGGGACTAGAGCACTCACTCCCTGGAAATGCTCAGTGACACTCCAGGTAGGCCAGCTGGAAAATGATCTATTTCCATCCATGGGTCATCTCTCCTCTTCGCCCAACAAATCTAATTCACCCATCACAACTGAGCTCAAATATGGCCTCCCCTGAAGCTTTCCCTGAATCCTCAGTTTTGCACAATATTCTGTACCACAACTATTACCAGCCCACCATTCAACAGTCTCTTTCCATTTCACTGAGAGTCTAATTTCTGAGACTCACTCATTATTTTCTCTCTCATGGACAACACATCGGCACTATCCTTGAGAGCAAATACTCAAAATATATTATGAATGAATAAAAGTAAAAAGCAAGTAACTGTGTGCCCTGAATCATTATAACTTATTTCTCTTCATTTAGATACAGAGGCTCCTTTTCAGGAGTGCGAGCACCAGGAGGGAAGAGTCTAGGTCAACTGTGGTTCCTTTAAATCCACATTACCTGGCTCACAGTATTCAAATATAGCTATCTAGCTCCTGCCTCTATCCCTACAAATGCCTTGGGAAAGCTTTATCTTAAACTGTGGGATCTTTTAATAGATGTTTTCTTCAACACTAGCCAGAGCCAATGTTGGTTCTCACTAAATACCTGCATAATCTTAGGCAATCCATGTAAAATCTCTACATTTTCTATACTTACACATACGAAATTGTTTTTACATTTGCTTTAGAAGTAGAAACTTTTTATTCAAATGAAATTTTAGAATATCATACTGGCATATATATAAAAGAGAAAACAAACAATGAAATTTCTCATTCTATTTGCCTAAGTTACTTTTTAATTGCTGGGGCACAATACCTGAAATCCACAACTTAAGGAAGGAAAATATATTTCTGCTCACAGTTTCACAGTCTCAGTCCATTCACAGGCAGTTGGTGATGGCAGAAAGGGTCTGGCAGAGAACAGCCACACACAGCATGGTGAGACAGGATGACAAGTAAGCTAAGAAGGACAGAGCTAGCACAGTTCCTTCCAGGTCACGTCATAGTCGTCTGCTCCTCCTAGATCAAGCCTCAATAATCCACACCCTTCCAGCCAGGCCCCACCTCCTAACACCACACAGATTCCACATATATTCCCCAACATCCAAACACATGAGGTTTTTGGATGACATATATCCAAACCATAATACTGTTCAAGTCTGTTTTAAGAAAAGACGCCTAAAAATCATCTCTTCAGAACACAGTACAATTTGAAAAACACTAAATAGGCTGACCTACAAAGGTCTAAATTTAGCATTAACATTCTATGACTTAAGTGTGGGGAATAAATTAGTTTATCTATCACTATATAAACCAAGTTTTTCAAGTCTTTACAGAAAATATGTAGAAATCTAAATATATTCCCTACTTTAAGAAAAATGTAACAGATCCACTGACATATTAGATTATTCTTTCAGTTACTTCATTAGTCAAAGAACTTATCATACTCAAGACGCTCCTTGAATTACACCAGAGTTATCTACAATAAAAACACTCTAAGTTGGAAATATCATATATAAATCCAAAAAGCATTTAGCATACCTAACTTACCAAACATCACAGAGTGGCAAAATAGTATACCATAAGGTATGAGTTCTTTGCCCTCATGAACATGTGGCTGGCTACCTGCAGCTCTCTGGTACTTGCTGCTCAGTATCAAGAAAACATTATTCTGTATGTAGTCCAGAAAAAAGATCAAAATTCAAAATTCTAAGTATGGCTTCTAATGTATATGAACTGATTTTGTACCATTGCCAAGTCAAAAACTCCTAAGTTGAATCATCATAAATCAGGGCACCATCTGTACAGATTTCATGTTAGGACAGAAACATTCCATGAATATCTCACTAATGAGACTCTAATGTGATCAGTGATGACCCAGATTTCCTTAAGTCATCAACTCTAAGTCACCATATGAAACAATTTTGACAAAGGCATAAGCTGAGGGTTCCTAGGAAATCGCTTTCCTGTTTTTTCCTTTCTTCTGCTCATCTAGAATATAGGTATTAGGCTTGGCCTACAGTAACTCTCTTGTAGCCATGGGACAATAAATACAACATATGCTATATGGTAATGATGAGGGATTACAAATAAAAAGCAGGATGAAACAGATGTTACTTTATTGCTGCTGTAGCAAACCTACCGACATAGTTTGGATTTAAAATGTCTCCCAAAGGCTCATGGTTTTGAATGTTATGGAGTACTTATGGAACCATAAGCTGTAAAGAGGAGAGGGCTGATCAGAAGTGGTTGGCTCACTGAGTCTTGCCCTGAAAGGAATGGATTACCAGGACGGGATCTGGAAAGGTATATACTAGCTCCATCCTTCCTCCCTCACTTGGCTCTGTCCTCCATGGCATGAACAGCTCTTCTTCCAGTTAAAATAAACCTTTCTTCCCTTAGGTCATGGATGTTGGATATTCTGTCCCAGCAATGAATAAGTAAATAAGACAGAAATTGGTACTAAGAATGGGGCTGCTGCTGTGACTTTACCTGATCATGGAAGCATTTAGAAGTGATTTGTGGAAGGAATCTGGTAAGGTTTAAATATGCCAGCTACAGAATATTTAGAATGTGAGCCAAGCTTGATGGGAGATTCTAGTAAAAGACCAGAAAAAGAGAATGCCAACAGAACTAAAGATCGAAAAGGCTGGGCTCTAAGAGGATTTAACTGGCAACTGGTCTCGAAACCATGCATACCATGCTCTAACAAAGTATAGTAGCATTTGGTCCTTGTCCAGAGATTTTGACTGAAACTGAGATCATGGGTGGTAGACTATTTAATCTGGTGAAGGAAATTTCGAGGCAGCCTACTGTCCAGGATGTCACATGAATACTGTTTGCAACTTTTAGCCAGCTCTACACTGAAAAGTGGTACAAAATAACAGAGGAAAAAGATGTAAAAAGTTTTCAGTTTTACCAGACTGAAAGGATCTCCAGAGGTGGGTGATTGTTAAAGTGATCAGCATTAAAAAGAAGCTAATGAGAATGAAAACTATAAAAAAGATACGCCGAGGGTGTCTTATGAAAAAGCAAGACCCCACCCTTTAACAATTAAAGGATGGAAAGGCAAAAGACTCCTTGGAAAAAAGAACTCCTGGGCATCTGTCTTAGTTACTTTTTCATCACTGTGACTCCATACTCAACGTCCACAACTTATGGAATAAAGATTTAATGTAGCTTACAGTTTCAGAAGGTCATAGTCCATTCACAGGTGGGTGGCTGGAAAATGATGGGAGCACATGGCAGGGCTGGCATGGAGGCAAGGCCAGAGCCCAAGCTCCAGCAGCAGAGATCCTTTTATCATGGTAGAAGAGAGAGAGACCAGGAGGAAGGGCAAAACCAGCTCATACCCCTCCAGGTCAAGTCCACACCTCTGCTCCTTCCAGCCAGGTCCCATCTCCCAACCCTACATAGCGTCCATAAGAACATGAGGCTTTCTGGAGACACTCCAGATCCAAACCATGACAACATCCTACAGGGCAACCAAAGAAAATGAATCCCTGAGGAAGCTGGCCACCTACAAACTTGGAAGCATTAGTAGCAACTGTCCAAGGGAGCCATACTATTCAATCCAATAGAAGTTCTTGGCATCATTCATGTGGTGCCAGTTTCACAGGCACACATACTGTAAGACTGGTAGGATCATGGAGGCTTCCACCTAGATTTCAGAAGGTGGAGGCTAGGCAGTGTGCCTCAAGAACAGAATGCATAAAGTTGTAAAGGAGAAGCCTAAGGTACCATGGGAACCCCAGATATTTGGACATGCCAGGATCATGGATCATTTTTTGAGAAAAGCTACAGGCTGTGAGGAGAGCCAGCCCAAAGGAGAAGTTATGGATGTTGCAACCAGATGTAATTCTGCAGAGGAAGGGCCACCTAAGCCCTTTGGAGTTCATATCTTATCCAATTTACCCCATGAGCTGGACAATGAACAATAGAATTTAACAAATCTACAAGACTTAACTCTTGCCTTTCTAGGTTTAGAACTTGTTTCAGTTCAACTGCTTTCACTCCTCCTATTCTGTCCTTTTGGAATGGGAATGTTAACCTTGTGTCATTGCATGATGGGAGGATATAACTTTTCTTTGATCTTCACAGGGGCTCACAGCTATGAGTTTACCTTACATATCAGAGAAGACTTTGGATTTGACTTTTTTAGCATTTCCGAGACTGTGAAGACTTGGGCAACTCTTAGAAAAGGACTACATGCATTTTGCATAAGATGGTGAACAATAAGTCTTTTGGGGGCTAGGGACACAATGTTATGGTTTGGATGTGGAATGGCTCCAAAAGCCTCATGTATTTGGATGTTGTGTAGTACCTGTGGAAACATGTGCTGTTAAGAAGCAGTGCCAGGATAAAAGGTGTAGAACACTGAAACTTGACCCTGAAGTGGTGGATGACCAGAACATCACCTGGGAGAGCATACACTAGCTCTGCCCTTCCTCCCTCCCTTGGCTTCCTGTCTGCCATGCCATGGGCAGCTCTTCCATTGACTACATCTCTGTCAGGTACTTAAGCCACTGCCGGTTGCCACGAGTGAAGAACTCTTGAAATTTTGAATGGAAATAAATCTTTCCTCCCTTAAGTAATGGATGCTGAGTACTCTGTCCCAGTAATGAGAAAGTAGTTTAGACTTCTACCTTCAAACTTTTTGTTAAAAGAAAGTAATACATCCCTCTTTGGTTAACTATAAAATAGCACTGTCCCAATTCATACACTCTGCATTCTTACAGAATAAAGAGCAGGTTACTTAATATTACACATAGGACCCCTCATTATCAGCTCCATTTCTCCATCTTAACTTATTTCCTACCAATCTCTGCCCCATATTTTCCACTCCAATAGCTGTATAAATATATGCAGAACATCACACATTGGTGAGTTGTTCTTTACTTCTCTACCTCTACCAAATTAATTCTGTTGGCATTCCAGATTTTCTGACTCAATAGTCTAAGAAAAGTGTCCACTTTCTGTTTCGCACCACACCAACCTGTACTATTACTGTGCTACATTAGAATTACATGTTTATGTAAGCTGTCCTCCCAACTAGACTACCAGCACCTTGAGAAGAAAAACTGAATCTTATTTTGGCATTACTAGACCCTGGCACCTTGCCTAGCGAACACTGATGTTCAGAAAATGCTTGCTGAATGAATTGGATTTACGTAAAATCTGGTTATTCTTGAGTTTTTAAAAAATAATTATACAACACAAACTGTTAATGACCTATTTAACAAAAATAATTTCATCTATACATGGTCTGAAAAGTAGGAAAACTGCTTAATTTCTTCAACATATGTTCCTTTAATCTGTAACATCAGTTTTGTTTTATAACCAATTACATAAAGAACATAAACCCTCACACCTTTCTTAAAGGAGTAGGTTCACATTAATGGGAAATCAGAAAAAGAACTGAGTAGATGATAAACATATAATTTTATTAAACATTATTAGCAGGGCTCTTCAAATGATGACAAAGTTAAAAAAATACCTTCATACCTGTCACATTGCTGCATTATGGAAATTTCTTTGATTATTTCCTGAAGATCTGACTCAACAGGTACTTGTTTAATTGCAACAACTTGACCAGATTCTTTATGAATTGCTTTAAATACACTTCCGTAAGACCTAAAAAAAATTAATTTTCTTATCAAACATCACATTAAAGTCTACAGTACACAGTATTTTCTAGTATATAGTATTTTCTAGCTTTATATTATTTAAATAAGGATAATAAATAGTAAAAAGAAAAATTAATGAGCTTGTTTCAATTGTATATTTAAAGTCTTCAAGTTAAAGTACACATTGCTATATCATATGGAAAGAAAGAGACTCACGGTTTGTTAACTCAAATGCAGCATTAGGGAGAGATAAATGAAAAATTTTTAAAAGAGAGATTAAAAACAGCTAAAGTTTCAAATTAAGATAAAGGGCAGATCTCAAGCAAAACAGTCCCCAGAATATGATGAAAGTACCAGCTTTATTCAAATTACTTAAGAATAGTCAAAATACTCCACTGAGACAGTCCAGCACACAAGTCAGTAAAGCAAGGAATCTTCAGTGATCTGGTTTCCCCTGAATTATAAATCCAACGTCTCCTCAAATGCTTCTTTCACTTTCTTCTCAAGAGAAAACCACAGTCACAGGTAAATAAGAGGAAAGACAGGATTTAATAATCACTTGCTCAAAAACTATATTGGCACCAAATCTTGAAATTCTGCCAAATAAGTATTCATGCAATTCAAAAAAAGAACAACAAAACTTTCTGACTCCAAAGATCACTATATTTTCACTATATTATTTTTACAGGAGAAATAAGCATAAGACATTAGAAGACATGAAATATTTAATATTCAGAATCCATGTAGAATCATGTCCAAATTTACATACTCCCAAAATTAGATGAAAAAGTGACAAAAACAAAGCAGCTATTTCAAGAAAATGAATTTGATTCTTTCCCATTTCTTTGAACTCTCTAAAGTAATTTAATTCAACTTAATACGGAAAGTCAATGTTGTAAGGAGGTTAGCAGAATACATGAATAGATCTTCCCTCAAAAGCCATCTATATGTATATATTCCCTCAAAAGGTAACACAAAATTCAGTGCTAGAATATATACTGTCATGTGAGTTAAACAACACTATCACTCCTAAGTACTCTTCAGCACTGTAAAGAGGAGCTTAGAACGTCAGTTCCCAGAATCCCCATTCTTGAATGGCACCCACAGTGGAAATACGTGCATAAAAATTTAATGCGAAAAGGAGAAACATTATTCTCTAGATATATTTGTAACAAATACTGGTAGACATGAGATGCACACTGGCTTCCTTCTGAGCTTCTGATAACTATCACAGGGCTACAAACTGAGATAGCTGATGGGAGCATCTCAAAGACTTCAGTTGCAGCAGGTTACCAGAGAACCCCTGAGAACATTCCAGCCCAATACTTCAGGCCAAGATCATCAGTGTTGGCTTCTCCCGCTTTTCACAGCAGCTTTGATGGCCTCTGCATACCTGGCCCTTCCATAATTCGTCTGACCTCCAAGTTTACACTAATTCTTTGTACCCAGAATAAAGAGAATGGATTTCTCTCTTTCCCACCATAATCTGCTACCAAAACAGTTTTGGTAGAAAAAGCAATTTCTAGAGAAAGAGGCTTAAAGAGAGAAAAATTTAAGTACTTCTTTCTTAGATTTGAAGACAGTGTGATAGGTAGAATACTGATAATCTTTGCACTCGGTCGCCAAACATTTATTTAAATTATCACTTATATTCTCCTAAAGTTTAAGCAAAGTGTTGGCAAACAAATAGCTGGCCCTACCCAGCTCCAACCCTGCCATGTGCTTCCATTATTTTCCAGCCACCCACCTGTGAATGGACTGTAACCTTCTGAAACTGTAAGCTAAAATAAATCTTTCCTCCCTAAGCTGTAGATGCCAGGTATTGAGTCACAGCAATGAGAAAGTAGCTAAGACAGCCACAAACCCCCTGAACAACTCAAGTTCAGTAGAAGCACCTCTGAGGGTGGAGAACCCCACCCTCCAGAAAAGGAAGCCAGGGCAAGTGAGAGAAATCCACTGAGGGGCCAGAGGTAATCAAGACAACTCAGAGTCCAGCAAACTGTTAGGCCCTCCCTCACTGCCTAGTCCCAGCACAGAACTCAGAGTTTTGGCTTCCCTCCCCCTCATCTTCATACCCATTCAAATTTCAAGTGAAGTCCCTCAACAACAGAAACATGGAAGAAAGTGAGGAAACAGGAAACCCACAGACATGCTTGAGACCCAAGAAACTAATGTCATGGGCCCTGAAATAGTGGAACTCATAGGGAAGGAAGTCAAAAAGCAGATAAACAAGTCAAACAGCCAATACAAACAAGACATTCTCAAAGAAATGCAAGCAATGATCCGTGGGCTTAAAGAGGAACTTATTAATCAAACAGTGGTCCTAATGGAGACAACGCTTACTGAGCATACAGAAACCACAGATATAAAGTTGGCTGAGGTAAATAAGGAAATGCAACCTATGAAGAAATATTTTAATAGAGAGGTGAAAGTTTTGAAAAGAAATCTTGTTGAAAACCAGGACATGAAATATACATTTTAAAGCAGGGGAAGTCTACTCAAACACTGTGAGGACAGAATTTCAGACCTTGAAGATAAGACTGAGGAAACAAATGCTATAATTAGACATGACTCCAAAAATTAGGAATAAGCAAAATAGCTAGATACAACAGCTGATGATGATTCAAAATCAATCTCAGAATTATGGGTATGAGGAAAATGGTAAAACATAGCAACAAAGGTATAAGGAATTTATTCACTGAAATCATTCAGGAAAATTTCCCAAATCTAGGGAAAAAATTATTTTCATGCACAAGAAGCCTAAAGAATACCAAACAGCCTCAACACCAGCAATGAGACTCACCATAGCATATCATAATCAAAACCCCAGAAATACAACATAAAGAGAGAATATTAAAAGCAACAAGAGAAAACCTCACATTATTTAACCAAGGCAAACCTATTCTAATTACTTCAGATTTCTCAATGCAAACTTTAAAGGCCAGAGGAGCCTGGAACATCTTTAAACCTCTAAAAGACAGCATGTATAAGAAAGTTGTTGTATACAGAAATATCATCCTTGAAAACTGAAGAGAAAGCAAAACTTTTTCATGATCAATAATTCCTAAAGAAATATGCAACCACTATGGCACTATTGCCCACCACTGCAGAAAGCACTTAAAGAAGCTTTGAGAGAGACAGAGAGATAAGCAGTACCAAAGAACTGGGAAGAAAGAAAACATCTAAAGAGAAAGTGTAGCAAAAACAGACACCAAATATTTGATTGGTATCCCATTAAAACAGTGGTAGCTTTCTGTTGAAATCTGTGAAACCTCTCCCCATAACTATCATTTTAATTAGTATATCTCTTTGCAAAACATAACAATTATATTCAACATAGGGAATTTGTATAAAATTTTAGATGGGGGATGAGTGGCAGACAGCAGTGATTTTGATTTGGGATATTATTAGTTCTAAAAACAGTAAGAGTTGGTAAATAAGTGGTTCTTGGGGTCTTTTCCCTGGAGCTTTCATTAAGGGGTAATGATAAAAGATCACACAGCCTCCATCCATGGCTAAGAACTCAGTTGGGAATTAGTTTAGCCTATGACTCTTGAACTTTATATCTCAATTTCATTCTCTGTAATTAAATTTGTAATAATGATCTTACTTGTTTCTTTCTTCCTGCTCCTGTTTGGGAAAAAACGCTTTAAAAATTTCTGAAATAACTAGTATGCTATTAAAAAAAAAAAGAAACAAAGACACTTTTAGTAGATCTCGTATAATCTAATTATTAAAATTCCATATTAACTGTCAGATATTCTTAGTATTCAAGCATATATGCAATAACTGACGGTCACCATAGTTTTTTAATAACTGTCATTATTTAAAAGGTATGTTTATGTTTTATACTTACCCTTCTCCAAGCTTTTCTAGCACATCAAAAACTTCTTCAGGCTGCTTAGTCAAACTATCTTCACTCAGCTTTTTTAGCTTACTGGTAAGAAAGAAAAAGAAAATATTTTTCTTAAGACCATTTACAAAAAAAAAATTCAACCATATTCTTAATAGGCAATGTAATCAAATGGCTCAAAAATCAAACAATATACAAATGTCTCCTTTTAATCCCTGTTCTTCATGTGTCCAACCACTTTTATAAGTTTCTTATTAGTTTCTTAACACTCACACAAACACGCTATTCCTATTTCTCCCTGTTATGAACAGACAAGACAAAATTTTTTTAAATTTTTATTTACTTATTTACTTATTTACTTTGAGACAGGGTCTCACTCTGCAGTCTAGGCAGTCTAGGCTAGTCCTGAACTCATTATGGAGTCCAGGCTGACCTTGAACTCAAAGCAATCATCTTGCCTCAGCCTCCCAAGTGCTGAGATTACAGGTGTGTGCCACCACAACCAGGTTTATGTGGTGCTGGGGAATCAAACTCAGGGCCTTGAGCTTCTTAGTCAAACGCTTTTACTTCTGTGCCATTCCTCCAGGCCCAAGATAAAATTTTATACATATTTTCCTTTACATATACTGATATTACGATATAACTACCATAAGATCATTTACAAATATGTGTCAATTATAGAAATTACATCACATTATGGCCCATCTGATTTGGTATAATTGTTGATATAATACATGTGACTATATATATATATATATATATATATATATATATATATATGCTATGTCAGTCACATAACAGTCATCTGAGTTCCAAATTGGCTGATGTGATAGCATGGTGCATATGTTCAAGTAACCCGTATATTACTTAGTAATGGCTCTAAAGCCGAAGAGTAGTGATAACACTGCTGACTCAGATAGGACAAAGAGGAATCCTAAAATGCTTTAAGTGAAGTGATAAAAGTACAGTAAGATATTTTAAAAGACCACACAAAGATAACTTTTATTACTATAATCTGTTAAAATTATTCTAATTTTATTATTGCTCTTGTTAATGTTTTACTATTCTGATTTATTGATATATATTAAACATGGTTATAGGTAAGTATGTATAGGAAAAACATAGTACACATTGGATTTAGCAATATCCAGTTTCAAATATTCACTATAAATTTTGTAAAGTACCCTCCCGTGGATGAGGAGGACTATAATACTGATACATACTAAGAGCCCTTACTCAGGCTTGTACAACTTATTATCCAACAGGTAATACATTAAGAGAGCCTCTCTTCCCACATTCACCAACAGGATAAAACTAATAAATAAGCAAGATATAAAAAGATGTACAGGTACGTCCCATTTACTCAAATATACAAACAAAACGGAAGATGAAAGTTAAGCACAAATTTAAAAGGGCAAAATTAAATATTTAAAATAATATTTTCAGTGGAGATGATTAAAAGCAACTTAGACAATAATACAGAAAAGATAAGTCACCTGAAGAGAAAATATTTTAAAGGGAAAAAAACCTGAATTGTAAACATAAAAAAGAGAAATAGGGTCACAGATGGATGCCTGGGGAGGTAAAGGTCAGATGGTGGGAGTCAGAACAAGTATTTTTTCAAATTTTTATGAAAACAACACACAGATACAACAAATTCAACAAACATGAAAATAAAAACAAAGAGGTAAAGTAAGATAGAGAAAGCACAGGCCAAACAATATACAACCAAAGTACTAAAGACCAAGAAGAAAGAAAAAACATAAATATCCCAAGAGAAATGTTTATTTACATAAGAATAAAAATTAAGATGAATGTAGAGTCTTATCAGGCACTGAATAAACCAAATCATACAGACACCCTTAAAATGCTAAAATAAAACATCAACCTAAAATTCTAAATTGATATCTAGGCATGGTGGCACAAAGCTGTAATCCCAACAAACAGGAGGCTAAGGCAGGAGGATTGCTTGATTTTTTAGCCTAGCCTGTACTACACAGTGAGTTCAGGATGAGCCTAGAGTACAGAATGAGATCTGTCTCAAAAATGAATGAATTAATTAATCAATTAAATAAAATTCTAAATCCAATGGAAAATCCTTCCAATGACACAGGTTAAGAAACACAAGCAATAAAGAATGTGAATCTGTAAGCATATTTCATAATAGTAACAGCAAGAAAGGCTCCAGGTCAAAATAAAATTATGCCAAAATGAAATATGAAAGAAGAGGGACAGTAAAAGTATAGAAAAGTACAGTCATCCCAACAATGACACAGTGCATGTTCTTCTCAAGAATACATGGAATATTAGGCCACAAGAAAAGCCTTAGCAAATTTAAGAAGACTGCAATCACACAAAGTATCTTCATATTCTGCAACCTCAATTGAATCAAACTAGAAATCAATAGCAAGAAGAAAACGGAAAAATTTCCAAATATCTGAATCTGAAACAACTCACTCTCACACCCTATAATCCAGGTTGGTTTTGAGCTCAACTATGTAACCCAGGCTGGCCTAGTCTAACTCATGTCAATCCTCTGCCTTAGCCTCCCATGCCCAGCTATTATGTGGTTCTGGGGGATTAAACCCAGGGGCTCATGGTTCCTATAAAAGGCCTCTATGTTCCTAGCCCCAAATCACTGAGCAACGCTCCCAGCCCCAATTCACTATTAAAAGACCAATGAGAAAAGAAGGAATCACAGGGGAATTTAAAAAAAAAAGAAACTCAAGACAAATGAAAATGAAAGAACAAAATACCACAGCTTATGACGTAGAGTGAAAGCAGTAGGAAGAGGGGAGAGTATATGACATGTGGTCAGAATACACAGTGAATGTTTAAATTTAATGTATGAGTGTCCCCCAAAAGCCTCTTGTTCCTAAGGATACTATGCAGGGTTGGGAGATGGGGCCTGGCTGGAAGGGGGCAGGTGCTTGGGGCTTGATCTAGAGGGGCATGTGCTAGTTCCTTTCTCCCAGTCTCTCTCTGTACCACCATATTGTGAGGATCTCTGCTGTTGGAGCTCTGGCTATGGCCCTGCCTTCACTCTAGCCCTGACATGTGCTTGTATCATTTTCCAGCCATCTACCTGTGAAAGGACTGTGACCTTCAAAAACTGTAAGCTACAATAAATCTTTCCTCTATAAATTTTGGATGTCAGGTATTGAGTCACAGTGACAAGAAAGTAACTAAGACAAACAGCTTTGCTGAATGGTGCAGACCTGTATCCCAGTACTCTTGGAAGCTGACGCTGGAGGACTTCAAGTTCAAGACCAGCCTGGGTTACTTAGAAACTTGAGACTCTGTCTCAAAAATCAAAAACAAAAGTGGGCTGGGTATATAGTTCAGTGCAAAAGCCCTGTGCTCAATCTCCTCTAACACAAAAAATAATCAATTAATTTAAGGTCAATCCTTAAATTCAATATATATTATAATAAAAGACATGGTTATATAGTTTTCCTCAAAATATTCCCAATTGCTTTAAACATGCTTATACTCCATCATTCTTGCTACTTTCGAAGCAGATTTACAAATTCTTCTTCATGTCTTTACTTGCACTCTCATGGCTGTCTCCATGTCCTGAACTGATTTAACCATTTACTTTTCATGGTAATTTTAACTTTGAGAAAGATTCAGAAGTTGTATGTTATCAGATAAGGACAGACAGAATAGATACTGATGCACTGAAATGTTTTTATAAGCCTGCTTTTCTGGTAGATGGCACTCAGGAGTAACCTTCATCATGTTTTGTAAAAACATGTTTTGTAAAAAACCCTCATAAAAGAGGACTTCCAAAACTGCTTCAGAAAGTGGCAAGAGCAATGGGATATGTGTTTTTGAAGCAAAGGGAGTACCCTGCGGAAGGTCAATGTGTCTTTTAATCTAATTCAATTTAGACATTCACCATAAAATTTGATCCCACTCTATATAGGTACAAACTATGTCAAAAGGGAGCAAAACCCTTAAATGAGCAAATCATGCCATAATGAAATAGAAGAAAAAGAAAAAATAGATTAGCAAAAGAAAAGATTAAGGGAAAAAGAGTAGGAAGATATAAATATATTCATAAACATGTAACATGGGGAAAAAGTCAATTAAACAAGACGTTTTCACATTAAAAAAAAACTAACAAATCTGTAAGATGACTAAGAACTGAAGATTTATATTAGCCAGTTTCCCGTTACTGAGATATAATAGGAGACACTAACAATTTAAAGGAAAAGGTTTCTGATCTCAAAGGATTCAGTCTACTCAGCTAACTCCAAGGCAGAAATATCATGGTAGAAGGTCACAGCAGACCAAAGATAGTTCATGTCAGCCGGGAAGCAGAGCACAGAAACAGTGCTAATCAGGAAGGCATTAAGGACTATACACAGACTCCAAGACCTACCCAGACACACCCAGAATATAGCTCTATCATACCCTGGACAGATCCAAAAGTCAAAAAAGTTGACATTCCATCATAATCACCATAGAAACCAAGTAACTAAAAAAAGAAATGAAAAAGGGGATATTACAACTGATGTCATAGAAATAAAAATGATGACAGACTATGAAGAGCAACTATATTATACACTATTACATACTAATAAATTGGATAACTTAAATGATAAATACCTAAGAACATAAAATCTACCAAAACCGAATCATGAAAAAAGAAAATATAAGAACAGATCTATAATTTTAAAACTTCCAACAAAGAAAAGCCCAATTTTATGAAAGATCTAAATAAAAATGAACATCAATCCTCCTGAAACTCTACCAGAGAACTGAAAAGACTTCTAAATTCAGTTTTTAAGGGTGACATGACTTGAAAACCAAAATTGCCAAGAAAAGAAAATTACAAACCAGTATCTCATAGGAATATTGATGCAAAGGGACTCATCAAAATATCGGCAAAGAAAACTAAACAGGATATTAAAAGATGTATATAGCACAACCAAGTGGGACTTACACCTGATATGCAAAGATGTTCCTAATCAAAAATACCAATCAATGAAATACACCAAATTCCCAAAATGAATGAAGAATAAAAGCTACATGATAATCTCAAATGACAAAACAAAAGGCAATGACCATGTTCACTATCCATTTGTAGGAGAAGGAAGAAAGGCAAGAAAGAAGGAAGAGAGGGAGGAGGGAGAAGACAGACAATCTAGGAATAGAAGAAAACTACTTCAAAATAATAAAAGCCAAAGTGCTAGCGTCATACTTAACAGTAAAAGACTGAAGACTTTTTCTCAAAATCAAAAAAAGGAAAAGACGCTTATTCTTAACAACATCATTCAACACAATAACGGAAGTCCTAGTTACAGCAATAAGGCAAGAAAAATACATGAAAGGCATATGTTCTCTTATATATAGAAAACCTAAACATTCTATGAAAAAAAAGAAAAACTAATTTATGACCAATAATCTGTTTATGCAAAGCTGAAGTATACAAAAATCAACACCAATAAAAAATATCTGTTGCATTTCTTTATGCTAACACTGACTGATTCAAAAAGAATTTTTTTAAAATCCTATTTACTATATACAAAAGGAGAAGAGGTGAAAGATGTATATAAAGATGTATAAAGACACTGCCAAAAGAAATCAGACAATACAAAAAATAAAAAGATATGCTACACTAATATATTAGAAGACTTAATAATCTTAAATTTTTCATGCCTTCCAAAGCGATCTAAAGAATCAATACAATCCCTATCAAAATGTTACAACTATTGCTTTATAGTATAGCCTGATGTCTAGAACTGTAATGCCTTTTGCTTTGGTCTTGTTGCTCAGGATTGCTTTGGCTATTCTTGGTCTCTTTTGGTTCCATATGAATTTAAGACTTCTTGTTTCAAGCTCTTTGAAGAAACGTGTAGCTATTTTGATAAGATTTACACTGCATCTATATATCAGTTGAGGTAGTATAGTCATTTTTACTATATTTATTTTGCCTATCCAACAGCAGGGGATGACTTTCCATTTTCTAATGTCTCCTATAACTTCTTTCTTCAATGTAATGTAGTTTTCTTTATATAGGTCCTTCATTTCCTTGGTTAGGTATACTCCTAGGTATTTAATTTTTTGCTGAGCTATTGAGAATGGAATTGTTTTTCTGAGTTCTTGCTCAATAAGTTCTTTGTTAGTATAGAGAAAAGCTACTGATTTTTTAGTGTTAATTTTGGATCTTGAGACTTGGCTAAATTTTTTTATTATTTCCAGGAGTTTCGTAGTGGAGTTTTCAGGATCTTCCATGTAGGTAATCATATCATCTGCAAATAAAATTTGAACTCCTCCTTTCCAATGCAGATTCCCTTTATTTCATTTTCTTGTCTGATTGCTTTGGCATTTCAAGGACTATGTTGAATAAGAGTTGGGAAAGTGGGCATCCTTGTCTTGTTCCTGATTTGAGAAGGATAAATTTCAATTTTTCTCCATTTACTATGATATTTGCAATAGGTTTAACATATATGGATTCTATAGGTTTTAGGTAGGGCCCTTCTATACCTATTTTTCTCAGTGTTTTTATCATGAAGGTGTGCTGGATTTCGTCAAAGGCTTTTTCTGCATCAACAGAAATAATCATGTTTTTGTTTTTGTTTTTGCTTTTGTTGATATGGTGTATTACATTGATAGATTTACGTATGTTGAACCAACCTTGCATCTCAGGGATGAAGCCCACTTGATCATGGTGTATGATCTTTCTGATTACTTGTTGGATTCTGTTTGCCAGAATCTTATTGAGGATTTCTGCATCTATATTGATTAAGTATATTGGTCTATAATAGACAGATAGACCAGTGGAACAAAACTGAAGATGCAGAGACAAACCCAAATACCCTCAAATACTTAATCTTCTACAAAGGGGCCAAATGCATACAATGGAAAAAGGACAACCTTTTCAACAAATGGTGCTGGGAAAACTGGACATCCACATGCAGAAAAATGAATCTAGCCACAAACCTATCACCATGCACCAAAATCAAATCAAAGTGGATCAAAGACCTAGACATTAAAAGTGAAACACTGAACCTCCTAGAAGACAAAGTCGGCCAATATCCAAAAGACACAGGGGTAGGCAAAGACTTCCTTGACAAGACACAAAGAGCAAAAGAAATTACCCCCATTATTAACAAAAGGGTTCTTGTCAAATTAAAAAGTTTCTGCACAGCAAAGGAAACTATCAACGTTGTAAAAAAAAGAACCAACAGGTTGGGAAAAAATACTCACCATTAATATCTCAGATATGAAGCTCAGAACTAGAATATACAGGGAGCTGAAGAAAAGTAAGCCTACCAAAATAAAGGGTCCTACTGAAAAGTAGGCAAATGAAATGAAGAGGCAGTTCACTCACGAAGTACAAATGGCCAATAGATACATGAGAAGATGTTCAACATCCCTAGACATTAAGAGAAATGCAAATCACAACAGCGTTAAGATACCATCTCACTCCAGAGAGAATGGCCTATATCAACAAGTCAAATAGTAATCTGTGCTGGCTCAGGCTGTATGGAGAAAGGAAACCTCCTACACTGCTGGTGGGAATGTAAATTCATACAACCGCTTTGGAAAGCAGTATGGAGATCTCTCAAAAGACTAGAAATAAATATCCCTTTCGATCCAGTGACACCCCTCCTGGGAACATACTCAAAAAAGGCTGAAACAACACATAACAGAGATATATGTATATCCACGTTCATAGCAGCACAACTAATAGCTAAAATATGGAAGTCACCAAAATGCCTATCAACAGACCAATGGATACACAAACCTTGGTATTTATACACAATGGAATACTATGTATCTATAAAATCCAACAGCATGGAGGCTTCTACGGGCAAACGGAAGAAACTTGAGAATATCATGCTTAATGAAGTGAGTCAGAAGTAGAAGGTGAAACATGAAATGGTCTCTCTGATATTAGAGACTCAGATCACACCTCTTATGGAACTTAAAACGAAAAAGAAAGTGAAACAGGGAGGTAGGGTGGGGAAGGAGGAAGGGCATGGTAGGAGGAGGAAAAAAGGAGAGTGGGAAACTCCTTGTCACCTTGACAAGATACATGTGTGTACAAAATGCTCAACTTCATTATAAATCTTAAATTTCGCACTTATACGTATCAATAAAATGGAGGGAAAAAGAACAAGAACATATGAGAATTAAAGACGCTGTTGGTGTCTTGTCATGAAAGTCTTTGCCTACGCCTATGTCTTTTAGAAATTTGCCTAATTTGTCTTCTAGAAGGTTTAGTGTTCCATTTTTAATGTTTCCGTCTTTGATCCACTTTGATTTTGGTGCATGGTGACAGGCATGTGCCTAGATTCATTCTTCTGCATGTGGATGTCCAGTTTTCCCAGCACCATTTGTTGAACAGGCTGTCCTTTTTCCACTGTATGCATTTAATGAAATGAAGAGGCAGTTCACACACGAGTAAGTACAAAAGGCCAATAGATACATGAAAAGACGTTCAACATCTCTAGCCATAAGAGAGATGCAAATCAAAACAATGCTAAGATACCATCTCACTCCAGACAGAATGGCCTATATCAACAAGTCAAATAGCAATCAGGGCTGGTGAGGCTGTGGAGAAAAAAGAACTCTCCTACACTGCTGGTGGGAATGTAAATTCATACAACCACTCTGGAAAGCAGTATGGAGAGCTCTCAAAAGACTGGAAAAAAATATCCCCTTCGATCCAGCCACACCCCTCCTGGGAATATATCTAAAAGAGGCCAAAACAACACACAGCAGAGATGTATGTATACCCATGTTCACAGCAGCACAATGAATAATAGCTGAAATATGGAAGTCACCAAAATACCCATCAACAGACCAGTGGATACAAAAACTGGTATTTTTACACAAAGAATACTATGTATCAATAAAATCCAACAGTGTGGAGGCCTTTGCAGGCAAATGGAAGAAGCTTGAGAACATCATGCTTAGTGAAGTCAGAAGCAGAAGGTGAAACATCGAATGGTCTCTCTGACATGAGAGTCCCAGATCACAACTATTATGGAACTTAAAGCGAAAAACCAAGTGAAATAGGGGGGAATGGTGGGGAGAAGAGAAGGAGGGGAGGGTGGGGGGGACAGAAAGAGAGTGGGAAAGCCCTTGTGACCTTGGCAGGATACGTATGTGCACAAAATGCTCAACTCCCTTTTAAACTTTGAATTTTGCACGTATACATATCAATAAAATGGCGGGAAAAAAGATGCTGAAAAAATGGCTGAAAAATTAGGCCAGACAGAGATAGAAATAAAAATACAAGAGGCTAATGAACAGGAAGAATGAAGTAAAAAGATAATGTGAACATTACAGTTGAAATCTAAAATGTTCTCCCAATATCTGTTTGGAGGGTGACCAGAGGGTGAGGGAGCGAAGCTCATACGCATATCCGTGGCTGATTTCATGAGCTGTTAGGAGAGTAGGCCTCCTCAGAGGAAGGGGCCTGACCTGGAAGGTGTATGTCCCTCCCCGGCCCTCCTCCTCTCTGCTTCCTCACATCCTGCCCTTAGCATTTTCTCCTCATCAGCAGGTCACACAAAGACAGAGACTTCTCAAACTACCCATTAAATGAACTATTCTGCCTCCAAGTAGCAGGTATCAGGTACTTTGCCCAGTGAAGGGGAAGTGACTAAGAAAGTGAACCAGAAAAAAATACAGTCTAACAAACAAAACCTCATCTCTATAAATTTCAAAAAAAAAAAAAAAATGAAAACTTTGCCACAGAAATCAAAAGTACTTTATGCCCTTTGTGGCTAAGCAAGCAAAAGTAACTCAAAATGAACTATGCATATGACACAGTCATGGACGCAGCACTGTATTAACAAGTGTCATTAATATTAAGCCAAAAAGCAATTTAACTGCTATATAATTCCTCAGGGGTTACAAAAATGTGCTTCAAAGCAGGCTCATAATCTGGCTCACCTTAAATAAATCACCAGTTCCCCTCAAACAAATCCAGTAAACATAATAAATATTTTCTACTAGTCCGCACATTTTAGTTTCTCAAAATGTACAGCAATTGAAATGTCATTAATTTAAATTAGTCAAAAGAACAATGTCTCTGGGGTATCTGTCAAGTGAAAACACTTGATTTATTCTGGTAAACAATTCATGTTTATGTCATATCTTTATTTCCTTTTTTCTTTCTAGTGTTTTAAATGAAACTGATTGTCTCAGTCATGGTTTAATTTGAAATAATTTTATACTGTCTGTTTTTAAGACTAGAAATTCAAAAAGTCTCATAACTAAAAGTCAATCTAAAACACATACAGTTCCATCTGTCTTTGACAGACTATGGATTTTAACACTTCATAATCTCATCGTAACTACAATGTTCTTAACCACAAATATAAAATATTCTTGAATGTGAATTTTTAGAGCATAATGTCTTTCAGGTACAAGAGATTCTGCAGAGTACAAGCTACCACAAAGCATCGCTCTCATACAGATTGTGAGTTACAGAAATTATTACCTGTGTAAGCAGACATGCCTGAGTATTGTCTCTTTTTTGTTTTGTTTGTTTTTGCAACACTACCAACTTCATTAATATTTAAAGTACCAATGTTGGTGCCATGTTTTAAATCGATTTGCACACTCCATACTATATTCACCAGGAGTTTCAGCAAATTCATTTTTAGATGGTTAGTACAATTTGGTTTTCCTATTGCTTAGTTTAAATGTGTCCTGCTCCTAAACTGAGGTGCTGAATGTGATTTATAAGAAGGGGAGCCTTTAACAAGTGATAAGGTCACAAGGGTTCCTCCTCTGATGAATGGGATTAAGACCCTCATAGAAAAGACTTTTGCTCCCTTTTCCTTCAGCTTTCTATCTGGCGAGAACACAGCATTCCTCTTCTCCAGAAAGCAGCAACAAGGTGTCACCTTGGAAACAGGGAGCAGCACCCTGGCCTTGGACTTCCCAGTCTCCAGAACTATAAGAGAATGACTCTGCTCTGAAATAAATCTTTTTTACAAAGAACTAGCTCTACAGTATTTTGCTATAGCACCAGAAACAGACTAAGATGCTGATTATGTGACTATCTCTTCAAGGAGGGAAGAACATAAACACTACTATAGTAATGTTGGTCACACACAGAATCTAAAATGAAAGCTGTCTTATCTCACCTGGTTTAACATTTTAAGTTTCAATATGAGAATTTCTATTAGCATTTTATCCTAGATTACAATACAAAGTTTTCTAAGTCTTCTAAAGGGGCCATGGAGTTCTGAATAGAACAGTCTGAGTTTTCTCTAAATTCTTTGCAGGATCTTATGATTTCAAAACTATGTTTAAATCCACCACAAATATGGTATTTTGATAATAAGCTGTTTAATATTCTTATCATTTTGACATGTATACTGAAACAGTTAAGAATATGCTAAGACTACTTCAAAATAATAAATGTTAAGGTATATGCTTTAGAAGAAAATTTATGCAAGATTGACCAGGAGTTAACAAAACAAAGAAGCTCACTCTATTTATGAAAATGATGTTTGAAGTTTTCCATACTACAAAGACTTTTAGAGTAAACAGGAAAAATAAAATCAAATTGTTCTCAGAAATAAACAGAAGCAAATCAAACGTAATGGCACATGCCTACAATCCCACTGAGGCAGAAATATCACAAGGTCAAACCCAACCAGAGACTCAGCAAGACCCTCTCTCTAAATAAAAAAACTTTAAAAGACCTGGGCTGTCATTCAGTATGAAAGCCCTCATTTCAACAGTAACTAAAAGCAAGTATACTTATTATAAATTATACAAAACAAGAAATATCCACATTTAGAATACTAATTAAATGTGGAACATTGATTTATGATACCAAATAGCCCACTAAAAATTATATTGAAGAAAACTATGAGCAAAAACAAGTTCACAAAGTATTTCTAAGAGATAAGGGAACAATAAAATAGTATATATAAAATTAAACCATTTTAATTTTTCTTTTAAATGTGGATTTACCTGTATGTATTCATGTGTATGTGCCATGTGTGTGTGCCTACACTTAAGTACCAGCAAACTCTTTTTTGTTCACTGCTATATTCCCAGCACCTGAGTCATAACAGAAATTCAAGTATTTATTACATATAAATGAATCAGGATTTCAGGCCACAAAGTTTTCTTTAGAGATAGTTCTTCTCTATGGTTTTGTTTCATAACATTTCTAAAATAAAATTATTTCTGTACCTAAGAAAAATTTTAAAATTGCATCTTACATGACAAATTTGAAATTTACCTGCGTAATTCAATAATTAGTTCATGAAATGCATTCAATAAAATCATTTCATGCACCAAAAAAGGCCTGTTCTCTAGACTGAATTAATAAATTGATCAATGCAAATAACAATAGTAAAAAAAAAACAGAAAAGAATAATGATGATCAGGGCAGAAATCAACAGAAACAAAGAGGCATGGTAGTACACATTTGTAACAACATTCAGGGAGGCCGATGCAAAGGAATTTCAAGTTTGAGCCCAGCCTGGGTTCCTTAATGACGTGTAAAACTATTTCTCAAAATTAGAAAACAAAAATGAGCTCAGTGTAAAGGTCCTTGGTTCAATCTCTAGTACCACCAAAGGGAGAGAAAAATCACCAAAAAAACTGGTTAAGAACTGGTCCTTCAAAAATTAAAAACATTAAATATGACAAACTCCAACCTAGACTAAAAAAAAAGACAAAGACTCAAATAAAATCAGAAATAAAGCAGTCATTATCCTTGGAAAAAAATTCAAAGAATCATTAGAGATTATGAAAAACTATACACCCAGTAAGTTAGAATGGACAAATTCCTGAAAACACACATGCTAGGTTTAGAACTGTAATATTCCCCAAAAGCCTCAAATATTTGGAAGTAGTAGAGTAACAGTGGAACCATGTGCTTTTGGGAAGTAGGGCCTGGCTGGAATAAGCAGATGCTTGGAGTCTGACCTGGAAATACTGTGTCAATCTGTTGAGACTGGAAGTATTATTCAGGTATGTGTCACCCACTTGTGGAAGTGAGAGAGGTATGGGACCCAAATTGTCAGCTTGAACTGAGTAAAGAAAGGAAAAAGAAACATTATTACAGCTTCTTCTTGGGAAAGCTCTGGCCTTGCTTGAATATCCAGACATCAGTTTGTACCTCACTCATTGGCTTTCTATCTTAGTGGCTTTCTGTCTGCAACGCCATGAGCAGAATCTAGCCTTTGCCATGTATTTACATGGTTGCTGGCTGTCGATGAATACACTGTGTGAGACCTTCTG
The DNA here is from genome assembly GCA_004027205.1 of Ctenodactylus gundi. Lineage (NCBI taxonomy): Eukaryota > Metazoa > Chordata > Mammalia > Rodentia > Ctenodactylidae > Ctenodactylus > Ctenodactylus gundi. The sequence goes on from PVKB01000143.1 coordinate 256,726, forward strand.
AACTGTAAGCTAAAATAAATCTTTCCTCCCTTAAATTGTAGATGTCAGGTTTTTGGTCCCATCAATCAATAAACAACTAAGCGAATACACCTTTCCAAAACTGAATCCTAAAGAAATAGAACCTGAGCATACAAACAAATACTGGGACTGCATCGTAACAGTCTTTCATCCAAATAAAAAAACACAGAAAGACTAGATGTCTTCACTGCTGAGTTGTACCAAACATTTACAGAATAACAACTCTTCTTAAAATATACAAAAAATTGGAACAGGAATGAATCTTCCAAACACACTCTAAAAGGTCAGCATTACTCTGATACCTAAACTAGACAAGGACAAAACAAAATGGTATAGGCCAACAATACCATTATGAACACAAGTAACTTATATCCAATAAACAAATGAACAAGTGAAAAGTCAAACTTTTCTAAGTATGGAGAGCTAACAGTATTTCAAAATGCCTGCCATTTACCCAGTGCTCTTAAGAAAAAAAAAAAAAAAAAGCAAAACAAAACTATCTTCCTGTACAAACTGTTGTAGTTCACCAGGTGCTTCCACATACCCACTTTCATACTCCAGCAATAAAAAGTACAAATTCATGCTGATTGTGTGTGTGTGTGTGTGTGTGTGTGTGTGTGTGCATATGTATGCTGACAGAGAGACTAAACAAGGCTAAAATGGCCTAGGGATATATTCTAACCTTAGATTTACTAAAATAGAAATGCTAAGTATAAAAAAAAAGATCACTGGACTTCAAATTATAAGTCCAAGTTACTGTAAGCTGTTAGTTCCCTTGTTAATAAAATCTATTACACAACCCACTATTAGAGACATCAGAGCTCCGATGGGAAGAAAAGTCAAGGAGGCAACCTACCCAGTTACCTCAAGTATGTTTCCCTAGTATCTTAACCAGTCTATAAAAAAAGTCTATTGCTGAAGATAATTGGTATACCACTGATACTTTCGGTCTTAAAGTAAGATCTAAATAGCAAAGCAACTAACATGGGAAACCAAGCAGAGAAACAATCACACACCAAACGTCAACTAGAAAAACAGTAACAACAACTACTAAGAAGGCTGAGGTGTAGAGAAAGAATTCAGTTTTGATCATACTGCTTTTAACAAGACAGAAAAGTAGTCAAATGTTATTTTAGAAGATTGGAAAAACTGAGTGAGACTAATAATGCTGTGACTGATCCAGAAAGCCTCTATGATTTAGCGTTTTTATGAGTTCAGCATGTAGACAAGATAAATAAAATCACTGATAAAGATTTACAACCTTCAGCCCCAACCTACTTTCAGAGTATGCACTGACTTAATCACCAATAGCCAAGTATATTTACAGCTGTCTGTTCAAAACGGTATACAGTAGCTCATCCTCCCTATCCTTCACATATGTGGTTTCTCTTTCCTTGGTTTCATTTTCCCATGGCTTGTTAATCACTGTCCACCACAGTCTGAAAATATTAAATGGAAAAATCCAAAAATAAACAATTCCTAAGTTTCAAATGGCATAGAGTGATTAGTAGTATAATGAAATCATGTGAACCATTCCTTCACTCAGTGCATCCACGCTGTATATATGACCCACCCATTAGTAACTCAATAGCCATCTGACTTATCAGAATGACTATCACAGTATCATAGTGCTTATGTTCAAGTATTGACTTGGCTATGACCTTAATGTTTAAACTTTTATTATTGTTATATTCTTAGAAATATGCAATTTTATTATTAGTTTTGTTTTTTGAGACAGGGTCTTGCTCTGTGGTGTAGGCTGGTCCTGTCCTCACTAAGTAGCCTAGTCTGGCCCCAAATCCACAGCAATCCTCCATCTTCAGCCTCCCAAGTGAAGGGATTATAGGCATGCACCAACACGCCTGGTCAATTTTTTTTTTTATGTGGTGATGGGGGATCAAACCCATTTATACAAATTGACATTATTTTGCTTGATTTCTTGATGTATTTGATTGTTGACAGCTAACTGCACATATGAAGTTGTTTCTGGGTATTTCACGGTTTTTCTTTATGAACTAACTGAAAGGAGAAAGAGAAATAAATCATAATTTGGTGATTTTTTTTTAACACAGTAAGTTTTGGACTTTTAAATTGTGGTTATTTTTATCTTTTTAAATAAAAATAAAATTTTAAACCTCTAGTCTACTCTGGTAAAAAATTATAAAATTAATAAACAGCCTAGTAGGGTTTGAATCTGGAATGTTTCCCAAAAGCCTCATGTATGTAGCTCAGGACCAGCATGGACTACAGAGAGACACCATATTTCAAAAATAATTAAATAAATATGTAAAACAAAGTAACAGGCTATTAGTGTCAAAGTTAATGTCTTGAAATATCATTTCTCACCAAAAGAAACTAAAGCTTCATGGAGAAAAGGCTGATTCCAGATCTGGGACAGAAAATGTGTAAGATGAATATTTGACCACAGCATCAGGCAAGGGGAATATCAAGACCAAGGTCCTGTTCTCTTCTGAAAAGTCTCTGATCAAAGAAGAGACAATTTTGAGCTTCAGTGACAATAATTACAATGGGTTAAAATGCATCAAATGTGTTTAAAACCATCAGCCCATAATTAAAATTAAAAAATAGTTCCCCTATAGGGGAAGAGACAACTCATTTCAAAAATTGGTAATAAAAACGAAAAAACAAGAACTTACCCAGTCTTTCCTTTATAAAGGACATTACTGGGTAACAAAGTAAGAAGTCAGAGAAGTAACTCTACTGCCAGAGAGTCAAAAATGAGGTCATCATAATTATAGTGGATGTTTCCAGTACACAGGTCAGGTACACCAGAAGGCAAACAAGCCTCTGCCTCATAGAAACTTTCATACATTACATTTTCTTCTGTAAACTATCAAACATCACAGGTAATCCATTTGCATTTTCCCATGCTATAATTGGGACATATGAAAATGGGGATAAATACAGTAGTTTTAAATACTAGTTGCCTTTATCAATTTCACTTTTTTTCCTTCTGTTACCTTAAAAGAATACTTCTGTTGAGTAGATAAGTGTTAAAGTAAAGTAACTCCACTCTGAGTCCTTTAGCAATGCTATCAGCTCCCTTAAGTATCAGCATTCAAATAGAAATGAAATAGTTTCATGACTTCACTAATTTATATATTAACAATATTTTTTTTTTCAAACCACAGACCATAGCCCATTGGTGAGACATGAAAATAATTTGGTGGGTCATGACTATAATTTTTTTAATGAAACAAACTGAGCAAAAATGAGAAAAACATCAGAAAACATGATACATTCCATGAAACTTCTACTTGACACACACACACACACACACATATATACAGAAAGAGAGTATGTGTGTGTGTGTGAAAGACTCAGTATATATGTCAAAAATAATTTTTCTGAAATCCACTAAGACATATATGATGGCCTGAAGTGACAACTAGTGACAGCCTGTAGCTCAACAGACTTCCCTGAAACCAGAAAAATCAAATAGTTCATAAATCTTAGGCACTCATTTTCATCCATGATCTGAACAAAGTGTCCAATTTAAATTTCTATTAATTGAAATTTAATAAGTTCTTAATTACTCCAGAAAAGCAAATTTTAATCATGCTGTGTTTCATATATATTTACTTTTTTCTTTAAATTTCTATGAAAGCATTCAGTATTTATATATTCTATATCTCATTTCCTAAAAGGACAATGAATACATTTTGCCAAGAATCAACTACAGACTTAAGTCTTAATGTGCAAATGAAGTCTGTTCACCTGAAACCGATACAGATTTCTTTGTCACACTCCCTCTCTCCCAGAAGAAATCACAATTGTCATTTTACAGGACCTACTACACCAACTCCAGTGGAGTTGTTGCTACCCTGTAATAATCAAGGAGAGTTGAGGAATATTTGCTAACTCAAAGAGATATTACAATTTGCTGGGTTCTTTTCCCCTCAACTACTTCAAACATTTTTATACTTATCTGCCTCCAAAACTGAAAATATCTAGTCTGTGGGCACAGCCCCTTTGGTAGGGTTACTTAGCACATGCGAGGCCCTGGATTCAATCGCCAGTACTGCAAAAAATAAAATAAAATAAAATTAGAAAACTTCTCCTAGGGCCTCCTCCCTAATGCTGCTGTCTGGTATCTTGTTTTATTTTAAGAGTTCTTAAAGTTCCCCTTCTCAAAGACAACTCCAGCTTTTACTGAGTCTCTCCAACAACAAGCACAAAAGATTTTACCTTTCAACATTCCAAGGACATACAAATTACAAATAAAGTGAAATTAAATCCACCTCCCTCTTTCACTGCAATATCTTCACAATATTCACATTATTCCTGATACTCCACTAACTACTTAGATGGGCTGTTGCTTTCTTCCACTCAACTCATAAAAGGTGACTGTTTTCTGTGATACATCTAACTCCTGGCCAAAGATCAGGACAACAAACGCTACAGGGTGAGGAAGGCTCCTCAAGTGTAGTTATCATCAACTGCTTTCTATTATCCTCTCCTAGGCCCTCATCCTTTCACCTTTGCTTTTTCATACACAGCCTATCTTCTGCCTGATAATCCATCCATTCATAGCAACACTTGCCCTCTTGATTGTTTTCTTACCTTTACTTTCTACTTGTATGAATGTATTTTGAAATGCTTTAACATTTTTACTTCAATCTTCAACTTTATAACTGCCCCAGAATCAAACCAAAACTTACTTCAAGGAACTCACCTCATCTGACTTGAGTTTGCTTCAATAGCTTCTTTACCTATCAAAGCAGGTTTTCGTTGTTCCGCAACAGCTTTTATTGATTATACTTTAATCAACAATTTATTTTAAATAATCTTCTAATCTCTTTGAGGAAGAAAGAATGCCTGCTAAAGGATCTTTTTGACACAATGACATTCCATCATCACTTTGATAAGTATTTTATGAAACACATACGCTCCAACAACCTAAATTACGTTTCTAAGACTTCCGTGAAAAACCTGTTTAAGGAAATCCAGTAACTCAAAATCAGTGTCAGCAATGACACTTACTGCCTGTTTTACCTAAACCTCGTTAGGAAGATTATATCAACAAACATGAGAAATGCCTTTCAGATTAGCTAAGACTCTTAAGTTATGATTATTTTAAAGAACCAATTCTAATTTTTATGTATTTATTAGGAAAACTCATCAGAAAAGTTAGTGCCTTTTTGTTATACTTGGGGAAGCAAGGAGTAAGCAAGTACGTTCAAGGGTTAAAAACATACTGTAAAACATATTAACTTTCCCGAATTTTTTATTATACACACACACACACACACACAGAGAGAGAGATATATAGATATATACATATACATGAATTCCAAATTTTATAGCATATTGAAGACATGAGGTTTGGGGAATGCCTATCCATGTCCTCCCCCATTTTTCAGATATTCAGCCCTTTCCTGGGAGTCTTTTGTCTCTCTTTCCACGCTGCCACTTGTGTTGAGGCCTTTTTATGCTATTATTTTTGTGGATTTCATAAGAGAGCCGTCTGCATTCAATTTTTTGTTTTTGGTCCATTTCACTGAGCATTATTGACTCAAGGTAGCCCCATTTTTGTTCAAATGTTTCATTTCAGTCTTTCTTTGTGGCTGTATAGTATTCCACTGTGTATAGGTACCACATCTTCTTTAACCATTCCTCTGTTGATGGGCAGGTAAGTTGTTTCCAGGATTTGGCTACTATGAACTGTGCTGCTATAAACATGGATGTGCATGTGTCTTTTTACTGTGTTGACTTTATTTCTTTTGGGAATATGCCCAGTAAAGCAGACGTTGAATCAAATGGGATTTCTTTTCTCAGCTCCAGAATGCTTTCCATAATGATTGGATCAGATTGCATTTTCAAAAACTGGGATACACACTGGAAATTCCAAGAGGAGAATAATATCCAAAGAAGCAAATGTCAAAGACAGTGACAAAGCTGAGCTTAACATATGTGTAACCTATGTATGTATAAATAAACATGCTAAAAATAAAAGACATGTAGAAGGACAAACATCCACGTCGCATAGTAGTCACCCTTTGAGGAATGGAAAAAGATACAGGGGTTTCAAGTGTACTCATATATTTTTCACTGTTAAAATGATAATAAGTAGCTATTAAATTAATCTTCATTATCTTTGGATGTCTAAAATTTTCTAATAAAAAATGGGAAGATGACATATAGTTAAATGAGTATCATACACAGGAGTATCTTAGGCTAGAAAGTACTCAGAGATGATACTTTATGAAAAAAGAATAAAACATTTCAGACAGCAAATAAAATTTTCTAAAGAAACAGAATAAACAAAGGCAAAATTCTTGGAGCTGTAGGCATAGGCAAAGACTTTCTCAATAGCACACCAGATACAAAATAACCCTTAGAATCAACAAGTGAGATTATACCAAAATTAAAAGCTTTTTGCATAGCAAAGGAAACAAGAGAGTAAAGAAAGAACCAATAGACTGGGAAAATATTTTACTACTTAAGAGAGAAAGCTAATAATCAGAATATATAATTGAACTCAATAAAACTGAAGAAATTATACCCCTCGAAATCAAAGACCTGAGTAAAAAATGGTCATCTGAAACAAATAGACAGTTCTCAGATGAAGAAGTAAAAATGGCCAGCAAATACATGAAAAGATGTTCAACATCCTTAGCCATTAGTGAAATGCAAATCAAAACAACGCTAATGTGTCATCTTACCCCATTGAGTATGGCATATACCAATAACTCGAACAGCAACAGATGCTTGCAAGGTTTTGGGGGGAAAGGAAGCTTTTTACATTGCTGGTGGGAATATAAACTGGTACAATCACTATGGACATCATTATGGAGATTCCTCAAAAAGCTGAAATATATTCCATTTGACCAAGGGATACCTCTTCTGGGAATCCTTCCCAAAGAGTTAAAAGCAACATATAACATATATACATACAGCCAAGATTACAGCAGCACAACTAACAGTAGCTAATTGTGGAAGTTGCCAAAATATCTATTAATAGACCAATGGAAGCAAAAAATGTGGCATATAAACAAAATGGGGTACTACTCTTCCATGAAGACAGATAAATCTGAGTCATTTGTAGGTAAATGGACACAACTTGAGAGCACCACGCTTCAAAAAGTGAGACAGACTCAGAAGGTTAAATAGTGCAGGTTTCTCCAATACAAGAAGTGCAGAATACAAGTAAATACTACAGTCAAAAAGGAGAGATACTGGGGGTCAGGAGGGAGGAGGGAGGCGGCAGGAGGGCAACAAAGTGGAGGAGGAAGGGACTGTGAAGTTAGCACAACATATGCATGTGCAAAATGCTCAAGATCAATGTACACACTGTTTATCACAAATACATACTAATAAAAATGTGAAAGAAAAGGCAAAACTGGAGTACCCTTAGCCAACAATCTAAATGAAGAATAACAGAAAAAATTTATGAAGACAAATTAAGAACGTAAACCTAATTTTTTTAAAGAGTAGCATAACTGAAGTTATATTTTAATAAAATCAGAAGTCATGTATAAGATAAACTAAAACCAAACTGTGTTCTCCAGAGCATTAGAAGTTTTTTTAGGACAGCAAAGGGAAAAGGAACAAGGACTGGGAACCAGGTTTCAGTGTCCTCTTCGAACTTCAAACAAAGCCTGTCGCTTTTGAAATGTTTCTTCCAGCCTGGTTGAGTGCATGAGTGCACCGCTGCAGGAGGAGACGGCTCTCCTGCAGGAGTCCTGAGGACAACCAAGACGATTCCACAGCGTGCTGCTTCCAGGGCCTACTGATTTCTGGGAATGTGACTGCTGGTATATATGCCATTGCCCTGACTGCAGAGTGCATCTCCTTTGTATCTGACCAACACCGCCTCTATCCCCTGCTTGAAGCCACCAACAATAACAACACCTATCGAGCTCCCTGGATTGGCATGTCTGAAGGCATCGGCCTCTTCTAACTGTCTATTATAGGTATTGTGGGCATCATGAAGTCCAGCAGGAAGATTCTTCTGCAGTATTTCATTCTGATGTTTATACTGTAGGGTTTTGAAATGGCATTATGTATCACAGAAGCAACACAACAAGACTTTTTCACACCAACCTCTTCCTGAAGCAGATGCTGGTGAGATACCTAAACAACAGCCCTCCAATCAACGATGATCAATGGAAACACAGTGAAGTCACCAAAACCTGGGACAGGCTCATGTTCCAGGACCACTGCTGTGCTGTAAGCAGCCCGTCTGACTGGCAAAAACACAAGTCTGTCTTCCAGACCGAGAATAACAACACAGACACTAATCTTGGCTCCAGCAGTGCTGCGTTACAAACAATCTTAAGAAACTGCTCAGCCTGGAGGCTTGCAAGGTAGGCGTGCAAGGTTATTACCACAATCAGGCCTGCTATGAACTAATCTTTGGACCAAGGATCCGACACACCTGGGGGGTTGCCTAGTTTGAATTTGCCACTCTTTGCTGGACCTTCTGGGTTCTCCTGGGCACCAAGTTCTACTGGAGCAGAACTGAATATTAAGCACAAAGTATGGCCACCACACCTCCTTCTTCTAGTAACTTTGGATGTGGTGCTGGGACCATCTCTCTCCTACTGTCCCACATTGTGCTCCACAATAGTAACACACACGACTTACTCACGGTACCAAGTGAGGGAACCTGGAGCTCCCTCAGGCTCACAGGCTCAAGACTAGTATTTTTCACCCTTATATTCTGCAGCATTTTTATGGATTGTTAAACAGAATTTGGAAAGGAGAGACCACTCTCATTCCTGATGAATTTTAATTTGGGGGCCCAAAGACTTCCAAAGAAATCTGTATTGTCATAATCAGCCAAGTTGGAAGAACAAGCCTGTCTGTATTTTTCAGTGCTTTCTAAAAGAAAGCATTTATCTCAGTATTTTCCAAGTGAGGAAAGAAAGGAAAAGAATGCTGAAATACACTTTTCACCTTTTACTGTAAGGTGGCTCTCACTGACAGAGACTACAGTGGCTCTTCTGATGTCCCCTTCAGACACATTGATTCCCCAGGGCCATCCCTGAGCTACAGTTAACAGCAGCTGAACCTTCCTCTTGTGTTTTCCAGAGTGATATGTGTTTAATATCCTCAATTGTCCATTCATTAAAGGTATGAAGAGGGGCTGGGGACATAGCTCAGCAGTTAGACAAGGCCCTGAGTTCAATAATCCTAGCACCCAGGAAGCTGAGGCAGGAGGACTGCAGTGAGTTGCAGGCCAGTCTGGGCTACACAGTGAGTTCAGGACCAGCCTGCGCTACAGAGAGATTTTGTCTCAAAAAAAAAAAAAGTATGCGGAGCTGGGTATGGTGAGGTATGCCTGTAGTAACTGCACTGTGGAAAGCTAAGGCAGGAAGATATTAAGTTTGAGACCAACCTGGGGAATTCAGCAACTTAGGGAGCCTCTGTCTCAAAATTAAAAAATGGAAAGGACTGGGGATACAGCTCAGCACAAAGGCCCTGAATCCAATCCCCAGATCCTCAGTACAGGAAGGAAGGAGGTTAAGGGGTAAGACAAGAATCTATCTGTACTTTTAGAGATACAGAATACACCTGTTACAAATTGATTCAATCTTTACCCTGAATTGTCTATACTTGAAACAGCTTTCAAGCAGGCAAGATGCAAGCCAGCTATTACTATGGATGACTTATGAGGAATTTTGTTTTCTGGCAAAGCTCTTCTTTTCTGTGCTACTGAAAGAAGTCTTATATCTCAACATTTGTTTGCCTAATCTTACAAATAAAGAGGGTTTTAAAATAAAAAAATGTTTCTTCCATTAAAACATTCTGAAAACCACTAAACTAAGTGCCAACTAAGGCACTGCTGCAACCCAAGTTGAGTATTATAACATCCTAGAATGCAGTAGTAATCTTGAGGACGAAAACAAGAAAAAAAATGAATCCACAGACCTTTTTAAGGAAAAGTTGGTATGAAAAAGTAACAAACTATGTGAGATAATGAAATAGTAGTACTACATGAAAAAAATTCAAATGCTAACTGGGCAGCAGCCGCTGGTCATACAAACTTAAGTATTAGGATCATAGACGTGACTATGTAAAAGTGTCTGGCATTACGGAAGTACAACACAAGGAAGAACAGCTAAATGGCAAATATGTCTGTGCACCAGTGTCTCAAGTTTAATGTAACCATTGTGTATTACAAACACACCTTAGAAAAATTATAACTTTTGAAGGAAAAAAAGAAGAGAATATGCAAAGAGGACCAGAAGATGGTAAAAAAAAAAAGATTACCACTACTTTATGGAATGCTAAAAAACACAGTTCCGACCACTCTGGTGGCACAGGCTTGTAATTCCAGCAGTCTGAGAAGTAGAGGAAGGAGGATCAGAAGTTCAAGCCCAGCCCATGTAGTTTAGAGGCTAAGTGAGGCCCCGTTTCAAAATCAAAATTAAAATAGGCCCAGATCACAACTCCTATGGAACTTAAAATGAAAGACAAAGTGAAAGAGGGGAGTAGGGTGGGGAAGGAGGGAGTGACCGGTGGGTAGGGGTAGGGACAAAAGGAGAGTGGGAAAGCCCTTGTCACCTTGACAAGACACGTATGTGCACAAAATGCTAAACTCCATTGTAAACCTTGAATTTTGCACGTATATGTATCAATAAAATGTGGGGGAAAATGTCATAGCTTTCCATGTGGCTCTGGCTCAATCTCCAGTATCACAGAAAGGAAAGAAGAAAAGAAAGAAGGAAGGATGGGAGGGAAGGACAGAAGGAAAAAGAAAAAAGAAAAGAAAGAAGTTCCAAGAAGGCATCGCTATATAAAATAATAGAAGACAAAGCCTTTACAACCATTTAGACTCAGGCTCCCTACATCTTCTCCATTTGACCAAGTTATTCAACATTTCCGAGCCTCTTTTAACAAGAAAACACAAGTTAACAATATTACTGACTACATTATGGCTCACTGTGATGTTTCACATTCAATCTCATTTAATCCCTATAATATATTTTACGAATTTGTATTTAGAATTACCATACTAAGTGGCAAAACCGGGATTACTATTTAAGATAATTAAAGTGATGTATATACCATCACACACCACATAGTATTTCAATCACAGACCACATATATGATAAAACATAGAAATTATATTGCCTAGCAACATGGTAGTCTTCTAGGTGGGTTGTGCCAGTACACTATATTTGTACAATAAGATCACGTACACTTTCTCAGAGCAAGTTCCATTAAGTGATGCATCTCTGTTGTCAATTTCTCAGCCAAAAAATATAGCCTCAAAAAGATAGCTATGCTTTGTTGTAAGAAAGCAGTGATCAAAAATGTCATAGCCTGCTCAACAAAGACCAATAGGGTGGAGGCTTTTGCAGGCAAATGGAAGAAACTAGAGAACATCATGCTTAGTGAAGTAAGTCAGAAGCAGAAGGTGAAACACTGAATGGTCTCTCTGATATGAGAGGTCCAGATCACAACTGTTATGGAACTTAAAATGAAAGACAAAGTGAAAGAGGGGAGTAGGGTGGGGAAGGAGGGAGGGAGAGGTGGGTAGGGGGAGGGACAAAAGGAGAGTGGGAAAGTCCTCGTCACCTTGACAAGATACCTATGTGCACAAAATGCTCAACTCCGTTGTAAACCTTGAATTTTGCACGTATACGTGTCAATAAAATGTGGGAAAAAAATGTCATAGCCTTCTATGTGGCAAACTCCTGGTGTCTTCATTCATAAAACAGAACTACTGCCTGTAAACCAACCTACTCTATAAGGTTTCTGTGAAGATTAAGCAGTATAAACACACACACAAAAAGTTGAGATACTGAAATATAAAGGATTAATACAACCTATCTTTTACTATTCGGAAATGCCAGGCACAGTGGCACACATCTCTTGTATCAGCTCCTCAGGATGCTGAGGCAGGACAGCTTGAGCCAAAGGCCACCTTGAGCAATACATCGAGTTCCCACCTCAGGGGGGAATAAAATTCCTCGACCAAAATCAATCTCTGGAGAGGTAAAAGTAAGTTAAATGTGCAACTATCACTTTGAAAAATATAAATCACCTTGGGATTCCCACCTACACCTTAGCCTTTCTCCAGGTTAGGGATTCTCTCAAACCTATAATGAAACTGGTAACATACTGTAGAGCTAACCAATACAGCTTCCACTCCAAGTCACAGAACTTATCCCAGGGCATTATCTCAGAAATGCCCTTTACAGTCCTTCCAAAGAAGAGAGAAAGAAACAGCCCCTGATCACCTTCTCTAGTATTAAACCTGGGGTCCTGGGAATAACTAGAAGATTAACCCCTTACGCAATACTAGGAAAAAAAAATCTATTAGTTGACTTGCTTCCAAAGTTCTGACTTTTAGAAACTCCTCCAGGACCTCCCTTCTTTCACCTGAACAGATGGTTTTCAAGTCTCAAAGGTCATATATCTAGTCACAGGATTCCCAATAGCTTCCGAAACCCTACCTTCTTAGTTATTCCATTTCTTGAACGTATTTTCTCCTCTAAAGAACACTTTGTCTTGCTCTGTAGCCCATGCTGGTCCTGAACTCCCTATGGAGCCCAGGCTGGGCAATCCTCCAGTCTCAGCCTCCTAAGTGCTAGGATTACAGGTGTGCGCCACCACGCTCAGTGCATGTGGTGTTGAGGAATCAAACTCGAACCAGGGCCTCTCTAACCGCTGTACCATTTCTCCAACCCCGAAAGAACTCTAGATATTCAGGCACATGAACTCTTTAATTCTTCACAACAGCCCTCTCTAGTAGAAAGATTAACAAGCTTATTTAATAAATTTTTAAAAATGAGTTTAAATGTCTAAACAGCACTAAACAAGGCGGTTCATTCTTTTGAGGGAGGACTGCAAATCATTAACGTGTATCAATGCACAACACTGACTTGGCTAAATTCTCTGCAAGTATTAGTTCAAACATCTATTTTGTACTCGTACATTTCCACCATGTCCAACATCAAATATAAACAATAAACACCAAAACACACCTTACAATAAATACATCACTATTCTTAACATGCAAAATTAAATACGGGAGCTCTAATTTAAGATTCCTACCGACCTGCACCCATAAATTCTTTCAAACTTGAGGAGGAGGAAGAGGAACACCTGTCAGCGCAGCCTAACCACAGTAAGCTACACGCTATGTAGCTATTAATACTTGATTCCTTAAAATGTATATAAACAAACCGCCTTTTAAAAAAGGGGTGGGGGGAGAACACAACTATGAAAAAACTTCTGACAAGAGAGCCTACAAGACAGCGAGAAGACCTATTAATTTCCTGGTTTTAGGTCTCCACGACCCGCGAACTTGCACAAGCGACAGGCGCGCGTGGGCCTCCGGGGCCGGCTGCCCCCACCCTCCACGCGCCGACCCTCCCGGCCCCGGGGCACGGACGCGGCCGGGCGCGCCGGGCTCCGCCGAGGGTCGCGGGAGGACTCGGCCTAGCCGCCCCGGCCGCGGCCGCCGGCCCTGCCCCGCTCCCCGCTAAGCTACCTCTTCGGCGCCGGCGGCTGCTCCATGGCGGTCGGGGCAGAAAAGGGGGTCGGGTGACCCGCGAAGGCAGGAGGGCGCAAAGGAACCGGGCCGCGGCTGGCCAAGCCCCGGCAACCCCCGGAGCAAACTCCAGGAACTCTGAGCAACTTTCCCGTAACTCCGCAGCGGATCTCCCTCCCGCTCCGGAGCTCGGCTCCTCCCGGCCCGGCCCGCCCCGCCCCCAGCGTCCGCGGCAGCGGCCCACGAACTGCGCGCCCAGCCGGACGCCGCGGCGGGGGCGGAGCCAGGGCCGGGTGGGGGCGGAGCCGAGGCTGGGAGTGTGGGCGGGGCCGCGGCTGGGCTGGCCGAGCGGGGCCAGGCAGGGTGGGAGGAGGCGGGGCGGATGGACTGAGGGACGGCGCAGCGCAGAGGCAGGAAAACACAGAGGCCGCAATGGAGGAGCTGGGAATGTGAGGCCTAAGTGATCTGAGGGTTGCTCGGGCTGAAGCGGGGCGCGGGCCCAAGCCTGCGCCTACTCCAAGTTCAGTGACGTCCTGCACTTCTCAACGATACATGCCATACACATCGTGAAGCCTTTTGAACTGTAACTAAATGCCCATGCCTCCCTCTCCAGTTCTGTTTGTAATTATTGGGTAAATTTTCTCCCAGCCACTTGACAATTACAGCTACGGTAGTGGGTATACTTCTGGAAATTCCTGTTTGATTTTGACTGTGGACAATCGCCTCACCATTTTTCACAATAATCGCATCTTATTACCGAGAAAGTAATGACTGCAGTGATTTCTCAGTGCACTGAATTCAGGGCATTGTCCAGCCATGTAACCAGGCAAACCGACCACAAATTATAATGCATGGAAAAAAATATCCCAGAAAAAATGTATTTCCTTCCCTCTTCGGTCATCTCATGGCAACCACTCCGAACGACTCTCATCTTCTTGAAATTTGACCCATCATGCATTTATTTTTGTGGGTACTGTTTATCCTTACATTACATACCTAGACATCTTTCTTATAAATGGCTGCTGTACCTCCACTTGATTATTTTTGGTAGTAATGATAAAGATGCAGAATCATGTGGTATTATCTTATAATAATAAACATTAAGAAAATTTTGAATAATATGAATATTAAACTGATCTATTAGTGCTTTTGACATGTACAGTTCAGGCCTTTTTGAATTAGTCTCATTATTTTCAAACCATTATATTCTCCCATAAATTTAGCTAAGTTTCTTAAAACCATTGTTGAAACTTTAAAGTTAAACTCCCACAGCAAGAGAGTTTATCACAAAATTTTATATTTGGTTAAATTTACTAAAGATTGCTAATTCAGAAGCAAAAAGACAATAAAAAAACTAAATTGTTAGAATGTTAAAACTGAGAGGAAATTATGAAATTATCCCATCTACTTGTTACTGTCATACTCACTTCCATTCCACAGTCCCAGCAGAAATCCAACCTCAGAATTTTACTTTTTAAAGAGCTATCATAAATTAATAGGCTTAATTTGTCTTCCTTTAAAATGAGTTCATTATTATATTGCCACCTTTTATCTCCAGAAAGTCATTTCCCAGCAAACCCCTAGCACCATTACCCACAACTGCCCACACTGAATTTGTGAGATGCCTCCTCTGTGGCCCATAGTGCTCAATCTGGCTCTTTTTGAAGTTCTTTCTCAGTCAACTCGCTCAAATGTGAGACCACTGAGAACCAAATCCTCTCTCACCGCTTTTCTCTGTCTCCCCCTTGCATGGTGAAGGCACTGGGCTCTCCATCTTCTCCAACTGCTCAGCAGTGAGGGCTGAGCTGAGCGGCTGACATCATTAAACTTCCTATCCCTCTGGCTTATGGTTGGGTCTGATGATAGCAAACTCATCAGTTGGTCATCTGAGGGAGAAAGAAATATGAGATCACTGGTTTTCTTCCCATGAGGTAACGTAGGGCTAGCTGCACTGCATCTTTCAAGACAAATTAGCCAGCTCTCCTTCCCTCCCCTGTCTCTTTTAGTGTATGGGTCTTGCCCTTCTTGTATTCCCTGGGTTCTTTTATATCTCCCAATGTTGCCCTATATCTCAGTCCTCATGTAATAACTCTTTGTAAATTGAATCATCTTCAATTGACCCTAACTTAATTGTACATTTTAAAAGTTTTCCTATGAGTCTGTGACTGATACACCATAAAGAAGTTTGTTGAAACGAAGAGGAATAACATGAGAAAATAAAACTCTGGAGTTCGCCTCAATCTGAAGAGAGCAAAAAACTACTGTATGACTCCGACAGGATCAGATAATTAGCCTATATTACCTATATTAACTCTTAAAACTATCTCTCTCACTCGCTTGCTCTCTCTCTCTCTCTCTCTCTCATGCCATACATGCGAGACAGAGTCTCGCTCTGTCGCCCAGGCTGGTCCTAAACTCACTGGTGTAGTGCAGGTTTGCCTTGGACGCAGGACAATCTGCCTGCCTCAGCCTCCTGAGTACTGGGATTACAGGCATGCACCACCAACCCCACCTTTAAGAGGTGCCGGGTAATTGAACTCAGGGCATAGCACTTGCAAGGCAAGCACTTTAACTGCTGTGACATTCCTCCAGGCCCTCCCTTAAAACTATCTTGTTGAGGTAGTTATTATTTCCATTTTATAGGTGAAGAAACTGAGGTTCAAAGAGATAAACTTATTCTAGGCCAAACAACATGTATTCTAATGCAAGCCCGTAAGACTTTAAAGCGAGGCTTTATTCCACTGTAAACCAGTGTGGAAATATTTACTCCCAAGAACTATTCTAGGTATGAAGCATGTTCACTGGTGAAGAAAAAAAAAAGAACAGAAATCTCTATGTTTATTGGGTTTCATGGAAAAAATAGACAAAAAAATTCTACCTTCATTTTGGTTGAGTAAGATAGTAAGATAAATAAATGCCAATATTAATTAGCCTTCCCGTCACTGGGATGAAACACCTCACACCCACAACTTACAGAAGGTTTATTTGGCTTATGGTTTCAGAGGTCTCATTCCAGAGTCAGCTGGCTCCAAAGCAGAAGTGGCATTGAAGAAGGTCCTGGCGGAGGAACGCTGCCGCAGAAGGGCCCATGGACAAGCACGTACCCTTCCAGGTCATACCCCAGTGACTCGTCTTCTCTAACCATGCTCCATCACCGTTAGCTATGAGCTGTGCCTTCAGGATCTAATCACTTCCCAAAACACCATATATGAATGCTTGAGATGTTTGGAGGACATTTTAGATCTAAACCATGAGTAACAATACCTAATCAGTAATGTTAAATAGCTCAAACTGGTAAGGAAGAAACATAAGGGAGAGGCAATGAGTTTTAGAAAGGATAGTCAGGAATGACCTCAATGAGAGGTAACTGAGGAAGGTGGAGATTCATGCAAATAGCTGAAAACAATTTGAGGTCAAAAGTAACTCTGAAGGCCCAGAGGCTATAAATGTGCCTAGTATGTTGTTAACTAATAAAAGTTGTTTTTCTTCTAGGTTACATAGGATAAGTGCCCCAGCTTCTGTTTTTTTCTGTGGAAAGCCAGAGTGAAGATTCCAAGGAAAGCATCTGATGCAATCTGCAAATAACAGGCAGCAGCATTCTTGAACAGATACTGCAGGAAAACTTGAGATGCAAATAAAGGTCACCCAGCCTCTCTTAAATGTAAAAATAAAGTCTCCCATTTATATTTTAACTTTTCCAATTGGAATCAAGATTAAGTGTGCACTTATATTAGCAAAACAGCTGGTTAGAATTCTCAGTTGAATGCTATTAATCACCTTTGTATCACTGTAGAAAATAACTGAGATGATTAACTTATTAAAAAAAAAAGGTTTATTCTGAGCCACAGTTTTGAAGATTTCAGTCCATGACCAGTTAGTCCCGCCGCTTTTGGCCTGGAGTGGCATGTTATGGTGAGAATACAAGGCGGAACAAAACTGGTTGCCATGTCCTGTGAGAAAAAGAGAGAGAGAATGAGAATAATAGTAATAATCCTAGACTTTCATTTCCCTTCTTTAATCCTCTGACCAAACTTTAAGCTTCTTGGGAATAAAACAATATATTTTTCATATTCCTCATCCAAAGACTCTAGCATATCAGTTAACTACAAGTAACAACTCAAAGCAATTTTTAACATAAGAAGCCTCAAAGTAAATGATTTTAGCTTTGAATAACCTCTCCATTTACTTTTATTTCTTGCTTTGCTGTGCATAGCCAGGTCCTCTCAAACACACTTCGTCTTCTAAAAGCCCAAGATGGCTACTACTAATGTTTTACATATCACATAAAAAATGTAAATATACAGCAACACATGAAAATTGTTTCTTTCTGAATTCCCTTTTTTTATGATGGTGGAAAAACTTATCCTAGAAGCCTCCCCGCAGGCTTTCCCTTATGTTCTATTGACCAGAAGTATGTCACAGACCCACTTCTGGAAAAGGAAAGAAGATTACTAAACCTCGTTCAAGTCTATTGTAATTCGCACCATGGAGTGGGGTGAGGAGCAGAGTCTGGGACCAGCCTTTCATTAAGCCATGACAAGAATAAGCACATAGAAAAGAACAAAATTGAGATTCTATTATTAAGAAAGAATGGCAAAATTATTAGGCAGAAATTTATGATATCTGTTACCAAGAACATTAGATGCCCTCAATAAGTGCTTGTTGAATGAACGTGTGGATTTCCATAAACACACACAAACAAGTCAAGATTTTAAGGTATGCAAATAATACATACACTATATATCAAGTAAAAGTGAGTGTGCCATTTCTTATTTCATTTCTTCTTGGCTTCAAACTCTCCATTCATTGCCTGTCCTTTAAAAGGTAGCTGATTCTTCTAAATTTTTTTCTTTACCAGATGGCTTGATGTGAACCTTGGTGAAGAGAGAATACTAGAGAGACATTGCAAAATGAAATAATCATCTTTCCTCCTTATTATGCGTTGCCTCTCCAGGCTCAATCAATTACTTGTCTAGATCCCGTAGCATGGGCAGCTTCTCCAGCAACTGGTTCTTGCAATGCAGAGCAGCAGTAGCACCCAGTGGCCAATAATTTCTGCCCTGTCACACACTGTCCTTCCCCTGGTGAAACATGTAACCAAGAATACCTTTCCCCAAAATCCCTTAGGAACAATTTATGAAAAGTTCTACAGAACAAACTTCTAGCTAGTTCCACAAAGGTACCCCCACAGAATTTTTAAAATATTTTCCCATTCTTATTAGAACATATATGTAATACACAATGGTTATATCAAGTTTGACAATTTTGTGTACATATATATTGCATCAACTTTACATTCCCTTTCCCTCGCTGTTTTTCACCCTCCTGCCTCCTTTTTCATCCCCCATGGCTCCCAACATCTTGGTATTTGACACTATTATTTATCTGTACTCTGGGTTTCTTATATTAGAGAAACCATATGATATTTGACTTTCTGAGTCTACCTCTCTTCACTAATCATGATGATCTCAAGTCATATCCATTTACCTACAAATGACACTGATCTATCTGTCTTTATGGCAGTGTATAGCTCCATTGTGTACGTATACCACCTTATTTTAATCCACTTGTCTATTGGTGGATATTTCAAAATCTTCCACAATTCAGCTATTATCAGTTATGCTGCTATAAACATGTACCTGTGTCCCTGACACCACAGAAATGGCTCCAAATCCTTGGCAGGTAGGATGTTGTCCCATGGGCTTCTATCTAGCCACAAGGAGCATAATAGCTCCTAATAGCTGCTATTGGTGTTGCCTTGGTTCATTCAGAATGCCATAACAAAATATCATAATTTAGTTGTCAAAGAAATTTACTTCTTGAAGTTCTGAAGCCTAGAAAATCAAAGATCAGAGCACTGACATGCTAAATGTCTAGTGAAGGCCCATATCCTGATTCATAAATGACTATTTTTTTCTGTTTCCTTACATTGTAGAAGAGATAAGTAGATCCATTAGGCATCTTTTATAAGGGTATTAATCCTATCAATGCAGGTATAGCGCCCATGGCCTAATCACCTCCCCAAAGCATTACCTCTAAATACCATACTTTAGGGGCACAGATTTCAGCAGAAATTTGGCGGAATAGAAACATGCAGACCAACCATAGAATTAGTATTTTTTAGAGTTCTTTTCTTCATAGCCATTCCCTTGTTCATATTAAACCTTCCTTGTTCAAATAAAAGTATGGTCTCTGTCTCTCATGATTTCTGTATCAGACTAGATGTTTACTGATGCAAAGAATAATAGCAAAGAATCCCAGGCTCCACTCTAATTTCAGTTAAAAAAAAAAGATAACATCAGTTTAATCTCATTTCCAGTTCAGTACTGTTATGTGTACCAGAAATTCTTAAACTTTGTAAACATAAGACTACATAACTACATATTAGCCATCAGATCAGTATTCTCTCATATAATGTAGCATCTGAAAGATTCCACCATATACTTATGAGAGAGTGAGAGTGAAACAAATCAAATAGTACTTTAGCATTATTTAAACACAGGTGCTAAGATCATACTTTGAGAATCAGCGCTGTCCTGTAAATTTACGTAAACATAAAAACTAAGACCTATTGGGGAAAATACAGAAGACGTGGTTTTACCCTCTAGGAACTCAGTTTAGTTAATAATAAAAAAATATGCTCACTTAGATAGGATGGCAGCTGAAGAGGGGTTCTACTCAAAGGGTCTTCATAGGCTCATCCAATAACTTGAGAGATACAGTTTGGAAACTACCTGCTCAACTTAGTTTTGGAGAGGGAGGACACCTCTAGCAATTGAGCAATTGAAAGAAGGTTGTTATGATTTGGATCTGCAGTGTCCCACAAACGGCTCACATATTTGAATGTTGTGGATTAACTATAAATATTATGTGCTATTGGGAGGTAAGACCTGTTCAAAGGGGGAAGAATAGAGGGGCTTGATCCAGAAGGGACAGACTACTGGGAGGGTTATCTGTCCTTCCTCTCAGACTTGTTCTTCCATATGCTGTAACATGAAGATTTCTCCTCCAGTTCACCTCTGCCATATGCTTCCACCATTGCCAACCCATGAATGGACGGTGTGAGACCTTCTGAAACTGATAGATAAAATAAATCTTTCTTGGCTTAAATTGTGGAGATCAGGTAATCTGTCCCAGCAACAAGTAAGTAACAACAAAGAAATTGGTACCAGAAATGGGGTTGTTGCTGTGACTTTTCCTGGCCTTGTAGTTTAGAATCCTTTAGAACTGATTTGTGGGACGAGCTTGGGAAAGTTTTAAGATGCTCACTAGAACAGCCTTAGAATGCTGTAAGATGAGTTTGGTGAGAGATTTTGGTGAGAACTCAAAAGACCAGAATGCTGAAGAAAGTGTAACTTAGAAAGGCCCATTTCAAGAAGTGTCAGATGAAAAGAAGGACTTTATTGGCAATTCATCTAAAAACCATGCATGCTACACTGAAACAAAGTATTGGCATTTTGCCCTTGTCCAGAGACTGTGCTTGAAATTAAGAGATTAAGGTGGTGGACCACTTAATCTGGTTGAAGAAATCTTAAGACAACCCAGTGTTCACGCTGTTATTTGGATATTGTTTGCAGCTTTTTGCCAACTCTATGGTGAAACATGAGAAAAAATGGCAAAGAATAATGATGTAGAATTTTTTCAGTTTTGCCAGACTGAAAGGGCTTGCAGACGTGGGGCCTAAGAACACAGGAAAGTTAGACAGACTTACACTAAAAAGAAGCCACGTAGTTGGAAGCAGGGATATAAAAAAGGATGCCTTGAGGGGGTGTCAGGAATCAACAAGACCCCACCCATTACCAGCTAAAGGGTGCAGAGGCAAAGGACCTTGCTCCAGAATAATATCCCAAGGCATGTTTAGAACCAAAGAAAAAAGTATTTGTTAGAGTTCAACACTCTAAGAATTCAGGAGCCTGGCAGTGATCGTACAAGGGGTCCAGCCTACTTCTTAAGCCAGTAGCAGACCTTGCCAACCTCCCTGTGGCCCTGGCTTTACAGACAAACAGAGTGCAAGAATTGGGTCATTGAGGAATACCACCGTCCACCCAGATACATCACTGAAGAAACCAGGGAAGAAATGAAACACTTCCTAAAGTAAAATGACAATGAAAACATATCATACAACAAAAGCAGTACTAAAAGGGAAATGTATGGCTATGAAAGTACATACAAAGAAAACAGAAATCTCAAATAAAGAATCTAATGGTACAGTTCAAAGTCTCAGAAAAAGAAGAACAAGCTGAATCCAAAAGCAGTAGAAGAACTGTAAGAATCAGAACAGAAATTAATGAAATTCAAATTTGAAAAAAATACAGATGATCAATGAATCAAAGAATTGCTTCTTAGAAGGGATAAGTAAGGTTGATGAACCTCTAACCAAACTCATGGAAAGAAAGAAAGAAAAAATTCACATCACCGCAATTAGAAATGAAAGGTGAAAAATCATTACATTATTGAAATCCAGAGGATTTTAAGAAATTATGTTGAAAACTTATTGTCCAATAAATTCAAGAACACAGAAGAAATGGATAAATTCCCTGATACATATGAGATACCAAAATTGAATCACGAAGATATAAAAACAGGAAATAACCATGGATGAAATTGAGACCATAATAAAGGGCCTACCCAAGGCCTTGATGGACTCACGGCAGAATTTTATCAGAGCATCAGGAAAGAGTTAGTGTCGATGCTTCTAAACTTTTCCATGAAATTGAAAGAGATGGAACACTACTCCTTGCTGGAAGCTAGCATCACCTCGATTCCCAAAACAGATAAAAACCCAATATAGAACTAAAAATGCACTCTAATTTCCTTAATGAATATAAATTCAAAAAATTTTAAAATACTTGAAAACAAAATGCAAGAAGTTATTAAAAATATCATAAATCATGACGAAGTTGGCTTCATCCTGGGATGTTAGGATGGTTCAACATACACAAATCAATTAATGTGACACACCACATACATAGAAACAAGGACAAAAATCACATGATCATCTTAATAGATGCCCCCAAAAGCCTTTGACAAAATATAACATCTTTT
The DNA here is from genome assembly GCA_004027205.1 of Ctenodactylus gundi. Lineage (NCBI taxonomy): Eukaryota > Metazoa > Chordata > Mammalia > Rodentia > Ctenodactylidae > Ctenodactylus > Ctenodactylus gundi. The sequence goes on from PVKB01000143.1 coordinate 279,260, forward strand.
CATTATAAAAACACTCATGAAAATAAGTATAGAAAGATCTTACCTCACACTGACAAAAGCAACTTAGGGCTATTCTACTGCCAACAACATCTTACATGGGGAAAAAATTGAAAGCATTTTCCTTAAAATCAGGAACAAGACAAGAGTGTGTACTCTCACCATTCCTGTTCAACGAAACCTTACCCAAAGCAACCAGGCAAAGAAATGAAGTAAAGGAGATATGTATAGGAAACTAAGAAGTCAAACTTTCCTTACTTGCAGACGACATTTTGCATAAAGGACTCCAAATAATTTACCAGAAGACTCAGACCTAATACACAAATTCAGCCAAGTTGCAGGACACCAGATCAATACACAGGGGCTGGAGGAATGGCACAATAGTTACAGCACTTGCCTCGCAGGTGCAAGGCCCTGAGTTTGATTCCTCATCACCATACAAGCGTGATGACACATGCCCATAATCTCAGCCCATAATCTCAGGCTGAGACGGGAGGATTGCCCTGAGTACAAGCCTAGCCTGGGCTGCATAGTGAGTTCAGGCCCAGCCCGGGCTACAAAGTAAGATCCTGTATTAAATAAATAAAATCAATACACAAAAACTAATAGCATTCCTCCACAGCAACAATGAAAATATAGAGAAAGAAAACTGAAAAATAATCCCAATAAAAATAGCCTCAAAGAAAATTAAATACCTAGGAATGAATTTAACTAAAGAAGTGAAGGATTTCTATACTGAAAATGACAGCACTCTGAAAAAATAAATTGCAGAGAATATTAGAAAATGGAAAGACATTCCCTGATCCTGTATAGGCAGAGCCAACATTATCACAATGCACATACTACCAAAACTGGTATACTGATTTAATGCAATCCCAATCAAAATATCAACAGCATTTTTCACAGAATTAGGAAAAAAATCCAAAAATTCATATGGAACTCAAAGAGATCCAGATTATCCAAAACCATCTTAAGCAATAAAACAAAAGGAGGAGGTTTCACAATATCAGTCATTAGGTGATACAAAGTATATGGTATTGAAATAAAAGCAGACAGGTGGAGTAATGGAATAGAATAGAGGATACAGAGGCATCCCAAGTACCTTCAGCCACCTGACCTTCAACAGAGGAGCCAAAAACAAACACTGGAATAAAAATAGACTCTTTAGCAAATTGTGCTGGGAAAACTGGTTCACCACATGTAGAAGAATGAAACTAGATCCACAACTTTAATCATGTACCAAAATCAAATCAAAATGGATCAAAGTCTTAGGCATTAAAATGTAAACACTGAACCTGTTGAAAGAAAAAATCAGCAAAACTGTTGAAGACATAGGCACAGGCTTCCGCAATAAAACACCCAGTGCGCATAAAATAACACCAAGAACCAACAGATGGGATTATATCAAATTTATAAGGTTCTTCATATCAAAGGAAAAATCAGCAAAGTGAAGAGAGAACCAATGGAATGAGATAAAATATACTGCCAACTACTCCTAGGACAGAGGACTATTATCTAGAATATACAAACATACAAAGAACTGGGCTGGAAGAATCACACAGCAATGAGAGGACTTGTCTAGCAAGCATAAGTCCCTGAGTTCAACTCTCAAGCACCAAATAAACTAGGCATGTTGACGCATGCTTGTAATCCCATCACTCAGAAGACTGAGGTAGGAGGATTGCTGTGAGTTCAAAGCCAACCTGGTCCAAATGGTGAGTCCACAGCCAGCTTGGAACAGATAGTCTGACATTGTGTGAAAAACAAAATCGAATACAAAGAATTTTTTTTTAAAAAAATTGGACTCCCCAAGATAATCAGAAAATGCTCAACTGAAATGAATAGACAGTTCTCAGAAAAAGAAGTCCAAATGACAAACACATCCAAAAATGTTCACTATCTTTAGCCACCAGAGAAAATCAAATCAAAAACAGCACTGAGATACCCTCTAATTCAAGTAAGAATGCTGCTATCAAGAACTACAAGACAACAAAGGCTGGCGAGGTTGTAAGGAAAAAGTAATCCTTCTATACTCTCGGCAGGACTGTAAGGCCCTTTATGGAAAGCAGTATGAGTATTTCTCACCAAAACATGAAAATAGATACCCCATTTGATCTGGCATACCTCTTCTGGGTATCCTCTCAAAAGAGTTGAAATTATCACACAAGAGTAATACACTCATAGCCATAATTAGAGCAACCCAACTTGCAATAGACAAATCTCGGAAGCAGCAACATGCTCACTGACAGATGGATAAAGAAGATGGAGAATATTTACACAACAGAGTACTACTCTACCTTGATCTGATCTATCTTATGGATGCCTCTGTCTTTATGAAAGATAAATGTGAATCATTTGTAGAAAATGGCTACACATTGAGAATATTACACCTAGCAAAATCAAGCAAACAGAGAAGGTTATGCATCACCATAAAAAATTAAAAGAAAGATAGAAGAAAGTAAGAAGATTGACTTTGTGGAAAGGGAAAGAGGACATGGGGTACATGAAAGAGTGGGAAGGGGAAAGTATAATAAAATGATCAAGATGTGATATGCAAATACACTCATTTCTCAAGCTAAACAATAAAATGATATAAAAATTACAGACTTTTAAAAATAATATATACTCCTAAGAGTAAAAGAATGCAATTCTATAATAAATGATAAAATCTATCATTGAGAAAAAGTGCTATTGTTCAAACTGATGTGGGCTGGAGCTCAACAAAACCAAAATGTCCTTCGCTTTATAAAATCTAACCTTCATATATGTAAGTTATAAGAGAAACATAATGTATGCAAACATAAGTTCCAGAACAAGTTGAGAATCTCTCCAAACCTGGCCATAATTGTTTAGGACACTAAGCTCAAGGGCAGAAATAAGAAAAAGAAAAAACAATGCTTAGAACCTGGAAAGCTCCATTAGTGGAAGCCCTTCCTTAGCTGGGCTTTTGCTACTTTAACAGAAAAAATCTGAACTCTTTTTAAACTAATCTGTTTTATGCTTTCATGGTTTCTCTTTTTAGAGTTTTGTTTTTTTTCTCAACTGCTTTTTATTCCTGCCTCTGGAATCTATTAATAATCACTTCTCAGCTTTTTGGCTAAGCTCAAGTGAGGCATCTATTAAAAAATTCTAATTTGTCTTGCCTGAAAGTAAGGAGAGAGAATACAGGAACATGTCAAGACCAGGAAAACTAGAAAAGCAAGAACACTGTGGTAAAGTCAGTGGTGGCAGCAACTGATGCTACTAGGAAACAGGACAATGAGGTCTAGGACAGGAAAAAGCTAACCAAATAAAAGTCTGAATGAAAGAATTCACTAAAAGAGCCAATAAGTTTTTTGGAAAAAAGAAAAAAAAAAGAATGAAGAGAGATTTGTCCTGGCCAGTGCCAAAATATTTTATAAAACTATTCAAATTAAAATAGTGTGGTATTAACTTAAATATAAATTAATACAGATAATTAATAACGAGCCAAGGAAAAATCTTACATGAAAATACTGTTTATGATAAAGTGACATTTTACACCACAGAGAAAAGAAAGGGTCTTGCAGTATGTTTCGATAGCATAATTGGTGTCCCTGCATTAGGTAGCCATCTTCAAATCACAAGCATCTGAAGGTCCACACCAAAGTGCCTTAACCAATCAAACGTCTATTTAACAGGAAGACTCCAGAGTTCCAGAGCAGGTTTTTGGGATGATTTGAGTCAGAGGCTTAATATTAACATCATTTCCTTTTTTCCTTTTTTTTTTTTTGTCTCTCTGTTCTTTCTTCTTTTGACTCAGCTTCACCTTAAGACCAAATGGCTGCCGAAGTTCCAAGGTTCAAATTCATGCACACATATGTCTCCCCCACCTCCGCACCCCCGCTGCAATAGAAACATTACCTTTTGGCAGGTCCCTTAAGAAAAGGAGGAAAATCCTCCTATACAATGCTTCTACAACCTTCCTTTTTGTCATCCGCTCAAACTGTCAATTAGACTATTCCCCAGAATTGAATCAATGATCAGCATATCTGAATGCATCCATATGAGAAAAGAGGAATGGGAACTTCTCATTTGATCTGAAACAGAAGAGCCCTTTCCTCATAGGTAATAATGTTGTCAATATCCATTATGACCTTCCCAAAAGAAAGAAAAACTGATTATGTAAAAAACAGGTGAAGAAGCAGTCTCAATGTCTACTATACCATGTATTATGTATTTGGATAAATTCCAGATGCATTAGAAATGAAAATGGTTAATAACAGATAAACAATACGGCACTCTTAGAAAAATCTTTCACTCCTTTCACATGGCTGCACTTAATGACTTCCTTCTAAAGATCACAGTATTAAAAGGGGACTAGAGAGAAGTAAATTTACAACAGAAAGCACAACTTTGGGCTAATACCAATAGCCATAAGTCATACTGACAGTCTGTACTATATCTAGGATGAGATGGGAGGGGTCTTTTACCTCTGTGGTCTTCCTTTTACGAATACAAAACTTCACTTGCATTATGAGGAAACTATCACACAAATCTCACTGAAGGGTCGTGAAGGTCATGAAGGGTTATGAAGGGTCACATGACAGGTAGTACTCATCAAAATTCTTAGGATAACTGTCAAAAATAAGAAATGGCTGAGAAACTGTCACAGGCAAGAAGAGGGTAAAGAAAAATAAGTTCTAAATGTATTTGGATATAAGAAATGTACTGGATCCAGGAATAGTAAGAGGATAGTAGGTAAATACTAAAAAGATTTGAAGCAAGGAGCTTAGGTGATAATGTCAAAGTGGCTCATTAATCATAGCACATGTATTAGATTTCAATATAGAACATTAATAGAAGAGAGATTGGACTTGGGGTATATGGGAGTTGTACTATTCCCCACATCTTCCTTAAAATGCAAAGCTGTTTGAAAATTAATAACAGTTTATTTTAAAATTTTTTTACAAAGGCTCCAAATACAAAAGTTTTAGAAGAGAATATGACAGCATATACTTATCATGCTATCATATTTTTATATGCTATCCTGAAATAGAAGACCCAATAAGTGCAAGAAGATAAAAGATAACACAGGTGGGCATGGTGGCACATGCCTGTAATCCCAGGACTCTAAAAGCCTGAGGCAAGAGAATTATAAACTCAAGCCCAGTCTGAGCAATTTAGCAATTGGTGAGATCCTGTATCAAAATAAAAAAAGTAAAAGGGCTGGGTTAAATTACCAGTACCACACACAAAGATAATAGATTTGACTACATAAGAATTTAAAGCTTCTAAAAGGAAAAGTTAACAACCTAAGCTAACAGAAACTCAACAGAATAAAATTATTTGCTACAGATAGGCTAGTTGAAGGATTCAGACCTAGACTACATAGAGAAATAAATTAATTAGCAAAAGGTCAAAATAAACAAATGAGAAAAAAATTTAAACTGAAAAATTCACAGAAGAAAAACGTTAAGTAAACATGAAAAGACGCTTATCCTCACAATCAAGAAAATGAAAATGAAAATAACAATGTTTTCAAATTGCCATAATTATCACGGAAAGGAAGTGGAGAGGGGAATAAGAAAGATAGGGGTAAAAAGAGGACATAACTATTTATTGGTTTGAAAAAATAAGATTAAAACATATATAGATGCTGCAAGACTTCGGGAAACCTATTTAAAAAGTTGTGCACTGAGCTGCAAAGCCTAATACAGAACTCAGTGAGGGAGAACAGAAGTTTATTGCTACCACCTCTGGGCTCAGCTACTTGGGAGGTTGAGGCAGAAAAATCACTTAATTCAGGAGTTCATGGCTGGCCTGGACAACATAAGACCCCTTTCTCAAACACACACACACACACACACACACACACACACACACACACACACACACCTGCTACATTTGTCTAGGAAAATACCTGTATATGCTTCTTTGATTGAAAAGGTAAAACCTAGAGGCTTGCAGTATAAGAAGTTACATATAAACAGAGAACTACAGCCAGAAATGGAAATATACTATGCGTTCCATGAAGAGATTTAGCAAAGTACTGAAATAGGACAGAATCGGGTGAAGCTTTCATGGTCATTTGAATTTTGGGAAAAAGCCAGAAGTTGATGTTGCCATATCTGGTTAATGAGGTGGAGGAGGATATATTGTACTGTTTCTATGGGCCTGCTTTTCTCTTGGACAGAATGCAATAGCAACCATCACCATATTATTGATCATGCCCTGTAAAAGTAACAAAAGAGCACTTCCAGAATTGCTTCAGGAAATGACAAAAATGATGGGATAAATGTGTTGAAAGTGAGACATAGTATTCTCACAGGGATTAATGGTATGTGTCTTTTACTATAATAATATTCACTGTATTTTTCATCATACCTCATATGTTTCCACTTACAAAAACATAGCAAGCACCAAATATGGGTAGAATTTACTTAAACTTATCCCATAAATGTAAGAGTAGTTTTGTAGCAGGAGAGAATGTCCCCTCAAGCTTTACAGAGACAATATTACTAAAAGAAAGTACAAATATTTGATAAGAAATTCATGAGTGCATTCAACCATAAAAGTTTTAAATTATAAACAGATTCTAAAAGAATTTGAGTATTATCATTATGTTATCTCTAGTGTTATCATAAACTATGAATATATCAGGAGGTTTCCCCTCCTTAATTCTAGACATTCTCAGAATATTTGGAACTAATATAATAAAAAAATCATCAGTTTTTCCCACAAAGTGCTATTTTAACTTTAAAGACTTCTCTGTGAACTGTATTCTTATCACCCCTACCATCATCATTATCAAACATACTTACTAAACTAAATATTCTGAGCTAATAACTTTAAATTTTTTTAGAGCTTTACATGCATTTTCTTACTTAAGGTATATGATCTTTTTAAAATGCCAATCATCTTGGAAGCAATTTCCAATTGCTTGCGAAACAATGATCATGATGCAAAATCCTCTGGGAACAAAGTGCAGAACATTCACATTCCTTGGGTTGAAGGAAAGGCGATATGAAATGGTGGCAAAAATAAATTCCTTACTTTACAATTCTGCTGAAGATGATTCACATCTCAAGCACACAGGCACATATTCTTCACAACAAGATGAGTCAGCTGCTTGTTTTATTATAATTTAAACTGGCTCACTTTTATAAAATGCTCCAGAGATAGTCGTCGAAGAACCTATTGGATATGTAACAATTGCAAAAACACTTTTGCTCTAGTTTAGACCTTGAGTGTCCCCCGTAAGCCTATAGGTTAAAGGCTTATTCCTCAGAGTGGAGCTTTTGAGATTCTACGGTGGCTTTCAGAAGTGGAGCCTTCTAAGAGGTCTTTAGGTCATTGTAGGGATGCTCTTGAAGGAGGCAGTAGAACCCTGGTCCCTTCCTTTTTGCTGCTAGGCAATGAGGGGCATGGTTTTGCTCAAATACCTACTTTTGCCACCATGTACTGCTCCATGATAGGCCTAAAGCAGAGCCAATCAATAATGGACCAAAACCTTCGAAACCATGAGTCAAAATAAACCTTATCTTTTTATAGGTCAATTATCTTAAATATCTGCTATAGTGACACAAAGCTGTATAACACAACTCTCCTAATCACTGCGGTGAAATGTTTTTCACTTAAAAGTATTGTCTTCTACTATGATCTGAATGCTTGCATCCATCCAAGATTCAGATGTTGAAATCCTTATTTGTGAAGTGAAACTACTGATAGGTGAGGCCTTTGGGAAGTGAGTAAGTCATGGGGACAGAGCCCTCCTGAATGAGACTTGTGTTCTTATTTATAAGGCCTTAATAAGAGGCTGCCTGTCCCTTTCAGCACGTGAGAACACAGCTGGATGCACCACCAGTGAATCAGAAGGTTTACCCTTACTGTTGGAGATTCTACTTATCTGCCTTGATCTCAGACTTTCCAGCCTCCAGAACTAGTAAAAGTAAATTACCACTGTTTAGAGTATTTTGTTATGCAGCCCTAATCAACTAAAGCAACTTCATTAAAGAAACCTGAGAAATATATAAAGCCGTAAGACAGGCAGAAGAATGTGGTATCAAAAAATATCCAAAACACTTGTGAACATTTGATTAAAATTTTAATTAAACCTTGCTGTTTTCAAATAACATTATCATAAGCAATTTTCATGTTGTTAAGCCATTTTAACTACAGTACAATGCTACACAATAATTTATCTACCTTTTAAAAAATTAAATATTGCACCCAATTTTCCACTATAAATAGTTACTATATGTAATATATATACATTTATATTCTAAATATGAAGTGTTTTGTACAAAGAGTTCTCTTTACACTTAGAGTTATTTTTTTAAATCCACAAACAAAATTACTATCAAAAATTGTTGTGTAAGAATTTTTTTTGAGACAGGGTCTCACTCTACTCCAGGCTGATCCTGAATTCATTATGTAGCTCAGGCTGGCCTCAAACTCACAGGATTCCTCCTGCCTCGTTCTCCTGACTGCTGGGATTAAAAGTGTATACCACTCATCATACCTGGTTAAATTTTATATGGGGTTAGGGGACCAAATCCAGGTCCTTGTACACTCTAGAGAAGTGCTTTAGCCACTGACATGCCCCCAGTCCTATAAGACATATTTTCATATACTCGTTGGAAGGGTAAATTATTAAAAATTTTTGAAGGCAATTTTATAACATCTTTTGAAATAAAATTGTGTATAAGCTTTGAACAAGCAGTCCTACTTTTAGGATTTTTTTCAACAAAAATACACATATTTACAAATATGGACACACAAGGTTTTGTTATAGCATTGTTTGAATTAGGAAGAAAATTAGAAATAATATAAAGGGAAATGACCAAATAAATTATGATATAACTAAGTTATATATATTATGATATGGCTATATAGAAAATATACAGCTACTAAGAATGAAATGGCTCTTCACTGACATGAAAAAATCTCTTAGACAAAGGTTAAGTGGAGAAAAAGGTTAGGAGCTGATGAACAATAACAATGATTTCATTTATGAAAGACCTAAGGGGTTAGGGAGGTACCTCAGTGGAAGAGTATGTGCTTAGTATGAGCAACACCCTAGGTTAGATTCTCAGTGCCATTAAACAAATAATTTTTAAAAGGATATTGTTATTGACAAATGCCTAAAGGGCAATACACATTCCACATCTATGGCTGAGACTGCTTGCTGTCCCACCTAACCCATTTACCCCTTCTTCAATAGTAATAGAATACTAAATTGAGTTAGCCAAGTTCCCAGCCTCAGTTATGGTTACATTACTAAATTCTACCATGTAAGGTATAAGCCCAGGGTTGGTCACAATTGCTGGGAATGTTCTGTAAGAAACATCTTTTACATTTTATTGACTGGTTCAAAACAGCTTAAAACAGTGATTATTTATTCCCATTGATCTATGGAAAATCTGGAACAGCTGTGCTCCATATGTTCACCCTGGGGCTCAGGCTGAAGGAACAGCTGTTCATTAGGGGAAACTCTTATGGTGACAGCAGAGGTTCAGGAGGACAGACAAAACTTTGGAGACTTCTCAACACCCCAACTTGGGACTGAAACACTGCTACTTCCATCTCCATGTTGCTGATCAAACCAAGTCACATGGCCAAGCTCAAAAGTAGGAGTCTGGGAAGACATACTCTTTCCATGATGAGACCACAACAAGGATATAAACTTGGGGGTCAAGCAGGGGAACAGGACAATTATGGTCTATAATACACACTTTGCTTCAAGATACTAAGTTATTTGTCCAAGACATCGGAGCCTGAAATTCAGAACTAAACCTATTTGATCAAAAGACCTAGTCGTTTCATCTTACCACTACATATTTTTGTATTTTTATTCTGTTTTAATTATGGTACAATAGGGTAAATTATCCCTCATTAGTCCATTTTTCATTCTTTTACTACTATAGTACATAAGAGGAAATGAACTCTAGAATCATTTCAAATTCTCAGAAATAAGACATACAAGCCAAAAAACTCAAAACATGAGAAAATAAACAAACTGGAAGGAACCTATACATTAGTTGGAGAAGTGCTGACATCTGTATAACAGACAGTTTTCCCAAAAAGAAATATGATGCACCCATCACTATCAATTTTACATATGCAGGCCTATCTTGCTAATACTATTCACAAACCTTTTGAATTTCTTAGGCATTCAATCATTTTATCTGTATTAATAATGTCTTTCTCTAGCATTGACAACTTTTTATATTTTCCACCTTATGTTGGATAAAACTTTGAACATTGTTATTGGGAGTCTCCTCACTAAAGGTATTACGATGACTTTTTAAAATTTTTAAAACACAGTAAAGAAGTATGCTTCTGTTATCTTTTTTTTCTCTCTTTTGTGGTGCTCAGGATCCAACCTAGGGCCCCAGGTCTGCTAACCAAGTGCTCTGTGACTGAACTGCTTCCCAGCTCCCTTCTTTAATACTTTCTAAACAAGAATTTATCCTTAAATAAGTTAGTACTTAGTTTATCAGATGTCATTCAGCCATCATTCAATGATCACTAAAATATTTTTTCTCATTGTCCTAAAATATCCTAATAACTTTCTTAATATTGAATCCCTCTCCAGTTGCTAGAACAAAGACTGCTTGATCAAGGAGGGCTATTATTTAAGTGTGTAATTAAAATCAATTCACTAAAATTTATTTAAGATTTTCAAATTTGTACAATGTGGGTGCCAATTGGTGTATCAAAAGCTTCAGTCTAGAACAGGTTGTTTCGAATGCCTAGTACATTGCTTGTGAAAGTAATGGCTTCATCTTCACTATAATTTTTACAAATTCCCAAGGAGCTTTACATTCACAACGTCTCCTCAGATGTCAAGTTCCTGCTTGTGCTCAACTGGAACAGCAAATGGCTCAAACTGGCTTGCTATATCATGTTTTTTTTTTTTTCTGGACAGCTAACCAAATATAAAACTCCAAACATTTCTTAAATTTCTACTAAAATACATTCATATATGGCATGTACTTACAGTATACTTACCTAAAAAGGAAGCAATATAAAATTCAAAGTTAAATGCACCTGAGCTAAAAATCCTTTAACAATTTTAAAATTGCTAGTCTCCTGCCTCATTGCTTAGATCTCCAATATCTCTTTTATTTCCCAGGCCAATTCCCCCTTTTTATACAAAACTTCTGTTTCAGAGTCCTAAATACAAGCTTTAGTATAAATTTAAATATCTAGCCAAATCTATTGAGATATTCAGGGGGAAAAAAATCAACTTTGGTGGTAGCAACTGCTGATAGCAATGAAAAATCTCTGAAGTGTTTAAAAATAAACATTTAATTTTTGCTTGAAAAAGACTTGTCGGTGGCTGCAACCGTTCCGCGTCTTCTCTTTTTGAAATCCAGGATGAAGAGAAATGCCATTCTCGTGGAAGAGTAAGTAACAGGAGTGTACAGAAATGCGCACTACCTCTTAAAACAAAAACATCTGTGTGGAACTGTGCATTGTCACTTCCTCTCATCTCCACTGATGCATGCCAAATAGCTAACACAGAAAAGGATGAGATGTGTACACCATCTACCCTTCTATTTTGGGTGCTGCCATGGACTCAATTCAGGCCTTGAGCATGCTGGGCAAACACTCTCCAACAGTTATGGCCAGGCTTGTCGCTTGCCTTGGCTGCATTGATTGAAGAATTGTCTTGGGTCAAATATAAAATCTATAAGTATAGTTGGCACATACAAGTAACAAAAGTTCCCTTTTTATAATTTTATTATAACATGAGAAAAGAAGGCAACACAAACCTAAAGCCAATGGGCTATTCTGCTTTGTTTCGTGAAACTTACACATCAGTGTCTGATTTGATGGTAGTGGCTTTAACTGTTATTGAGTTTCCAAATGCTTCTTGGAAATTTGTGATGTAACTTTATTCTTTTTTATTCTTGAAGATAGTTGTTCTCAAATGTACACATTGCCAAAAAATGACATAGGAAGGTATGATTGTGAAATGAGGGATATTTTCCTCTGAAAAGTCATGTCTTACATAAGTCTACTAAAGGGATATGGCAAAGCCTGGCATGGTGTATATGCTGATGAGCCCAGCATTCTAGGAGACTGAGCAGGAGGAAGGCGAGTTCAAGCCCAGCATGTGCAATTTAGTCACTTAATGAGAGAGGACCCATCTTGAAAAATAAAAAAGGATAAAGAAACATAGCTCAGTGCGAAAGCCCTGGGTTCCATTTACAGTACTAAAAAATACCTGATTAAAATTCTCTTTGAGTTTGATATCTAATCACAGCCCTATTTATTCTAATAAATCAATAAATAAGTACCCATTTATTTTTCTAATATTGGTAATGTACATAAAATAACATATGCACAAAAGACTTTGTGTTTTGTACTTCTGTATTAATGCTGCTAAAAAACGTTCGAGTTATTATTTTACAAAATAATACAATCCCAAGTTTCATAAATAAGAAAACTGAAAGGTCCGCTTAATACCACTTGTTAATAAACAATTGTCTTCACAGGCACACCTACCTATGGTTAGGTTAAAAATCTGTTATAGTTAATTGCTGATTTTTGATCACCTAATCACACAAGCACAAGCAACATCAGATACATGTGTGTTCTGATTTGACTGCCTGCGTGTAGCGCATGTGAATGACACAGGAGGCAGCATTAGCAATGCACTGCATCCTCCCCTGCACAGTACTCTGCTGTCACCTATGCAAGCTGTGCTGGAGAACTATGCAATTAAATCATGAAAGATATCTCTAAAAATCACATAATGTTGCTACAAGTTTATGATCTTGTGGGACTGCATTACTACTACACTACTCTAAGGTGTTCGGTAGCAATATGGGCTGCATATCCCAATCAGCCCCAGGATCATAAAGGTGAAAAACTAACTCTTTTATTTTATTAGTTAATTGAATGGTTTTCATTTCTTTCGGAAGAACTGTCTGCAATTACAATACCTATTATGAATAATATTCTGATATTTGTGGCCATAACATACTCTTTTTGATTCCACTCCATTTCACTGTTCTCTACAAAGTCTGCACTAAAGATCTACATAATTGGGTTATCAGTACGTATACACACACACACACACACACACACACACACACACACACTCACTCACACTCCTGTAATGTTTTAAGAAAGTTTACCACTTTATGTTAGGCTGCATTCCAACCCACTCTAAGGCACTTGTGGTCTCTGAGCCACAGACTGAACAAGCTTACTACACTGAGTTACACTTCCACCCCCATCTATCCTTTAATAAAAAAAGGAAGAGCTGAAAATATTAACATACTTTGTAGTGTAAGAACATTCACTGTCCTTATAATTAATTGTAAATAGCAACTTTATCCCATCTCTATACTAGATTTATGATTAAGATGAGAGGGTAGCAGTGATTCTAGGGCCATACAAGAATACCTATCAAAAATCTTGAGAATGTTTCTAATAAAAGTTAAAGCCACTTCCATCAAATCAGACATTGATGTGTAAGTTTCACAAAACCAAGGGCAAATAGCTCATTGGCTTCAGGTTTATGTCTACCCTAATCTCCTCCACCACACTGCTATCTCTGGAGGGTAGGAGCAGGTATATACATTTTACAATGGATACTCAAGTGATTTTGATACTTTCCACTTTCAATCCTCTCAAGAACAATTGGAAAATGGTTTGAGAGGATTCTCTAACTAGATTTTGCTCTCACACCATTCCTGGCACAATAGGTCCTTGAATTCATAATTTAAATAAGTCCTCCAATTCACCATGGTGCTGCAAGCATACAAAGGACTTGAGTAGGCAGAACCATCTGCTTCAGATATTTGACCAGGACTGTCCTTTTGTATCAGGTTTTTTCTAACACTGCAGAGGTTGCAGAGATTTGCTATGTTAAATAAACAATTGGTGGAATTTTTGTGGGTATATATTTTCAAAGCACTCAAACAACAAGAGTGTACCGTAATTTTAGATTGGGCTGAATCTGTCAATACAGTCGCACTCACAGTGCTGGCTCAAGCAGTTGGGTGTCTAACTGGACTGGATAAGGAAAAATCAGGCTCCAACATTGGTCCTTGTCAAGGGAAGTAGAGATGCCAAAAATCCTTTGGCATTCATACAGGAAGAAAATTAAATATTCCTTAACATAGGAATGCTGGAATAAAACATTGCAACTGTCCTGCTCACACACCCACAACTGTTGCCCCAAGAAGGACTGGAATAACTCTGCTTTCTCCAGGGTATTGAGATCTTTGTTAGGAATTCCAGCAACTGAGAAAAATAAAAATTGTGACTATTTTCTAAAATGTTGAAAATGGTAGAAACTGCTAAAATTGACATGTGCTTCCTGGCTTCAATTTGGATTGGAGACTCTTGGGTTTGTCTAGGTAAGAGAAACTTCCTCAGCTATCAGAGGAAAGTCTGCACGATTACAATAATAGTAGACTAAGTAGTCACAGGGAATATAATAGCCTAACCGATCAGAGTGATCTCCTTCTCAGAGATCTATGTATATGCCTATTGGAGCACAGGGTTTCCACCAAAGACTTACTCGATTTGTGGAAAATATCCTAGTTGTGTTTAGAAAAGGTCCGGCCTGAGGAAGAGTGAAGAAAAGAGTATCTATTCATCCAATTTCAGGGCTTAATCCACATTTCATAGCATTGTACTTGAACGGAGAGAAGCTACCACATTATTAATATAACACCAAAACTTCATTCTTTGACTATTACTCCTAGAAATTCTTAAAAGAAATGTAATAGAAAAACTATGTCCTAGTATGAGAGAAGTACTAAGAGTTTTGGAAAAAATTAGACACTTGCTCTGGTCTAATAAATTTTAAATAGTTTTTGGCACACATAAATCCTCTAAGACCCATCTATCACAGTAAGGGTAAACTTGGGACAATAATGAAGTTTGACCCAGTTGAACCTTATACTCATTCATTCTGTAGATTTTTTTTCTTTTCCATGTTGGAAATAAGATGCCATTCTAGCCAATGAGATGAGAGGAAGGCCTGTCAGGGACTTGAAAACATCCTGACATAGTATAAAAGAATGACAATGGATACTTGCTAGCATGAAATGACAATAATTCTAATTGTAGATACTGTTCTACCAATAGATACCTTCGACACTTCCATTTCATCCATAATTTCAGTTACATGTAATCAACAAAAATAACGAAAGGAATGGAAGACATTTTGAGAGAGGCCATATTCACATAACTTTCATTGTATGTTGCTATAATTGCTGTATGTTATTATTGTTAATCTCTCACTGTGCCTAACTTACAGGATGATTGGAAGACTTAAAGTAGCAGACTATACTTTCACAACAATTTCTGGAGCTACATCTACATCTGCCCCAGCAAAGCTGCTCTGCTGCTACTGCCACTACACCATACTGCCTCTGCCATGGTCAGGAAAGCTACCAGACAAGGAAATGGCTGGCATCATTGCTGGCCATGCAGAGCTAAGCTCTGACTACATATCAGGTTTTCTTCCACAAAGCCACTGCAAAAGTACTAACAATACTGCTGCCGACTGTGCTGCCAGGATAGTCTCTACAATGCTTACGGCATTCAGATGCATCTATTTGGTAGACACTACAGCATTTACAGAAGTCCTCACTGAGAAAGTGTATGGATAATGTAGACTTTAGTTTTCCAGGCTCTAGTACAAACAAAGTTATATTAATTAGGGCCTGGAATGGTACTGATTGAGGAAATTTCTCCAATATCTCCTATACTAATTAAAAGAATAAAGGAAACTTGTTGATTTGTGTACCTGGGAAGTCTAAGGATCACAGGTGGCTTGGATGTACCTGGAACCAGTAGATTAGACCATGTTGCCAGCTTTATTTCTCTCTTCTTATATCTCAGTTCTGGTTTCTTTTATTCTGTTAACATTTATTGAGTACTTTCTCTGTGCCAGACACTGTTCTAAGTGCCAGGATGTTATAGTGGAAAAAAACACACAAAATCTTTGCTCCTTTGGTGCTCACTTTCCTCTTTTTAACTTTGTTCCCTGACATGGTAACAGCAACAAAAATAGCTTCCAGGAGCTACAGGCTGTTAGGCTACTTACTGCCTGACACACTGCAAGATGAACAGGCTTTTATTCTTCGAAATCATATATATTCCACACATTAAAAATGTTCTAATTGGTTTAATTACATGATGCACCCAAGACCAATCAGTATTGAGGAACACATACCATATGTCTACCAGATGTTGGGGGGGCAGCTTCTAAGAAAAAAAAAAGAGGTGCTGCAACGACAGAGACAGGGTTTATGTCTATTATAATTCCATTCCTAAACCACCCTGGACTCTACACACACGTACACCACCCACACACACAAACACACACACACTCATACACTACAATATATTCATTTTAAAAAGTGTATCTATTATTGTGCAAATTTCTCTTTCACAAATGAAGACACAGTCTTTTCTTCCCCAAAAGAATAAATCTCAAAGCTTATATGGTCACCGTTGTGTGCTCTAAAATCCAGAGTGTTAACCCCGAGGATGACAAATCATCATCTAATGACTTGGATAAATATTTCTCCACCAGATATATTTGATGTTTCAGTACATAGGTCAAAACACAAAACTACAACAAAAACTCATACTTGGAAAAGAGAAACCAATTTCCAGTGTTCAGAATTTGTAGCATGTATTTGTGCTGCAACGGGAAAAGCAAGGACCTTGTGCTGGCAACAGAGTGTTCTTGCTCAGTCAACTCCATGGGCTAGTAACCAAAGCCAGAGATCTAGTAGGTTTTAAGTTTTGAATAAGTACCTCTAGCCCAGTGGCTTTCTCCTCTTTGCCCCAGTCCTTGAGGTTCTGCCCATCCTCCAGTCCTTGGTTTAATTATTGTATGTTCCTCCTAGATTTTCCCCTTAGTGTGACCAATACCAAAGTTCTGACAACCTGTATCAGACTCATACCCCAATGTTTCTCTTTATTAGGAGAATTGCTCTTCCCTTTGTATGGCAAAGAATGACAGCTGGAGATACCTGAATGAGGCCCAGGGCCAAGCATCTACCTCGGTCACTGGCTCCACTTGCCACTGCTTTGTTTTTACTCTCATCAGCTTTAACTTCAGCTTCAGGCAGAGAATATTGTTCTTAGACTTCTCCACGCACAGATGATTAACTGAATCTCAGGTGTCTTGGATTGGTAGTTAAAGGCAAAAAGGATCTCTCAGAAGAGTTATAGGTCATTTTTTTTTTTTTTTGCTTATTGTTTGGGGAGGAAAATACTTCATAAAAACAATTTTACTAGATACAATATTCATACTATTCAATTCACTACTTCAATGTATATAGTTCAATGACTTTTTAGTACATTCAAGTATCCATCACCATAAACAATTTTAGAACATTTTCATTCCAAAGCAATCTTGTTCCCATCAGCAGTTACCTCTCAATCCTTCCATCCCTCTGAGCCTTTAGTAACTACTAATACATGTTCTATCTCTGTACATTTGCCTGTTTCATACATTTAATATAAACAGAATCATATGACAGGAGATCCTTTGGACTGGCTTTCTTCTACTCAGCATATTTTCAAATGTCCTCAGTATTGTAGAAGTACCAGAATTTCATCTTATTTTATTGCTACTAATATGCCACTTTATGGACGTATTAATTTTCAAGCAGATGAGGCAAGTGTCTCATCTGTTTCATCGACCTCCACACTCCAGAGCCCACATAAAGTAGGAGTGGAAGAGAATTTGGTTAGTTGGTAAGTGTTTGGTGAGCTAGAGCTACTCTCATCTTCAAGCAATGTGCAGAAACCTGAGGGTCCAGGACCCTGAAGAGGAGGCTCTTGGGTAAGGTCACATGACCAAAGAGATCTGCATAAAGGACATTTTTCTAGGCCTCTCCCTTACCTTCTATGCTATTAGAGTTCTACTGGCCAGAAATATGTTCATTAGTTATTTAATTTGGTCAAAAATTAGCTCTAGGAAGTATGAATTTATTCTTTTGTTAAAGGCCATCTTCCTAGGCCAGATAAGAGAATCTATCTTGCAGACAGATTGCAGAGTAAAGCAACACAGAATAAAAGCAGAGGAGAAGAAGAAGGAGATAGAGGCGGAAAAAGAATAACGAAAAGAAGCGGAAAAGAAAGAAGCGATAACAAAGACAATGGAATGACACCAAGCTCTGGCTGTGTCTCGCCTCTTAAGCTTTGTGACTGCGCGGACCAGCATGTTATCTTTTGAGCTAATTTAGGTTGTTGGGTTTTTTCTTTCCACTGAAAGAATCCTGATCAGGTAACAGCACATATAATAATCAATCTGTCTCTCCACCTAATTATTTATATGTTCTTTAAGGACACAGTTCACAAACAAAACTACCTTTCTGATTTCTTTTCCTTTATCTTCTTCTACTCATCTAGGAGTTTTCACTCGTGAGATCTAAAAAGATCCAGAGGATGGAAAAAAAAATCTGTAAGAGTAATTCTCACAGTTTATTTTTGTTGTGTTTCTCTCAAATCTTTTTACATATTTATGTCAGTTACTACTATGGGTTTCATGTTATCCACAGAATCTTAAAAGGAATTATTAGCATAGCTGTGGCTTTCCCTCTTTAAAATAAACCCTGTCTTACTTGGAATTTTTATTCCTCAAGGGACTCTCTTTTTCCAAATACACACAATACTAAGTATTTTAATCAAATATGAGATCAAGAATATTTTCCATTTTACTTCTTTTATTTATTTAATGGATTCATGTTACCCATTCTTTTTAGAAGAGAATTAATTCAGAATAAAGGCTAGCTTTTATATTCCAAATTACAAAACAAATAATTCTTGTTTCTGAGACATATATTACTCTAACTGTGCATTGGTTGGCATAGTCATGTATAGTTCAAGAGTAGATTTTAAGTTATGTATGTTAATATTAAATTAATTGTTCTGTCTCTATCAGCACTAAGGAGTTCAGTTCAGTATATATAGGAGTTCAGTTCAGGTTTTCAGTTGCTAGAACAAAAATACATGACACTCACATCTTAAAGGACAAAATGTTATTTTTGGTTCACAAATTGAGGGTTTCAGTTCATGGTTGGCCAGGTCAGAGCACAGCACACAAGAAGAGCTTCAGTGAGAGGTGCACGCTCCAGAGGTGTGCCCTCGTGAGGGAAGCAGAGTCTGGGGGCCGAGTTGCAGCCACCCAGGAAGGTGAGACCCAAGAAGAGAGCAGCTGCTGCCCAGCAAGGCAGCACACTGCTTCCACCAGTAATTATGCTGAAGTTGGCTTTCCAGTGATCTGACTGCCTTAGAGTCGTCCTTGCTTTTGGACATAAACCCTTGTATGTGCTCCTGAAAGTAACCCCTTAGTCACACCCTTGTAAGTAATCTCAGTCAACTCACTGGCTCACTAAGTTGGACTTAGGTGCAATTGTTTTTGAGTGTTCTAACAGTACATGCAGCAATGAATGTCAATGACATGATTCACTCATGAGCATAGCACCCTTGTGACCCAGTCACCTCTCCAGAAGTCTCTTTAACCACTCACATTAGCAATTAAGCTTACCTGGCACATTGAGGGTAAGTCGTATAGCGTCTTGTAGAATTTTCACATTATTTCAGTTCTATCCTGTGCTCTAGTGTGGCCAGTTACTACAACATGTCTACATCTTTGAATATCTTTGAATGCTTAGCTCAGAGAGTGGTTTCTGCCTTCATCATAAACTCAGGAAAGGTCCTGGGTTTTGGCACAGATTGGTTAAGAAACAGACATTAAACTCTGTACTTACCAATGGTCTGTAGCCTTTCTGACAGAACCTTGGCATGCTTGTCCTTGGGCAGTTCTTTCCCTTCCTGCATTTGAACACCCCCGGGCCTATCCTCTCTCTTGAGTCTGGTCTCCAACTGGCTGTACCATTGCTGCTAACACGTGCTCTAGCTTCTGTTGCTCCACAGGTTGCTCCATACCTGTCTCCTAGTTTTCCAGACACACGCATTTATGGTCCACAATTCTGACTTAATCACATCTGTCAATGCTTAGAAACAAACACGTGGGAAAGCTTAGACATGAAATCAAGAGCCAAAAGAAAGGAGCAACTTACCAAAACCGACTCAAAAAGAAATAGAAAATCTCAACAGAAGTATGAAAAGTTAAGAGATTGAATCAGTAACTTTTAAAAAATGCCCACAGTCATTCCCACAGAATACTATGAAACAGTCAATGAAGAACTAATACCAATTCTACACCAACCTTCATCAAAAATAAGAGGGAACACTTCCCAAGTCATTCTAGAAGGTTATATTTCTTTGATACCCAAACCAGACATACATATCACAAGAAGATAAAGCTGCAGAACAATATTTCTTATGGATAGTGTTGTGGCTCGGACATCTAGTGTCCCCCAAAAGCCTCCTGTACCTATAGATAGTGTGTACTCATGGAAAGTGGGGCCTGCCTGGAAGGGGTGGATGCTTGGGGCTTGACCTGGAAGGGTGAGTGCTGTTTCCACCCTTCCTCCCAGACTTGTCTCTGTTCCATCATGCTATGAGGATCTTTGCTCTGGTGCACCAGCTCTGACTCTGGCTTTAACTGCAGCCCTATCATGTGATTCCGCCATTTTCTAGACACCCACCCGTGAAAAGGCATCCAGATTGGAAGGGAAGAATTAAAACTATTTTTTTGAAATGACATTACTTGGTATATAGAAAATCCTTAGGAATCCACTTAAAAAACGATTAAAACCAGTAAATGAATTCAGCAATGTTGTAGCATGCAAGATCAATTTACAGTATTGATACAGTATAGAAAATTACTTTGTTTCTATATACTTGAAATGACCAACCCAAAAATAATAATTAAGAAAAATATATTTATAATAGTCAAAGTGAAAAGATACATAAGAATAATTTTACAAAAGATGCACAAAAGTTAAACTCTAGAAACATTCTGTGAAGAATCTAAGGCAAATATAAATGAATAGAAAAGCATCTTACATTCATGGATTAGAAAACTTAGTACTGCTGAGATGCTAATACTCTCCAGACTACCCCACATACTCGATGTAATTCCAATGTCTCTCTCAGATGACTTCTTTGTACAAATTCTAAAATTCATATAGAATTACAAGAGACCTTGGGTAGCTAAAATAATTTTGAAAAATAATAAAGAACTCACACTTTCCAACTTCAAAACATACCAAAAAGCAGTAGTTATCAAGACAGTAAGGGTATTGGCCCAACGATAATAATATAGATCACTGGAATAAAACTAAATAAGCTATATATCTATGGCCAATTGATTTTCAGCAGACTTGACAATATCATTAAATATCAAAAGAACAAGTCTTTTTAAACAAGCTGGGTTGGAATAACTAGGTAGTCAAAAGAAAATGAGGAAATAGATGAAGACTCTCATTTTGTGCCAAACAAAAATTCTACCGAAGTTGATTAAAAATGTAAATATAAGAGCAGAAGATAGAAATTGGTAGAATAAAACAAGAAAATATCTTCTTAGATTCAGAATTATTTCTTAGGTTTGACATAAGAAAAAGGAACAAAAGAAAAATAGATAAAATATACATCATTGAAACTTGAAACAAGAACAAAGGGAGTCATATCTAGAATATATAAAGAATTCCTGAGAGCCAATAATAAAAAAGCAACTAGACTTTCAAATGAAGAAATAACTAAACTGACATTTATTCAAGGAAGACATACAAGTGACAAATGAAACATCATTAATCTTAAGAGATACAAATCAAAGCCAAAATTAGATACCACCTCACACCTACTAGGATGGCTAAAACAAAAATTCAGGAAATAGATATTGACAAGATCTAGAGAAATTAGAATGCTCACAAACTGCAGAAATGTAAAATGGAGAAGCTACAGTGGAAAATTATAAAATGTAAGATTACCATATTGCCCAATAATTCTGTTCTTAAATGTATGCTTGAGAAAAATGAAAACATACGTTCACACAGACACTTGCACTCAAATGTTTATAATAACCTTATTTATAAGAGCCAAAAGGTAGAAACAAACCGAGTTTCCACCAACTACTGAATGAAGAAACAAAACATAGTATACCCACGAAGCAGAGTGTCAGCGGGTCACAGAAGGGGACAAAGTACTGACACAGGGCTACTACACCACAGGTGAGTATTGGAAACATGCAAAGTGAAAGAGACTAGGTCACATACTGTATTGTTTCATTTGTACAAAATTTTCTCTCTCTCTCTCTCTCTCTCTCTCTCTCTCTCTCTCTCTCTCTCTCTCTCTCTCTCACAGATTAGTAGTTACTTAGGCAAGGGGAGAAGAGGAAGAGAAGGTAAGGCCAGTGTAGGCTAAAGAATAAAAGGAGTCTTCCCAGTACTCAGGCGGCTGAGGCAGTCGGATGGCTGTGAGTTCGAGGCCAGGCCGGATAGGAGTTTCTTCCAGGGGAGATAAGTTTTCTAATTTGACTGTAGTAATGGTTGCACACACTTATGAATTTACCAAAAACCACTGGTTTGTATATTTTAATTGGTGAATTGTATGGTATATGAATTGCAGTTTAATGAAGCTGTTAAAAACACAATAAATAATCTACCCTAGGATTGTATTTGATGGCTTCTCAAAACACTGAAAAGCTTTGAATGCTTAATACAGATTTCTTAAGATTTAGCTTCATAGGTCTGTTTATTTTGCAATTAAAAAGGGTTAAAAGAGCATTCTCAAAAATTGCTACTTCAGAGCTCAGAATTTCTAGTTATGACTCTAAACACAAGTACTGCTACCTGTCAAGTCTTTCAAAGGAGGACTTATTTGCCTTACTAACAAATCAAGAGCACTAAGTTGCTACCAAGGAGAGCAGAATAAAGAAAAAAGATTCAATGTTTTCTTTGCTCATTGTTTAGAAAAGTATGCTAGTAAATAATAGGCAGGTTTAAACTTCTTTGAGCTACTATGAAAGAACAATGCATTAAAATCGATTTAAAACTTCCAAAAGTGACATCAATGGCTGTAAGTAAAATCTGAACCAGTATTTCAAGTTAAAATTAATTACTAGACCAAGTCCTGGCTATAGGCAATAAGAACAAATAAAGAGTTATTGAATCAAGATAAAAGGAAAAAAACGTGTAAGTTCTGAGGAAGGCGCTAGGACAATACCTGCATAAGACGATGGTAACAGAATCAATTAAAAGTTAAAATTAGAGAAAAGGAAAAGCATGTATATTTAAAGTTGTTGCTGGAAAATAGGATAATTTCAATGAGGTTTTTTATTTTTAACTAATTTTTCCACGTGTTTACTAATGGCTGGATGTGCTCCTGGACAGCAATTTTTTTCTCTTGTATTAAAACAATTTTTAAAAATAATAAGTAAAGCCTGGTGACATTTATTGCTCCACTGTATTTCTCTTTCTTTCTGTCTTTCTTTCTTTCTTTGAGACAGAATCTCACTTTGCAGTCCAGGCTGGTCCTGAACTCACTATGGAGCCCAGGCTGGCCTTGAATTCATAGCAATTCTCCTGTCTCAGCCTCCCAAGTGCTGGGATTATAGGCATGCACCACCATGCCCGGCTTATGTGGTGCTGGGGAATCAAACTCAGGGCCGTGAGCTTTCTAGGCAAATGCTTTAACGACTGAGCTATTCTTCCAGCTCCTCTATTTTTTTCTTATGTTTAGCAAAGAAATGTTGAACACTGGGGTTCTCCACTTAATCACTATCAGCTCAGTCTGAAAAATTGTGGGTGAGATTCAAGTCGCTAGAAGGATGTGTGTGTGTGTGTGTGTGTGTGTGTGTGTGTGTGTGTGTGTATCTGTGTATGTGGAAACATAAATGAAAAACAGGATTAGTGAATACTTGTTAATTAGAGAAATGCCAACTCATTTTCTGTAGAAGAAATAAAGCTTTATTAGCTTACAAACATTTTTCAGAAAGAAAATAAATTTGTGAAGAGGAGAATCATGAATGTATTTATTTTTTGAAAAGTCTCCAAATATTTTTCATAACAAGAGCTCTTTCTTAATTAAGCTACCATAAGATCAGGAAGAGGATTTTGTTATAGATAAATAATTAATGTCAAAGCAGTAGAGTAGGGGTATTACCAAATGGAAATGTGCAAATTGTACTTCTCAATGAATCAATCCTAGGTCAATCATTAGGTTTTGGAAAAGAGAGTACATGGTAAAATCATTACATTTGCAAATGATACTAGATTTTTATAAGGAGTAATAGGCCGAAATGACCCTGTAAAACAAAAATGGCAGAAGAATTTTGGCTTGAGTATAATAGAGCAGACATATTAGTGGGAAAATTATCCAAGCTCTGGCTATAGATGGATTTGTTTGTTAAGTGACAATGGGACAGAGAGATCTAGGCATCACTGAAGGTGTTCTTTAAAGATGTTCTAATGTGCTACTGAAGTTCCAAAGGTCAGAGCAAAGTTATTGGAAATAAAAAAGAAATTGGCATTGTTGATTCCATCTACGAGTAGCACTACTGAGAACCAGAACACTATGAGAAGGAGGTAGCCAAGCCAGGCATGCGTTTCTCTCCCATGCAATGCTAATATAGACAGCATGAACATGCTCATCTATGAAGACATAATGAGATTTGGTATTCCTCAAATGACACTTTTTGGACCCTGGTAGGCACCAGAAAATAGAAGGAGTGACTCAGACATTGCCTGAGAAATTTCCATGTGAAAGTCACTACTAAAAGTAGAGGAAGATAAATAGGACAGCATTCCTGCCTACTTGTGCCCCAAGAGCCAGGGAAATAAGAGCACTGCAATATAAGGGTGACAGCAATTGGGCTAATAGAACATACAGTTTTAGGAAAATCAAACATTGATGGGATATTACTCTTCATTTATGTATTAATCAGGTCAGTATTTATTTACCAAACTCTACCATTTAACATTGATTGAATACTATTCATCATTCATGTATGGCATCAGTATTTACTGCTTGCTATGTGCCGGCTACTGTTTCAAGCTTTGGGAACCTAGCAGTGAGCAAGAGAAGGTCCCTGTTCTCAAGAAGCTAAGACAGATTTAATCGATCTGAAACAAATAAACTTAACATAAGACAGGTAAGCGCTATGAAGAAAAAAAAAAACAGATAAATGAGATCAAGATCCAGTGGCTGGAAGCTGGCAGCTTCTTTATATGGGATCAGGAAAAAGTTCTGCGATGTAGCGTCTGACGTCATACCTGTGGAGAAGGAGGCTGCTGCAAAGACCTGTAGGGGATGAGCTTTGTAAACAGAGGAAATAGCAAGTGCAAGGGCTCTGTGGTGAGGATGAGCACAGTGTGCTCCAGAAACAGAAAAAAGAGGCAGAGTTCTGTGGAAGAGCACATGCTCACCGTGCACCAGGCCCACAGTTCAATTTCCCATACATAACAAACCAAAAGCAGGTACATCTGTGAGAAAGACTGAAGGAAAACACAGTTCTTGCTTTTGAGTGCCCCTTACAGACCAATAGAGGGCACAGAAATATCCCCCAATAGACAGCCAATAGAAAACAGGGAGGCATATTACATGATAACATGAGGAGTTCATGCATGTACCAGCAACATTAATTTATTTTAAAAATAAAGAAAAGAAGAGAAAGTGGTAGACTATAAAGTACATGTTTCCAGAAAGAGCTACGAGCATGATGCTGAAGAACAGGGACTCTGGAGGATGACACTGCACCACGCAAAGCCTGAACACCAGCAGGAGCAAGCTCTTACAAACAAGGGGCAAGAGCAGAAGCGCTCCTCACACTTCTGAGGTCTGAGGGCCTCCGGGAAGCCAAGGGAATGGGAGACTGGACTTGCAGATTTCAGGGTTTCATTCTTTTACTTCTTGTCTAATTCAAACAAAAAGCACTTGAGGTAATCACTGTTTAATTACCTCACAGTATACCATGAGGACTTTCACTTCTTTAGACATTTAATCTTCAAGAGGTCTCTATTTTTAAAAAAACGAATGACACTCAGAGTCACCTCACAGTGCAGACTACCTACCTTGCTCAGCATCCAACACATCTATGTGTGACAAACCTGTTATGGCTGGGATCCAGAAATTCAGTAAGATCAAGCTAAAGAAGACAGAATGCAAGAGAAAAGTCTACCACTTTCTAAGAGTTGATTGAACAGAATGAGTTAGTCATAACGGGGCACCCATAGGCATCATGCAATCTGCCACTAGTGGAGAAAGGGGGTAATTTCCACAAAACCAAGGTTTTCCTCATACCATTCCCATTTGATGTCAATCAAAACATGCTGTTGGCCATTTAGAAAAAGAATGCAACATGCTTGTGCACATACACCAGGTACATCACATATAATAAAAGAATAAGGAAGGGGAAGATCCAAGAGTAGAGAAAACTATACTGTGTAGTCCGGAAGTGCTGGAACCAAACTGCAGTCTTCTAATGAAGAATGTGTTCCAGGTCTGTGAGAACAGAGTTCTGGAGCAAAGCTGTTACACGTTTCCTTTCTAGTAGACACCTCCTGTATGCTGCTGGAGCACACCAATTGTATCTTCATCCTCCATTTCCAACTGTGCAGGTGTGTGTGTTTTGTTGACTGGCTGTCTATCTACTCAGAATCCGACCTACCTCATTGACAACCCCTGTCACTCACGTGGGCTTCCATTAGTTTATTAAGTAGTGTGTGGCTCTTGGTCTTAAACTGAATGAACCACAGAGCCATCCTGCCCCGCCACTTTCAAATTAATATGATCATTGTTCTCAGTCTCAGTCAGACTCCTTCCTTGGGTTTTTCGTTGGACATAGTGAGTGCCTAAGTCTCCTCAACTGCCACATCACAAAAAAAAGGTTCCAGGTCTGGACTGAAGAGCCTCGAATGTATAGTTTTTTAAATATGAAAAATTTTATAACCTGAAAAAAAGAAAGAAAACAGCACTTTGATAATAAATTTGTATATATAATTTTAGCTCTTTCCTCTTTTTTACCTAGAAAAACAATAGCAATGAGGCCATAGCTTTTGTTTTGTTTTTGAAGCAGAGTCTTGTTCTACAGTCCAGGTTGGTCTTGAACTCACTTTGTAGCTCAGTCTCAGCTTCCCAAGTAGTTGGATTACAGGTGTGCACCACCACGCCCACCTTAGGTGGTGCTGTGGCCTTGATCTTGTTAAGCAAGCTCTTTATCCAATCAGCTATTCTTCCAACCCAACTGCAGCTCTTGAACAAAACAATGTTAAGGGTAGTTGTAAGGAGGCCCCAGGGTGGGCCTGGGAACCAGGTTACAAAGTCCTGGGGTCTGTTTCACTGCGGGACCTGGAGAAAATTGCTTAATTCTTTAAAATCCAGTTTCCTCATTTGATAGAATGTCAGTCCAAGAGATTTGTTGCAGAGAATGAACTGGATAATTTAAATGACAGTCTCTGCCATATTTTTAATGTTCAATGGCCTTTTTTTTCCACTTGACTCTTATTCACAGGCATGGCTGGGTGTTCGGGGTGGCCAGCCTTATTGCAGAACAAGAAATCCACAGACACTGAGGAAAAAGGGAAGCAAGGAGGTGAGGTCAGGGGAAAAAATTAATACTACTTCCCAGGCAATGAAAAGACAAAAGAAAATGGAAACTGAAATTTTGTCCCATATCAAAGGGGATTCTGCATGGAAAAATACAGAACTCCTGCAGAAATACATTTTCCTTCTTAAGGCAGAAAGCTAATACACACATCAGCTTCAAGGGTGTTAAAAGATAATAGGGCTAATTGCCAGGATTTTTGTAACAAAGTCTAAACATAACTGCCAACCCCACTTGCCAGAATTTAAATCAAGTTAAGCTCAAATCAATCCACCGTGCATTCAATGAGGAAAAACATGTTTTTCTACTGCCTAACTTGGGATTCAAGCAGTCTTCAGCTATGTAAATTCATAAGACTCTTTAAAACTATGTTAGTCTAGGTTCACATCAGTTGCTTCTTGCCAGGAAAATGGGCTTTTCACTTGAAGATGACTCAAGGCCAGACCATACAGGCCTTTTGGAGGCATTAGAATTCTCATATGTCATTAGTCACAGTCAATGAAATTTCAACTCATGTGATTTTCAACAATGCAATCATTTGAAGAAACTGAAAGGCAGAAATGAGGATACCGGTATCAGAGAGGTCTTAAAATCCACTGAGATGACATCTACTGAAGGGGAAGTCAGGTGACCTACCTTAAGTCTTAGTTCTATTAATAAACTAAATGTAACACTTAATTGGATGAAGTGACAAAAGTCTAAAATTTCCCATCTTATGTACACAAAACAGGTTCAAACCAGCCTAGAAGAGACTCAGGCACTTGCCTGTGGATTGGCCAATTTAGTGTGAGGAAAGGAGGCACTCCCAAACATACCAGACTCTTTGGAAATATGTTAAGTGGTACTGATGATGGCTACGGCTGCCAGGGATGTCAAATGTTTTAAAAGTGAACCCAAGCCTACCGCCCTCTGGGTGGGGACACAGTTGATTTCAAGAGGATATAGTTCCTTTCTTGTGACGTGTGCAGGAGGCTCCAAGCCAGGCATGTCCTCTGACACAGAGCTCATCAAGATGATAGGAAGGAAGCTGGAGTGGCAGCTCTTGTCTTTGTGAAAGTGATAAAAATGAGTTGTCACTGAATGAACAGCATTTGCTTGCTTAATTTCCTTTTAGAAAGGGTAAGTGCAACCTTGAGACGAAACGAGTCCCTGGGGTTTGGATGATGGCGGTCACACTCATGACACGGATCAGTTGGGTGAATCACTGAACTGGGTGGACCTCATTTCCCCATTACAAGAAAGATACCAGTAGCACCTCCTTCAAAGATCTGCTGTAGGAATTCATACACATATTCATACACATTTTTGAAGTAGACCTAGTATGTGCTAAGTAAGTTAAAAACCTGCCTTGTATTCAAGCTCTTCTCCCTGAATCTCATGACTTCCTCTTTTGTGGTTGCTCCTCTTGTGTTGGTGGAGCCTGTCATAAGTAACTTCATGAAAAAATTCCGTAACAGATAAACTTTTTAAGATTTTGCATTTTTGGTAAACACCGGTTTAGCTGCTACCTCAAAGAATAAACTAGCAGTGGCTTAAATAAAGCAGAGGTTTATATCTGTCACATAATACTCTGAGGGTCAACAGTCCAAGGTTAATATAAGGAATCCTTGTTCCTGTTTTCATCCTCAATAAATAATATTTTGTGGTCCATGTTGGATCTTTTGATTCATTTCTTTCTACCTACATTTCTTCCAGAAGGAAAGCAAAAAATAAAAGGAAGACGACATGCTCCTCTTTTCTAGGGTATGCCCCAGAAGTTGCATAGACAACTTCAATCGTCATCTCACTTGCCAGAACCCAGCTGCATTAACACACTTAGCTGCAAATGAGGATGAGATAGATCCTCTATTAATTTCTAAATGATAACATATCTGCTTTCAAAAAATCTAAGTTGGAATTAATTTTCTTCCAGAATTCGAAAGCCTTTCTCTCCTATCTCTGGGATATAGTTGCATCCTGACTCCCCCTATAAATTCTAACAGCAAGACAACCTTAGTATTTTCAAACGTGGTCTTTTTGCCAAGATAGTGCCAAAAGGAAAAAAGGAAGTTCTTAGTATTCTCAAAGCTTAAGCCAAAGTCAACGTTTTGAAGGCCAAAATGACAGTTGTGGAAGGCATTTTCAGGCAGAGAAAGCAAAAGAAAGAAAGAAAGAGAGAAAGGGAGAGAGAGAGAGGTATGGAAAGAAAGATCTGCATGTCACATTCCTTCCAGTAGCTCAAGACATTGCATGGCTCCAAAGGCAATCAAAATGTCCTCTGGAAGCATTTGCAGGAAGAACATGATTGACCACTATGTCATCACCAAGTTCCACCAACACTGGGTCTGCCATAAAGACGACAGGAGACAATAATTTACTTATGTTTATTGTGAATATTAAACCAACAATTGTGAGCTCCAATAAGATCTGAAGAGATGTTGATACGGCTAAGGTCAACACTGGTCAGGCCTGATGACGAGAAGAAGACATCTCTTCTATTGGAACCACCATGACCCTTTAGGTCTTGCCCAAACTGAGTCCTGCTGACTACTTCTACCACCATTAAAAAAAAAAAAAAAAAGATGTGGATCTGGGCACAGCACCATGCACCTGTATTCCCAGCTACTTAGGAGGTTGAGGAAAGAGGACTCAAGGCCAGCCTGGGCAACTTAGCAAGACCTTGTCTAAGAATAAAATAAAAAATGCTGGAGATATAGCTCAGAGCTCCTTGGATTCAATCTTCAATAGTGGAAGACTGAAAATTTTAATAGTAGTGTCTATCAATGCTGAAAAAATTTACACCTATGATACAACCCCTCTCCTAAGTACACATGCAACAGATAAGTATGCTCAGCTACTTATAATAAGTCATAATCATAGCAACATTACTCATAATAGCCCCAAAATAAAAATTACGTTCATTAACAGTAAGAAAGAGAGCATGAGCAGATGTCAGACATAATCAGCCTGGCACTGACCATGGAATTTGAGTCAGGACAAATTCTACTGGACTTCTCAGGTGAGTATCCAAGGCACAAAAAAATCTAATGGAAACTAGGCATGGTTGCACATATCAGTAATCTCAGCAATCTGAAAGGCTGAGGAAGGAGGATCCCAAGTTTGAGCCCCACCTGCAGAGCTTAGCAACTTAGTGAGATCCTGCCTCAAAGTAAAAAATGAAAATGGTCTGGGAATGTAGCTCAATGCAAATGCCTTAGGCTCACTTCTTAGTACTGAAAAAAAAAGAAAAAAAAACGACTATTGGAGAAAAATACCAAAGGGGATAAACAAATTGCAGAATGGAATACTATATGGTAATGAGAACGCACAAATTAATAATAATATCAGCAAATTTCACAAATAAAATGCCAAGCAAATTAAGGTAGACTTTAATGAATACACATGGATGATTCCATTTATATAAAGAACAAAAAAGGCAAAATAATCTACATTAGAAAATCAGGATAGTGACTGCTTTTGGAGGGACAGTGACTGCTTTTGGAGGGATAGTGACTGTGGGAAAGGAGACCCAAGGGGTGCTCCTTGAATTCTGATGATTTCCTGCTTCTTAACTTCAGCAACTGCTTCTGTTTATGAAAATTCGTTGATCTACATATATCAATAAACTGTGTATACTGATGAAAAGTCTGGTGCTGAAGTCCTAAGCATTGGCCACTAGGTAAAAACAAATTACAGAAACATCAATCAAATAAATATTTAGGAGTTAACTCCCTC
This sequence comes from Ctenodactylus gundi, assembly GCA_004027205.1. NCBI lineage: Eukaryota > Metazoa > Chordata > Mammalia > Rodentia > Ctenodactylidae > Ctenodactylus > Ctenodactylus gundi. The sequence goes on from PVKB01000143.1 coordinate 310,437, forward strand.
ACCTTGGGGTGAGGTTGATCCTGTGAAAAAGAAATAAAGCTAGTTTATTCGGCAGTGCTGAGGAAAATTTTTGCTAAAAAAATTGCTTCTGTGGATAAACATGACTTAAAGATCATGCTAATTATTTCTTTCAAACTTAGAAACTATACTAAATCAAATAGCCACATAAATCATGGAGGGTTGCCATTTCTAATGAAGAATAACTAACATTTCTCAGACTCAGAAGATGAAAATTTTTATGTCGTCTAATTTAACCTTCACAAGAGCTTTGAGAAGCCGATACTATTCTCTTCATGTATATGTGAGGAAACAAGGACTCCAACAACGAATAAGATCTTTGGAAATAGATAGGTATTAATGATGCCACTTGCCCAACTTATTTTAAGTCTTATATTACTCAGGACTCCCTTAGTTGCAAGTGACAATCACCTAATTCAAACTAACCTAAAGGAAGGGGTGGGAGTTTCCACATCTGGGAAATACAGGTGTGCAGCTGCTAACAGTTTGTAGCATGGTAGCATCCAGGTTCTGTCTCTGTACCTCTTCGAGTGGCCTAACACATATGGCAAACAAAAACTTTCCAGCATTCTCAGTTACATCCTAAAGTCCAAAAACACAGCAGAAATGCTGCACATTGCTGCCTGAACTTCATGGCTGCTGTTCCTTGCTCTCTTTATACTCTTTAGACTACATAGTGCTCAGATTTCTCAGGCATGTTGCTGATAGTGCACAAATTCTCAAGTTTTGTGAAGTTCTCAAAGCATTTACTGTTGAAAAGTGTCAGTCTGGTTTTAGAATTCCATCTCTTTTGGACTCTGAAAAATGAGCCTTTTTTTCCAAGTCAGTGGCACGCTTACGTCACCCACGACAAACACTCACTGTGAGAATGTTATGTGTAGGGCTGTGGGCAGCTACCTACATGGGGTAACAGGCTCTGCTCTAGAATTGGCTCCCACTCTGGGACTGCTTAACACAGCTTAAAACATTGTATGTTCCACATCCAGGTGAAAAGAGACACAAATTGACCTAAACTAACCGGATTTTGTTAAGATACTTTTCCATTAAAGTGAGACAAAGCGTGGTAAATTTTGAGGAGACTGAGGTGGTAGGAGGCACAATCATCTTTCTGTATAGTGAGGCCTTACAGGAGGAAGACTGTGAGGTGAGCAGGAAAGAATTTGTTAAACGTGTACTATGTGTCAAACACTGGACATACATTGATTGTGGTAGGGTCAGGCTCCTCGGGAAATTGAGTGGAAGTTTCACTAGGAAGTGATCTCAGACAGTCTCTGGGAGGAATGTCAGAAGCGGGACGGGACAAAGGAAGCAGTGGAGTGAGGATGCAGTTGCAACATAGGACACAACTCACCCTCCTGCAGAAGCCTCGGGAACTAGGAAGGTCCTTCCAGTTGTCCTAAGCAGAAGTGAGGGGTGGGCTTTGTTCTCTGCCTACACAGTGAGGTCACCAGGTGAAAGCTGCTGCTGGGGACCAGCGTACTTTTTTAGTAACTGACCCCTTTCAGCTGAAAGCAATTTCTGAAAGAGGCTCAGTTGTACACTGGCAATAGGAAATGAAGGAGGAGAGGGAAGCTGGTTCTGAAAGGGGGATCAAGGCAGCGCGCCACACCATCCATTGCAGTGTATCAATTAACTCATGTGACAGTCCTACGGAGTAGTTACTGGCATCACCATTTTAATGGGAAACGACCTAACCAATTTAGGTTCACACAGCCAGCATATAAACTCAGGTCAAACTGGCTGGAAAATCTGTTTGCTTACTATGACATCACTCTGTGTCAGAAAGAAAGCAAAAGCAAAAGGATAGCAGGGATAGAGGAGGAAGGGGACAGCCTCATTTCTCTCACAATTTTGGCAGGAATGGATTAGGAGATGCAGATAACACAGTGATTAAGGGAACGATCTCTGGGGCTACCCCGACTAGAATTTAACTCTCAAATTTGCTCCTTTCCAACTTGGATAAATGTTTAACTTCTCTATGCCTTAGTTTTCTCATCTGTACAACAGGGATGATAAAATAACAGTCCTGCAGGATTATTACAAAGCTTATGAGGCCTGGGAGGTAGCTCAGCAGTACAGCACATGTCTAGCATGCACAAGGCCTTGGGTTTGATCTCCAGCACTACAAAAACAAACAGAAAAGAAGAAATGCAGCCCAAGCCAGGGCTCAGTGCTGCAACAGACCCACAGCAAGCACCAGTCAGAGGTTGTTACTATTACAGCATTCCATTGATGGTAACTCTTTTAAATAAGAAAACAGGAAATGCTCTCTTGAGAGCTCTGTGAGCCTTGCCTTCCATTTCCACAGAATGATTAACCCTCCCTGGGCACCATACACCATCTCATCACCAATCTTGACTGTAGATGCTTCAGAGACCCAAATGCTTTAAGTATCCAGCTTTTGATTGGTTAGGATAACTCCAGAAATCTGTCAAATGCCAACTCCTAAACCTTTAATGTATAATTCTGGAGGCAAAATAAATAAAAGAGAACTGTTAAGATAGTTCTTATTATCTGCCAAACAATTTAAGTCAGCTTTTTAGAAATCTTGGACTATGCATGAGTGGAGGCTATGTCAAGTCTCAAAGAAGATTACGTTGTGTAATCCAAATCTTACAGCCTGGGGAGAGACATCATTAGCCCTGCTGCTGCAACTTTGCCAGTCCTTCCTCTGGATAGTAGGCTGAGAGAACTAGGCCCTCAGCGCATGTCTCTTAGGTGTGCGGTGGCTCTGATACTTCCACACACCTGGAGCTGCTCAGTGACTCAGATCAGCCCACACATATCCCAGTGAAAAAGGACCCAGGAATTCACACTAATCACTCTTTAAATAAAAATTAAGGTGAATATTATTTAACCAAGCATAATGGATTAAATGGTGGCACCTCTCCAACAGATGTGCTTCCCTAGAATGTGATCTTAAGAATCTTTACAAATTAAGGCTCTCATGACACGTTTATCCTGAATAATATGGATGGATCTTAAATCCAGTGATGGGTGTCCTTATAATAGAAAGAAGTAGGGAGATTCTTCTCTGCTAGGGGTTTCTGAGGGACCGTGGCTCTGTTGATACCTTCCCTTGAGAACTACAAAATAATAAAATTTTAGTATGTTAAAGTACCAAACATATTAAAAATTTGTTACTACAGCCAAAAGAATATAATACATCTAACTTGGCTAACTCAAATGTATAGTTCTGTCCTGCCACTTCCTGTATATCCCATAAATTTATTTGTACAACCTAGTAGCAGAGAGGAATATGATCCAAATATATTTTCTAAAACTAATAAATGCTAACAAAACATATTTAGAAAGAACTGGAAAGTTTTATATCTAAATGTATGCCAATAGGTATGACCCGGATCTTATTCTTCTGCCCAGATGTGAGTAGGCCACGGCTGTGGTTGGGCCATTTCTCTCAATGTGGAAATCTCCATTTATAATTACTGTCAATAGACCCAGACCCAGATCAAAAGCCATCATGAAGCTGGTAAGTGGCAATACATCTGTAATCGACCTACTCCAGAGTTTGAGGCTGGAGGAATGCAGCTTCAGATCAACCTAGGCAACTTAGCAAGACCTTGTTTCAAAATAAAGATGTTGGGGCTGGGAACATAGCTTGGTGGTTAAAGTGTTTGTCCAACATGCGCAAGGCACTGGGTTCAATTCCTCAACACTACATTAAATAATATTATTAATAAAAACTTGAGGGGCTAGGAGCCTAGCATAGTGTTTAAAGTGTTTGGCTAGCATGTGCAATGTTCTACATATGATTCCCTAGAACTGCATTTTTTTTAAAATGGGTGTGGTGGCACATGTCCCTGCTGAGGTAGGAGGACTGCTCTGAGTTCAAGTCCTGACTGGGCTATTAAGTGAATTCAAGACCAGCCTGGACTATGGAGCAAGATTCTTTCTCAAACAAAATTAAAAAACAAAAACAAAATTTAAGGGTGCGTAAAATAGCTCAGTGGCAGAGAAAGCACAAGGCCTTCAGATCAATCTCCAGTAAGGAAAACAAACAAACAAAAAACCCCACCATAAAACCCTCAAACAAATCAAGTGGAAATATTCTGAATAAAGAATATTTAGTTGGAGTAGGCAACACAGAGGATATTCAGGTGCACTGAGCGCTATGCAAACTGGGAAGAGTGTCCTTGCCTCATGCTGGCTCTCTAGCTTTACTCCAACTTTCGGTTGTCACAGAGGAGTCAAGCTGAAAGTCATAAAATATTCTGATTTTTCAAGAGACACTGAAAATTTGAATTTTTATATGAAATTACCTGATTTTAAAAAAATGTAAGCATCTAATTTAAGTTTTCAGGCCAAATAAAATACAAAATTTCAGACCTTTATATTTTCACTTGCAAGTTAACTCTTTATGACTAAAAATCATTTCATTCTTCTCAGAGGTTAAAAGAAATCTAGAGTTCAGAACATAGTCCTGGACTCCTTTGTTGGAAGAAATACAGAAAGATTCCTATCATTCTTTGCTGATGTGTCTACAACCTTGAACACAAGATGCAATTACTTTTATTCTGACACTTGAATTTTTTTTAAAAATTACCCTGCTACAAATAAGTAAGCAAGCACTGTGTCAGGCACATAGTAAATGCTAAATGAATGGTAGCTGTCCTCAAAGATACAATGGATGCGAGTTTTCTTTTCTTCCTTTGGATAGTCTAAGCATAGGCATTAAAGTTGTGTATTATTCAATTTTCCCATGGCTAAGATACAATCTCCAATACTTGTAAAGGGGAAAGATTTAATTTCACTCACAGTTTCAGGAGAGTCAGTGTACAGTTATCAGGCGCCAAGACAGAAACTTCATGGTAGAACAGTGTGACAGAACACAGCTGCTTAGTTCACAAGACTCGGAAGCCAAGCAGGGGAACAGTGCCAGAGAAGAAGGGGCTAACGGCCCCGTGCAGCACCAAGACCACACCCACACGACCCATCCAGATACACCAGAAGCACACTTGACTCTCTACTAGACATTTCTTAATCCAATGACGTTGACAAATCAGGATGAACAATCACAACTTCAACAATGAGTTACCCAGAAAATGGTGCAAGAGTCCTCATTCCTCGGGTCATTATGGTAGTAGCTGCCCATGGACCAAGCTTGCAGAATTTGTTCAAAGGTGAAGATTCCTATTCTGTTCATTACCCTTAAAGCCAAGCAGTTATAGGAAACTTTCACTTTGATACTACAGGAAACAATTCTTAGTGTTCAATCTGGCCCCCGCATCACTCCTTTCGTGCCTACCAACCAGATCCCTTTGGGAGCACAACGTGAGAGTAACATAGGCCCCTTCAGCCTTTGGGACCTCTCGGCCATTTAAACAATCTTATACTTTAGCAACATAGATAGATAGATAGATAGATAGATAGATAGATAGATAGATAGATAGATTAAAGAGAGTTGCTTTTAATTCCTCCTGGGGTTAAAGCAGGACTTCTCAGGCTCATTTGACTGGTTGAAGGAATAAGTCAAGGACAAAGAGGGCTTTAGAAATTCCTCTCATTGCTTTCATATTGTAAGAAACAAAATAAAAGTTAAGCTCTCAATAGACCTAACTACAACATTATAATTTTTTTGGAGAAATATTTCAAAAATCCAGACATTAGATGCTATAAGAGAGTCAGAAATCACCAGTCTCTGGCTGCCATTAGCAAAGATAGGAAAGCGGGTAATGGCCAGGACTGTCAGCATTAGACCAAAAGACAGGCAAGAGAGGCTTGCTGTCATGAAGAGTGACAGGAGATTGGGTCTCCAAGAATCTTCAGCCTCCTACGTCTTTCTTTGGCTTCTGGCCCAAGACAATGATCTGCTCCAAGTAGGATTCAGTGTTTTCTTGCTTAATCTCTGAGAAGCTATGTGAATTTTTATGAAGTCGGAGTCTTTCTGTTTCATTTTCCTCAAAATGTGACCAATAATACCCGTCAGTTACAGGGAACTGTGCAGATCAGAAGTGAAAAAAATTGTGTGTGTGTGTGTGTGTGTGTGTGTGTGTGTGTGTGTGTGTGTGTGTTGTTTTTTTAAAGATAATCAACAAGCTTCTAAGTTCGCATCTTGAAAAGTTAGAGATAACCTTGAGTAAACTGCCAATTTCTTACAGAGAAGATAAAGGAACCTTTATTCTGTCCGGAACAAGAAGATCTTGGCTTGGCCTGTTAGAACTCTAGCATAACCTTGTAGTGTTATCTAAGAATTTGTTGTATATTTCGTAAACTCTATTAGCTAGAATAACTCTGATTAGATAGATAACTGTGATTTCAAATTATGAAATTTGTTTCAAAATGTTTTTGAAACGACATGCACTATCATATATTATAACTAAAAGTTCAAAATAAACAAATATTTTAAGGTTTACACAGGCTGTGTAGTGACTAGGCTGCTCATACTCAAACACAATAGGGCATTTTGATAACAAAGCAATATTCAGTCAGCACGTACAGTACAATTATAATTGTATCCAACTGTTTAAACCTGAAATTTAAAATAATAAGCAAGTTTACTGTCTATTCTCTCTATTCTTCCTCAGAAGACCACAACATCTACTTTTTCAATCCCAAAGATTAAGATGATAGACCAATGCCTTCAACTGATTTTTTAAAGATTTGACTCAATTTTATTAGCTCATTCTAGGCTTAATTTTAAAATTTAGCTGTGATACTGTTCATGAATTCACTTTTCTGTGTTTATAAAAATAACTTGGAAAGATATTGGAATAATTACTTGGTGTATTTCTAAATATCTCTCAGGCATGTTTAAGACACAATAATAAATCAAAAGTAGTATAAAATCAAAGGGGATCTAAGATTACTAGTATATTTTCTATTTTTACAGATAAAGAAATTAGGCCCATAGTTCTGAATAGTCACAACCAAGCTTGCTGAAAAAAATAACTTGATAGACAGATAATCTTTTAGAAAGACAGAAACATGACAAATTGATATATTTGTGTAAGCAACCCCTCCTCTTACTGTGGGTGGCTCAACTCTAATAGGGTCTACATAGTATAATTAAGGAATTAATACATGCTGAACACAGAGGTTAACCTGAAGCTCTGTTCCCTGCTTATATAGATTAAAATGAAAGGAATCTGATTAGAGTGGATCATCATACAATATTCCAGAAATGGGTAGATTGGGCTTAAGACTATCTATAGTCTTTCACATCAGAATCACTTAGAGCAGTGACATTCAAGAGTCTTAGGTAACAACACTCTAAACTTTTCATCAGTTGTTTATAGAACTAGATAGATGCAAGTTCTGGATATAAATACTCTAAAATAAAATGTTCACATCGAACTTAAATGTATCTGAAGTAATATCAATACTACCAAGATTGGTAAATCTACACATCTTTCTTTCTTTTACTTCTTGATACCACTACAGAAATTTGTCCTTTTATGGTCTTTTTTATCTTGTTTAAAAGTCTTGTATTACCCTATCATACTTCTTTGCAACCTAAATATTAACATTAATCAAATTTATAAATGTTACCAAGTTTTCTGTGACCATAATTCTGTAGGTTCTAAAATTGTTCTGATTTGACTTATAATTATTCTTACTAATATATAAGAACATTTGCAATATTTAACTAAAGATCACTAAACATAAAAAGTAATTTTAACAGAAATATATCTCTCTTAATGAAAGTAATGAGTTTTTCCTTCAATTAGCTCATGTATCCATAGCTACAATAAGAGGATTTTATAATACCTCTCTTCCTTATTTGTTATTTGTTTCTTTAATAAATGGAAACACAGAAAAGCAAATAAAACCAAAGGAATTTTGTTATTGCAATGTCAGTCACATTTGAATTCCTTCTGTGTTATATTTCAAAATTATGTATGTTCTTAAAATAACGTTTGATGAGCTTGCAGATGATAAATAAGTTAGATCCTTGAAATTTGACACCTTCTAATTTACAAAATCGTTTGTTTGTTGAAAGAGGCACTTAATTTCTCCATTTCTGGAATATCTGCCAGAAAGATTTAACCAAAGCTTACCAAATTGCCATTCATTATCCTTGTTATTCTTTTATTTAGGGGCATGATATTTTATTCTACAGATTTGGATAATATTAGAAAGACTGTATCAATCTTAATTACATTTCTTCCAATTCAATTCTTTTCAATAAAATATCTTTAATTCATACTTTAAATATATTTCTGTTTGGAACTCAACATAGAGAATACTCCAATTAAGGAAAGTAAGTACCAAATAACATAAAGAGCTAATTTTCTTCATCAATACTATAACCAACCTTTTAACCTTTCACAAAAAAGTAAAAACTGGTTCCATTTTTCAACTCAAATAATTATGCTTGTTCATATTTCAAAACATAAAACACACCTATGAAACACCTTCAGGAATGTGTCACATAAAATTATTCAAAAAGATGAAATGGATATAATTATAGTTTTATTAATATACTATTTTATATCATATTATTCAAATATGATTAAGTGAGATGACATGACAAATGAATTTTCTGCTTTTTATTACTTACCTTATACAAATGCAACATGATATATTACTTAAGTTATTTGTGAAATAAGAAGTACCCTAAAAGGCATAGTACTCTTTTGGTAAACGTGTTTCAAATTCTGGTGTTCATTTCCTAGGGGGAAAAATATGCATTAAAAATTAAACTCAAACTTCATTAAGAGAATGAAAAACAAAATCATTTGTAAAAAAATTCACCTAATAATGAAAAAAATACAAAGAACTGTAAAATTTAATAATAAGACAACAAAGAGCCCTACTAAGCACTGGGGAAAAGATCTGAAAAGATCTCATTTCACAGGCTGAGAATGTGGTATAGGCAGATTGCTTCCCTAGCATGTGAGAGACCATCGGCTCAATCCTCAAAAAGGCAAAATTTTAAAAAAATTAAATAAATAAAAATTCTAATTTATGAAAGAAATACATGAGAACATACCCAATGTCACATATCATTAGGAAATTGCAAATTAAAACAACAATGGGAAACAATTGTACAACTTTTGGAATGGCTAAAATGCCAACCACTAACAAATAGGTGCTGTGCCTCTCAGTCCTGTGGGAATCCAAAATGCTATCACCAGTCTGGATGTCAATTTGGCAGTATTTTTCAAAACCATAATACTCTTAAGTATATGACTCAACAATCTGATTCCTTGATATTACACAAATAACTTTAAAAAACCCACACAAGCTTGCATGTGAATGTTTATTTCATCTTCATTCAAATTTGCTAAAACTTGGATACAAGTGTTAAGGCTTGTCCCCCAAAAGCCTCATTGTCTTAATTACTTTTTTGTTGCTGTGAGCCAATACTTGACATGCACAGATTAGGGGAGAAAAGTTTATTTTAGCTCATGTTTGCAGAAGGTCAAGTCCATTCATGGGCAACCAGCAACAATGCAAGCACATGGCAGAGGCAAGGGAGAGGTAGCTCCTCATGGCATTGCAAACAAGAAGCCAAGTCCCCAAAGGAAGGGAGGAAGTAGCAGATAGCCTTCTAGGTCCTATCACAGTGATCTACCCCTTCCAGGTCCAGCTTCAGTGTTCTGCCTATTCCAGGATTAAGCCCCTAATTCACTACACACCTGTAATCTATAATCTGCCACCATCTTCTCTTCTACCACACACCCATAATCCACCACATACCCATAATCCACCCCTCCAGACCAGGCCCCCATTTCCTAATAGTACATGGTTCCATAAATAATCCTGAACATCCAGATATATGAGACTTTGGGGTATAGTCTAGATTCAAACCATAATACTCAGGTATTTGGGTGTTGTAAGGTTTCATGTGCTGTTAAGAGGTGGGGCCTGGTAGGAGGGGGCAGAACATAGGAGCTTGACCAGAAGGAGTGGATCATTGGCACAGTATCTGGAAGCATAGCTCCACCCTTCCCCAGGACTGGGCTTGTGTTTATGCTGTGAAAAACCCCCTGGCTGAGCCTCTACCATGCCTTTTGCCATATATGGACTGACTTTTTGAAACTGTGAGTTAAAACAAATCTTTCCTCCCTTAAATTGTAGATGTTACGTATTCTGTGCCAACACCAGAAAAGTAACTAAGACAATAAGTAAGATTATCTTCAATAGGTAAATGGATAAAGTGTGGTACATTAAAATAAGAAATATTAATTAGTGTACAAAATAAAAATAAAGTTACCAAGCCACAGGAAGACAAAGATGAACATTAAATGCATTTTGCTAAGTGAAAGAAGCCTTTCAAGAAGGCCAATCCTGTATGATTTCAACTATATGACATTTGGGAAAGGTGAAACTGTGGAGATAGTAGATTCACCTGGGGGAGGAATAGATGAAAAGGGGAGTACGAAGGACTTTTAGGGCAGTAAAGCAATTCTGCATGATCATGACTCCGTTAGGGTGGACACACGTCCTCATACATTTGTGAAAACTCACAAAGGTTGCAAAGCAAGAAGCAAGTCCCAGTATAAACTGTGGACTTTGGCTGACAATACTGTATTGGTACTGGCTTATCAGTCAGCTAGGGTGAGAGGGGCATATGGAAACCGAATTTTTATAAACCCCAAACTGCCCTAAAATAATCTATCAATTTTAAAAGCATCAGAGTCCACTGATTTTGTTTAAATATGTGCTCCAGAAAACCAGCTGCACAAGAAATAACAGCAAGAAACAGCAAATGAGATGACATCCAACTAAAAAGCCATTGCACAACAACAACAAAAAACAATTAGCAGGGTGAAGAGACAACCCATAGAATGGGAAAAAAGTCTTCACCAGCAATAAATCAGAGGATTAATATCTAGAATATAAATATAACTAAAAAATAGCACCCTTAAAATAAATGACCCCTTCAAGAAATGGCAGCTAAAATGAAAAGAAACTTCTCAGAAGAGGAAGTACAAATGGTCAATAAGAATATGAAAAAGTATTCAACTTCATTGGCCACTGCAAAAATGCAAATTAGAACAACAGTGAGCCTTCTTCTCACCCCAGTAAGAATGGTCTACACCAAGAATACAAAAACAACAATTATTGGTGAGGCTGTGGAGAAAAAGAAACACTTCTACACTGTTGTTGGTTCTGAAATCTGGTTCAACCATTATAGAAAGCAGTGTGGAGATTCCTTAGAAAGCTGAGAATAGAAATCCCATTTGATCCAGCTACTGTTCTACTGGGCATGTTCCCAAAAGTAATAAAGACAGCATATCATAAAGACACACGCATATCCATGTTTATAGCAGCACAATGTATAATAGCTAAATCCTAGAAAGAACCTATTTGTTTATCAACAGAAATGGACAAAGAAGATGTGGTATCTATACAAAATAGACTACTCAGCTATAAAGAAAAATATGAAGCATTTGAAAGAAAATGGGGCCATCTTGAGTCAATAATGCTCAGTGAAATACAGCAGACACAGAAGACTAATGAAGGGTGTCCCTGCTATGAAATTCACAAAAAAAAAAATTGCATAAAAAGATCCCAACATGAGACAAAGGGTAGGAAGAGGAGCAATGAACTGCTAGGAAAGGCACTAATGTCCGAGGGTGGGAGGGGGGGAGGCATAGATTAAGTGTGAGAAGAGAGTAACATGGCCAAAGGGCTGTAGATGGTCACTGTCTCCCCATACCATATGCTTTCAATGTGTTATTGTTTTTGTAGCTCATGAATAATAAAAAGTATGTAAATAAACAAGTGCTCAAAAATTTCCCATGAATTTGAAATATACATACATATATATATATATATATATATATATATGCACTATGAACAATTCATGAATCAAGAAGCTAGCATGTTCTTCCTTTTAAGCTGGAAGAAGAAACTGTGTAACACTGGGAAATAAAAATGCATTTGATCATAGCTGGAATATTTAATGGACAGGGGACATAGCTAGCAATTAAACCACTTGCCTAGCAAGCACAAGGCCCTGAGTTCAATTTGCCAACAACACATAAGGCTGGTGTGGTGGTATATACCTGTAATCCCACCATTTGGGATGCTGAAGCAGGCAGATTGCCAGGATTCTGACGTCAGCCTGGGCTACATAATGAGTTCAGGACCAGCCTAGACTCCAGAGTAGCAAGACTCTGCCTCAAAAAAAAAAAAAATCATGATGTGATTTGATAATCAACTTTAACTTCACATTTTATGGAATAATAAATAGAAAATTAAAATAAATGTTAAAAGTTATTTATGAGATTATCCCCTAAAATTAGGTCTTCATGAGAAATATTTTTAACAATGATTTTATTGTGGTAAAAAAAATTCACAACATAAAATGTAACTTTTTTTGTAAATCCATGAATTCCAAATTCTGTAACACATTAGAACTATGGGGTTTGGGGGAATCAGTGAGCATCTATGTCCACCCCTTTTTCAAAGGTCCATCCCTTTCCTATCTGACCATTTCCTCTCTTTCTACACTGTCAATCATGTTGGGACCTTTTTATGTCACTGTTTTTGTGCATTTCATAACAGGGACAACCATCCATCGTCAGTCCTTTGTGCTTGGTCTATTTCACTGAGTATTATTGACTTTAGGTGGCCCCATTTTCGTTCAAATACTTCCTATCTGTCTTTCTTTATGGCTACAGGTATAGGTATCACATCTTCTTTAATTATTCCTCTGTTACTGGGCAGGTAAGTTGCTTCCAGGATTTGGCTGTTATGAATTGAGCTGCTAAAACACGGACATGCATGCATCTTCTTGGTATGTTGACTTTATTTCTTTTGGGAACATGCCCTGTAGAGCAATAGTAGGATCATATGAAATTTCTATTCTCAGCTTTCTAAGGAACCTACAGACTTTCCAAAATGGTTGTACCAGCTTGCATTCCCACCAGCAGAGGAACTCCTTTTTTTCTACACCCTTGCCAACAAGTGTTGTTTTTTGAGTTCTTCACATAGTCCATTCTCACTGGAGTGAGGTGAAACCTCAACGTTGTTTTTACTTACATTTTTCTGATGGCCAATGAAGAACACTTTTTCATATGCTTGTTGGCCATTTGAACTTTATGAAAAATATTTATAATATGAGAATCATGTACCTATATTGCTTTAGTTATTCACCATTTCTAATCTTGAAATAATTAAATATAAAATAATAAAATATTAAGTATATAATATTCACTATTTCATACCAATGATCTCTTTTTCCTGACCATGTAATATTTCATTCTTTATTTTTGAATATGAAATACTTCATGACTCTGTGTGTCCTAGGTTAATCTTCTCTCTATCATTCCAATTAATTACGTGCTGCCATAGTGAGCAATAATGCCTCTTTGTGTGTGTGCTACATCGTCAAGCCTGACTTTAATTTTTAAAATTTTGCCCATAATTATTTTTATTAGTATATATTTATAACACATAATTATATATATCTTGAGAAATTGTACTAGGGCATCTTAACAGCAGCATTATCTGGAGGAACAGAGAATTCTCAGATTAAAGAGAGCAAGATTTAAACAAAAACCGTCATCACTTCCACTACTAAACTGTATTAAATATCTCGCTGGGCCCAGAAGCACAAGCCTGTGATCTCAATACTTTGGGTGTCTGAGGCAGGAGAATTCCAAATTCAAGCCCAGCCTGGTCGATTTATCAACTTAGCAACATCAAATAAACAATAAAATGGTGCAGATTAGGTCATTATATAATTTCAAAGCACTTTTTACTTTCCTGTGTAAAATGTACCCCACTCACAACTTCACTTTTATCTGCAGGATTATTTGTTTAGTTTGTCTCCTCCATTAGACTATAAACTTCATGAGAGAAATGATCATGACATTTGGAGAGATCACTCTTATAGCTCCAATCTCTAAAATAGTGTCTAGCATATATTATGTGCTCGGTGAGTATTTGTTGGTTAAACAAATTGTTTCATGAAATTTTTCCTGCGGAGATACACAAAGAGGAGCCTTACCCAACACCTTCCTGAGTCTCATGAGCCTCCACCTCCCTCGGGAAGGGAACGTCCCTATTCAGAGGAATCTGCCATACAACTCTAATGAATAAGTGAATCTTTTCAACAAGTTTTGTCATGCTTGAAATGAATGTTAAAAGAATAATTTTTGCCTAAAAACCCAAAGAATACTATAATACTATCTTTCAAATTCTGTTTGTGGTTTTGTAAAAACAAATTAAGTAAATCTCAAACAATTAAAGTACTCTTTTACCAATGAGACAAGTGTTAAACAAATCACCTGTAATTAAACTGTAACTGGCCACATCATTATGGAGAATGGCCTTGGGGACATTGACAATTTTCTCATAATATAGCCAGAGCCTAGTCTTACCAAGGCTATAAAATCACTTGGTGATAAGCTGAACCCACACCAGAACTGTCACTGTACAGATACGTACTGATTTCAAGAGGACAAAGTTCATTTTTAGAGGTCAATAAAAATAGAGTTGAGAGCAAGAATTTATCTGTGTCCAGTAATGTTGCCAAAATTTTCTCTTTCTAAAACCTAAAGATGGCATCTGGTAGAATGTATGTTGCCTGAACTTAATGTATGTTGCCTGAACTTAATCCCTAGCAGACACACACACACACACACACACACACACACACACACACCCCTTCAACATTTGCTACTTACTGTTTTTGTTGTTGTTGTTTTTGAGACAGGGTCTCACTCTGTAGTCCACGCTGGTCCTGAACTCACTATGGAGCCCATGCTGGCACCCAGTCTGGCCTTTGACTCAAGGAAATCCTCCTGCCTCAGCCTCCTGAGTGCTGGGATTACAGGTGTGTGCCACCATGCCCAGCTTATGTGGTGCTGGGGCACTAAATTCAGGTACTTAGCACTTGCCTAAGCACTTCTTTAACTGCTAAGTCATTCCTCCAGCTCCTGAACATTTGTTTTGTTTGTTTGGCTGGTTGATTTTATTTTATTTTATTTCTTTTGAGACAGGGTTTTGCTCTATGTTCCAGGCTATTCCTGAGCTCAGTTTGTAGCCTAGAATATACTCGAATTCACAGCAACTTTCCTGCCTCAGCCTCCCAAGCACTGGAATTTCAAGTATGCACTACCACATTCAACTAATCTTTACATGGTCATGGGGAATCGAATTCAAGGTCTTGTGCCTGCTAGGTAAGCACCTGAACCACTGAGCTATGCTCCCAGCCCCGTTTCTTTGAACTTTATGCTTTACAGAAATACAGTACATTTATTTGTAACAGCAAAAAATTAAAAGCAATTTAAATGAACTTTTTTTGGACAAATGGTTAAACAAACTTACACATGGACACTGTGAAATATCATTCAGTAATTAAAGGGAAAAGAAGCTACTGATACACACAAGAATTCAGATAAATCTAAAAGGAATTATTCTTAGTGAAAGAGAAAAAAATCAAAATTTTAGTGGGCTGGAGGAATGGCACAGTGGTCAAAGCACTTGCCTAGCAAGCGCTGAGTACCTGAGTTTGATTCCCCAGCACCACATAAGCCAGGTATGGTGGTGCATGCCTGTAATCCCAGCACTCAGGAAGCTGAGACAGGAGGATTTCTATGAGTTCAAGGCCAGCCTGGGCTCCACTGTGAGCTCAGGACCAGCCTGGGTTGTAGAGCAAGACTCTGCCTCAATAAAAAGGAAAAATTTTATATATCAAATTATTCCTTCTTTATAACCTGTTCAAAATGATGAAATTATAATGAGAAAAAAACAGGTTAGTGATTTCCAGAGGCTGGAAGTGAGGACAGGGAGAAAGGTATGACTATACAAGGTGGGTAGAGGAGGTCTTTGTATTTGACAGCTCTGTGTGCTAACTGTGATGCTTACATGAATTGATACATGATAAAAATACACAGAACTCTATGTGTGTGCTTATTCCCGCCACACAAATATACAGACACACATGCATACACTCATGCACACCTGAATATCAACCAGGCAAAATCTGAGTAAGGTCTGCAGATTATACCAGGATTGATTTGTCTAACTTTTATAATCTAGGTAGGTGAGATTTTTGCAGTTAGAAAAAGCTGTGTGAAGGTCTCTGCTGCTTTTGTACCTCTTTCTGATTCTATAAGAACTTCAAAATAAAATCAGAGAAAAGTAATACAGGAATACCCAGTAAAACAACATATTGAGCACACATATCAATATTTATATTCACCTTCCCCTGAAGACCTACTAAGAGGAATAAATGAATAAAAAAAAAGAAGCACACATATCCTGGTATAAAAGACCATGAAAATTGAGACAACTATAAAAATTTAGAAACTGAAAAACAGATGAGCAAAAAAGTATTTATTTTTGGGTTCTATGACTCTAGGGCAAAGAGCAGTCAGCACGGATGAGTCTGTTCTAGACAAGGGCACTAAGCACACCACCATAGTAGGCAAGCCTGGACAATGTAGCATGAAGCTCCGCAGCAGGGGAGAATGTGCAGCTCAAAGGGTCTCTCTGTTGGCCTCCCTGTCTTTGAGGCAGGTGTGTGGCAATTTGACTAGATTCCAGACAATTGGAGACAAAGTGTGTCAGATGAATCCTCTAATGTAGCAGAAAATGCTGGGCACAGTGGCACACATCTGTAATCTCAGCACTCTGTGATACCGAGGCAAAACAATCGCAAATTCAATCCTAGTCTAATCAATTTAGAAATTTAGCAAGACCTATCTCAAATTTAAAATTTTGAAAAAAATTTTACGAGAACTGGAGACACAGTTTGGTGGAAAGGCCTTGAGTTCAATTCCCAATACGACCAATAAAAAGGCCAGGAGAATTAAGCATCCATCCACACATTGGGGGGTGAGAATCTAACTGATGGCTAAATGTTAGGTCTAGAGGAAGATTTGAATCTAAGCATTGGGCAAAAGCAACCAGACAGCATAGAGGGTAAAAAAGTGTGGTCCCCATAGTTTTCAGTGTTTAAAGCTTGCTTTCTGAACTCTCAAGTAAATGAATCTGACACAGAAGGTAAAAGTTACACTGTACATTTCTAGTCTAAACCAGTGGTTTTCTGACCTGCTAAAGCAGTAGGATATTTCCTCCAAAGGAAATCTTAAGTGAAAGTTCAGACAACAAAAATAAAGTGAACTTGCTGGGGCAGTGGCTAGAGGTAGGGATCCGATATTCTACTGAGTTGGGCCGGCCGCCTCCTTCTCCAGGCCTCCTGATGGTCCCACACCCAAATGCTAAACAACAACAAAAGAATTCATAAACGCAGTAACCGTTTTCTCCATTGAGAAGTCAGGTTTGAACATCAATTTGAAGTATGTAAATTAACTACGATGTCTCAAGTCTCTGTTAGATGGAATTCGAAAAAGGAAACTTTGAATTAGCAAGCCAGTAATCGTTTTCTGTCTGCTTCCTAGGCAGTCCCCCGTGGCCCCTGTAATCCAGCCAGTTAAATGTTTTCCTCAGGCGAAACTGCTAAACTTGAGCCAGGTGGGCTTAAATGCATGACTTTATTTGGAGTTTACTGTCCCAAGATGAAAGCGTCTGCCAGCATCGTCTGCTTATCCATATTCTGCCTCCATCCATCCAATTTTGCCCTCCTCCCCTCCCCCTCACAAGCACACAGAGGAAAGGCCGACCCAATATAACTTAAAACAGAGAGACCCTGAAGCCCTCTCTGACAAATTACATCAAAACAAGACAAAGCGAATGCAACTGTCCTTACCAGTTTCATAAAAGACTTGCCTGGGAACCATTCCCTTTCAGACCTAATTATAAAGTCAGGTTTGAATTACAGAACAAGAGGATATAAAAGGCAGTGTTCAACAAGCAGAACAAACAAACACGCGAAGATAAAATGCAGCTCGCTTTTACCGAGAGCTGCTGCCAGTGACAGCAGAATTGTCTTTCTTTCAGCTGAGCCTGGAGTGCCCTAGGGAACTTCATACCTCTCCACGGAGGCAGTTCCCAGGAGCCCTCTCCTCTCATCTCCTTTACAAAGCCCTCCCATAACAAACTACATTTCCCAGAATTCTCTTTCCTTGGGCCTGGGGCTATGTTTTAGACCACTTTGCAGCTGTCTTTTAAAAAAAAAAGAAAAAGCAGAAATGTCTAAATGGGACAACTTTTTCACAGGTAGAGTTGACTCAGCTCATTTCAAATCTCATCACCAGTGCCCTTAGGTATATTTTCAAAGATACAAATCAGGGTCAGCATAGAATAAGAGTAAGAGCCCAATGCTTTTTTTTTTCTTTTGAGACAGGATTTTCCTCCGTAGCCCACGCTTGTCCTGAACTCCCTATAAAATCCAGGCTATCCGCAAACACACATCAATCCTCCTGCCTCAGCCTCCTCAGTGCTGGGATTACAGGCATGTGCCACTATGCTGGGCTTATGTGGGGCTGGAGAATCTAATTCAGGGCCTTGTGCTTGCCTAGCTGCCTTGCCATTCCTCCTGCCCTGAGTTCAAAGTTTTTTTTTGTTTTATTTTGTTTTGTTTTGTTGTTGTTGTTGTTGTTTTTTACCTGACACTAGGTAATACAGGTCATTCAGATCTGGGATGCTTGCACATTAACAAACCCTTGCTGAAACAGAATGCTAGGCTCAGCCTCCATAATCTCTGACTCAGCAGGTGTGGAGGGGGGATCCCCTAGACATGCGTTTCCAACCAATTTCCTCATGATGCCAATGCTGCTGGCCCCTGGATCACTCTTTTAAGAACCACTGAGGAGCTACAGATATCGTTCAATGATAGAGCACGTGCTTAGCATGCACAAGATTTTGGGTTCAATCTCTCACAAAGAAAAGAAAAAAAAAGAAATTACCAGTGAAAAGGATCTGCATAGCCTATTTGAATCTGCAGCGGAAGCAGGCACATAGCTACTGACTTCTAAAAGCTTTGAACTAGCAACATCTAAGAAAATAAAGATCCCAGCCTTCCCTAGCAGTCATATGAAGGGAAAATGCAAAGCAACAAGTTCAGCACAGTCTAGACACGGGCACTCTCTGGTCCAACACTTTCATTTTCCCACTGAGAAAACTTCAGCTCATAGACAATCAATGTCTGCGGAAAGTCCGTAGTTGGACAGAGATAGCATTATTTGTTTGCCATGGCCTCCACAGCAATGCCCTTGCCTCCACTCAAGAAAAAATGGGTTTGGCAAGAAACAAGGAAGCAAATACAATTCTAATTTGTACTGATCTCTCCCTTGGTTCTTTTTATGTTTTTCATTTTCACTGGCTGAAGCACAATTCTTCTTCTTGGACAGCCTAGCTGGACATGATGGCACACACCTGTAATCCCAGAACTTCACAAACCTACGGTAGGAGGATGGCAAGTTCAAGCCCCATCTGGGCAATTCAGTGACTGAGGCCCTGCCTCACCAAAAAAAAAAAAAAAAAGAAAGAAAAAGAAAGAAAAAAAGGCTTGGGGTGTAACTCCATGTGAATGCTCAGGGTTCAATCTCTAATTAAAAAAAAATCAGTTACAATATTTAAGGATCAATTAGTATTATTAAATGTAGTATCATTTCTTTACTTACTTTTCTATCTGCCTTGTCTATGCAACAGCAGTTAATAATAGATTCTGAGGAAAGACCAACAAGACCCTATGCATCAATCTGTTACTCTGTCTTTATTGGGACATTAGACTTTAAGAAAAATTACTTAGGCATACCAGTGACTCCCACTAGCCACCAGAGGTCATGAAAATAGGAATTTTCATTGGGTTTTTCTAATTCTTGTACTTTTCTCCTTCGCCACAGGCCTTGGTAACAACACATAATTCAGCAACTAAGATCCCCTCGGGAAGAAAACACCTATAAACATAGTCTTTTGTAATTACAAGGGCAAGAAACCCTTCAAGAGGTTAGAACAAGGTTCACAACCATCCATTATGTAAAAACATAGATATACAGATAAACTATTATTTTGGTAAAGATACATCTTCTAAACACCACTCAGCTTTGCATTGTGTTTGTCCTTGAATTGAAGAACGATTTCATTTTATTGTCTTAGCCTTGAGCGTGGTTATCCATGGCAGTAACTAGGAGGCCTAATTTGAAAGATAGCCATGCTGTTTGATTCACAAATGCCTTTTATTCTGTTAAAGGGATCTGCTGAAAGCATACAGACTTGCACACGGCTGCACAGGTTTAAAAAAAAGAAAATCTAACTTCCTAACAGTTCCCCAATGTGTAGGTTGGAGGCCTGAGGATGTAATTCAGAGGTGGCCGACACAGTTATCACGTATAAAGACTCGGGTTTAATTTTCAGCACCCCTCCCCCTAAAAAAAGGGCTGGAGAAAAAATTTTGCAAGTCATTCTACCAGGGCTAGGGCAGTAACCACAGGCCTGGGAGGAGCCCGGTGCAGCCCAGCACCTTGTGGCACAGTTGTTGGCCAAAATAAGTGCTCCCAACCTGGGAAGAAACAGAGACTTAATTCACTCACAGGAACTTTCCTGAAAGAGACTGTTAAAAACCATTTAAAGCAAGCCAGGTGTATTTTTTTTTAATCTCATTGCTTTGTCAAATAATCTCATTTATAACTCTTCAGATCTTTGAGCAACATTAATTGTCCTTTGTATACTATAGATTATAAAATGAACTATAAACATAATAAATTGATAATGATATCTAGATAGATTCTTATAGATAATATGTAAATATTTATGCCACAGTACTCTCAATACGTAGGTAGCAGAGGCTGCAATGTGGGTTGCCTAGAATTTGAGTATGTGTATGCGTGCATGTGTGTGTGCTGGAGATTGAGCCCAGATACTTCACACCGAGATACATCCCCAGCCCTTCTTTAATTTCTGATTTTGAGACATGGTCTTACTAAGTTGCTGAGTCGTCCAGGCTGAGCTCTAACTTGTGATCCTCCTGCCTCAGCCTCCCAGAGTGCTGGGGTTACAGTCTCTGCCACCAACCTAGGGAATCTGCTCTTCTTATAGCCACTTGTCAAGACCCGCAGGAAGAATCAAGGAAGAACGAAAAAGTACAAGGAGCTCTCCATGCTGCCCATAAACCAGATTATAATGTTACAGGACCTGCTCCCGTCCCTACTCATGGACCACACAGCCTCCAGTAAACCCCAAGAAAGGGCCTTACATTTTTCTGGGGATTGAACCCAGGGCCTTCACGCTGAGCTGCACTTCTAGCCCCTCCCCCTTTTTATTTGTCTGCCTAGAATTTAAAAAAAAAAATTCTAAGTCATGTCGTGTGTTTGTTTTTGCATTAGAATGGGTTTTTGCTAAGTTGCCCTAGCTGGTCTTGAACTTACAGGCTACCATCCTCCTTGGTCAGCCTTCCCGCTATCTGGGACTACAAGTGTGTGCCTTTCTAACATACAGAATAGCTTACATATGTATTTATTACTTTTCAGTTTTTTATTTTAAAAAGTACCACGTGTATATGTGTGTGTGCACAGTAGACAGTTTTAAGATAGAAACAGTAGTAAAAGGAGGCTGACTCAATTCAGCACACCATGATGTTAAAAGGCTTCCAGCTGTCAGCTCCCGCTATCAACAGGAGTGGAAAGAATGGGATTTAGAGGGAAAACAGACCGCACACAGGGGAAGCCACATAGTATGCTCGGCTGGGGCTTGCCCTCGAGTCCAATGTGACTTTCTATGTGGCAGAATTCACCCCATTCCCAAAGAATAGCTATGTCCCAGGCCTGGAACATAGATGCCTGCAATTCTACCACTACGTACCTCTGCCCAGTCACACATTTGCTGTCATCCTTGACTCCTCTCAACTTTCCTGATCCCATTCAACCAACCATGACTCTTGCCCCTCTATCTGCACTCCCTCTGACAGTTGAGGTCACCTTAGATTCCCTCTAGAGTGAGGTAGCTGCCTCCTGGCTTGCCTCTCGGTCTCCAATCTGTTCTTATTACTGTAACCATGACAAATTTGATTTTTGTAAAATACAAACCTAATGATGACAATCCCCAGCTTCACATCACTAGCTGAAGGCAGGTACAGTGTTAACTGCCTGTAGTCTCACTACTCAAGTGTCTAAGGTAGGAGCATCACTTGAGCCTAGGAGTTTGAGATCATCATGGGTAACATAGCCTGTGACCCCTATCTCCATAAAAACCAAATCAAACCACTTTCCTAATGGCCCTCAAACTGAGGTCAGGAGGACAATTTTTTTTTTCCTGAAGACAAGAGCATCACTCTGCGGTCCTATACTCACTGCATAGGCCAAGCTGGCCCCAAACTCACAGCAATCCTCCTGCCTCAGGGGTGCTAGGATTTTGTTGGGATCTTTAGGGCCCAAGAGCCTCATCATCGCTGACCTTGGCAGAGTGAGTTCCTTCCCAAGAACAAATGTTACTAATTGTAAGTTAAACCAGGTGTTGTTTTGCTTAAACACAGGAACTGCCCATTTATTTAATTAAGAGACTGAAAAACAATTGGAGTATTCCTTCCTCTACTCATTTCCTCTCCCTGGGAGACCCTCCTCTGGTTGAGGCCTTGCTGATTGGCCCAAGATAGTTTCCTTAGTCTATTTAAGTCCTTGTACTTCCCTAAATAAATGAGACGGCGTTCACTGAAACGACTCCCATAGTGTGTTACTCTGTCCTCCGACCCCATGGGACAGAGAACCCTACAGGATTAAAGACAAGCACCTCCACCATGCCTGCATAATTTTCATGTAGTTTCATCAGAAAACCTCGTGCATGCTAGGCAAGTGTTTTGACCACTGAGCTATGCTCCCAGCCTGACGAGATTCCTTAATGAGGTTTACAGGCCTACATGGTTTGACTCTGGGCAACCAATCCAGGGCCATCTCTCGTCTGCTTCCTTTCTCCTTCAGTGCCTTTATCTTCCTGTATTATATAACTTCACATTACCGGAGAAAATAAAAAGCAAACAAAAAGCCGACTAAAATAAACCAACTTTAAAACAAGAAATGTTTATTTGGACTCAGAGGTCTGGAGGTTTATGTCCATGGCTGCTTGGCCCTGTTTCTTTGGGCCTGTAGTGAAGTAGTACATTAAGGCCAAGAATGTGTTGTGGAGCAAGCTGCTTACCTAAGAGCAGCTAGGAAATGAAAACAAAAAGAAGGGGTGAGATACCAACCTTCCAAGGTTATATGTTCCCATATGACCAGAAGACTTCTAGGTAAGCCCCATCGCTTAAAACTCCCACTAGCACCACGATGAGGGCCAAGACATTACAGATTCAAACTATAGCAGTCCCTCATTCTTGCTCACAAGGCCGTTGTGTATGTTGCCCTCTCTGCTTAGAACATTCCCTCTACTTTTCCACTCCTATTCCTCAAAACTAGGTAAAACTACATTGTCTCTCTACCACTTTCTTGCTATATGTTATCTATTTGGCTATTCAACTATGTATTTCATAAGTGCCAGAACTGTCACTATGGGCAGCTGCATTTCTAAGACTTAGCATATGACTGCCACATAATAGTCATTCCGTAAGTATTTTATGAATAGAATAACAAGTGAATTCCAGAAAATGTCTTATATTCTATCAATGCACAAGAGTTGGTAATTGACACTTAAATGTGATTATTCTTGCTACAGAACTGTGAGTATATGCTTGCTGAGATTAAAGAAATAAAGGCAGAACTGGCTACGGATAAACAGGTGACACGTAACAGCCAGGAGAAAAAGGCACTGGAAAGGAAGGAAAAGCAAGTTTTCTACTGTTGATAGACATTAGAGAGGCCCTTTGTAAGTAAAACAGAAAATAGAAGCCAAAACTTGGTTTCCTCCTTGAAGTTACCCCATTGAAATGTTCATTCCATCGCACAGGTAGAACAGTGAGGAACCAGTAGCATGTGGCCTGAGACATACCAGCATTTCACCTCACGTGACTCAATGGCTGTACTCCCTCCATTACCATGGAGACACTGCAAGGCCAAGGCAGGGAGCATTGTTAGACAGACTCTTTGACCTGGCTAATTTGACTGAATTTATCTGGCCACAAATAGCTAAAATTAAGATTTTGCTTATCACAAACTGTATGCAAAAATATTAAAATTTTACAAGTCCATGCTTCATGTATTTCCCTTCCTAAATACACTTCCCTTTTACTTATAATTAGTGCAGAGGAAAAAAATGCATAAAATTACCTTGCTTGTTTTACTACTGACTTTAATCAATTGCTCAGCGATATTTCAGGGCAGAGCAACATGATTAGAGATATTCTTCAACGATCAGCCATAAACTCCTGATGTTTCCCTCTGGATTCATTCCTTGGTAAGTCAGCTAGCTTCAGGTACCATACTAATGATGCCTAAATCTGATGTGTCTACTATGACATCATACACAGACTCCAGGATCATGTGTTTCAGTGTCTTCAGGATATTTTCCTTTGGATATGTCACCAAGAGCCCTAACTCAGCATATCCAAACTCACAATCTTACCTTTATTTTTAAAAAGCCACTTTGCAACATCCTTACTTTACAAGTAGCACCACCATTCTCCCAGTCCTATGTCACTCTCCCTACTACAACATAAACTGTCATCTTGTCAATAAGGCCCTATTAATACTGTAACCCCATAGCCCTGGCATTCTTGAGTCTCTCTTAAACTACTCTGTTTTACTTTTCATAACATTTATGCCTTCCTAACATTCAACATAGCTACTTATGTATTTATTATTTATCAATCCCTCCCCAAACCACACTAAAATGTAAGCACTGTAAAAGAGATTTGTGTCTGTTTTTATTCACTGATTTTGTTCCAGTTTCAAGAATGCCTGGTAAGTACTCAATAAGGATTTGTTGAATTAATTTATTAATTCCACAAGAACACGTAACAAGTAATATGTTTAAAAATAGCTCACTTCTTTGACTAGATCATGTGCTCCATGAAGTGGTGGGTCTGGTCTGCTTCATTCACTGTTATGTTTCCAAAACATAGAACAGTACCAAATGTCATAGATGTTCAGCTAAATCCTGTTGCATAAATGAATGAACATAAAGGAACCCACTGAGTAACTTCTAGTACAAAGTACTAAGCTAGGTGCTTGAGAATTTTAAGATAGTTTCAACAACTAAATATAATGCAATGAAACATATAGATATCCATCTCTAATATATATTATATGAAACTTATATCATATAATAGTATGATATATATTAGAAATGAAAGTCAAGGAGTGACCTTAACTTTTACCTTTAAACAAATACATGTTCATCAACTCTCCAAGCTAGGCAAACGGCCTTAAGAAGATTAAAGGCTCTTGCATAGAATAGTGTTTCTCAAATAACCTGCATATGAACCACTCAGGGAATTTTGTTAGAATAGATTTTTATTTCGTGGACCTGAGATAAATCCTAAGATCGTATATCTCTAACAAGATCTTAGTACTGAGGTTGCTTATCCGCAAGCCACGCAGAGTACAACAAGTGTACTCAACTTAGCATCCATTCTAATTATTTCTTTTTATTAGACCCTAATTTCATTCACATTATAGAGTTCAGCTAATGGCTTCATTGTGCATAGGCAGGGCCACTGGACAGGGTCCAAGGAGGTCCCCCAGTAGGAAACGGTCCCCCTCAACACACTTCACTCACAAGTTATGATGTAGGTTTATTAATTTCCAACACGGAAAAGAATTTTCAAGATGTTCAATAGAGAGAAGTATAAAGAGGTTTATTAGGCAAAAAGAGCACACCAGGTGTGAGTGTGGGTCCTCAAGAGAGAGGCACATTATGCTTTGGAGCTATGTGTACTTAAGTGGCTTTGGGAGTGGCTTTAGATGGGTGGTCAAGGACCTGTATGCCTGTTATCTCTCTGGTTATCTATTTGGTGGGCTCTGTTATAATACAAACCATCCACGTGAGTCTGAAGCTGAGATATCTGTCCTCTTAACAGTTCTCTTTCTTGAGGGTGTAGGTCTATGGAAGACCAATTTACTGTGAAAAGCACAGACAGACCTATTGCCCAATTCACAAGGCTTATTGTACCCGTAAGACCTTTATGAATTTTTTTGAGTTTCCTGGAAGGGAAAAGGCATTATAAACTTGAGTAACTTTTGTAACCTGAAGCTACAGGTTTTTTTAAATAGTAATTTTTCTTGTCTCCTTGCTACCTTTATTTTTTTCCTACCAACAAAGGTATACTAAGATAACCCCCCCAAAAAAATTTTTTTTGGCAAATTGTCCCAATAAAGGGCTATGTTGGACCCAGACAGGCATCAAGATTTGGCCACTGCAGCCTATTCTAGGGGTAGGAAGCTGAGCTGAAGGGTGGAGATTTGAGTGGTAAATTGAGTCCAACATAGAAAATTAAATATGTTAAATAGCACATGGTTTCTCTGATTTGGGAAACCCAGAATACAGACATTCTATACAACCAAATGGGTGTGATAGTGGGAGTTGGGGGAATGAGAGGATGTGGGAGGGCCAAAAGAGGAGAATGGATTGTAATGTTGATATAATATATATGTGCACAAAACACTTGAGTTCATTGTAAACATTATGTATCACATATATATATATTACACATGTATGTTTGGAGAAAGTGTGTGTGTGTGTGTGTGTGTGTGTGTGTGTGTGTGTGTGTGTATGTGTTGGGAAAAATTATAGGGAGACTTAAAAATTGCCTGTTTGTAAATGTGCCTGAACCATAACAGCTGCTCCATCATGTTGGTTTGTGTCATGTTTTAATTTTTAAGTGTCAAATTTAACATTTCAAAAAACCCAAAATATAAAGAATATAAAATCACCCAAATCCCTTTCCTCTTTGTAATCCCACCCAAGAGTTCCCCCAAACTCCTGAAGTATCATTGACAAATTAAAAATACATATATATTTACAGCATACAATGCAATATTTTGATAAATATATATCTCGCACATGGTTTTTTGGTGTATTTTCTTCAGTGCTTTTACATTTTTATAGCTTTACATTCCATTTTCTCACTTAATATTGTCATAAATAGTTTGAATGCCATGAATAGTATGAATATTATCTTACATACTAGTCATAATTGTCATTTTAATTACAAATAGATAAATCATTATGGAATATTTTTCTCTTGACTATAGTGAGTGAAACCTCAAATAGAATTCTCAGTTCTATCACCATGTGATTTTAAGAAAGTTTCTCAATTCTCTAAATCTTTATTTGTAAAATGTGGATAATGATCCATGCATCGTGGGATTATTGTGAGGATTAAGTGAGATAACGTTTATAATGTTCCATGTGTTTTTATTATGCACTACTGCTTTCATTAACAGCTACTCTTAACTACAAACTTCTCCCCCCCACCCCCGCCCGCTTCTGAACAGTATACTTCACATTTTCAGTTAATCAATGGCTTTACAGAAACATGCTTAGAGTTTATATTGTTTAAGAGAGTGGGAAGAGAAATGGGGGAGACTGCAGAGAGCTTGGGAGGCAGGAGGTGCTGCCAGGCTCTCTGCACACCATGCCTGTCTTGGCCCTTCTCCTGCAACTGCAGGAACAGCAAGCGTTCCCAGGCTGAAATTCCATTCCCAGGTAGCTCACAGGCAGATCTAGTCACTGCTGGGATGTGTGGGCTGTGCCCACCTGCTCCATCAGAGCCCCCTCATTCCCTGCTGGCTCCCTGGGGAGGACTGAAGCCTCTGCGGCTGGGAGATGGAGGCAGCTGGGGAGAGCAGGGCAGCTTTCAGTGTCCGGTGAGAGCTTCTCAGTTGTCTGAAATCCTCAGCCTTTCAAAGAAGGACTGATCCTACATAGAAATGTGAAACTGCTGTGAGTCAAATAAATAATTAATAGGCAAGCTGGGAAAGAATGGGCCAGTAAAGAGGACAAAGGGTCAACCCTAGCCCTTCTCAAAAGGCTTGACTTCACATGTGCTCTCTGCTTCCTCACTTCACTCCAACTCCCGAGGTGCCTTTTGCTTTCTCAGGAAGCCTCCAAAAGCATTCCATGAAACTGAGCCCTTCCTGGTTCTTGAAACATTATTCTCTCAGCTTCCACGATACCATCCTCTCCTGGGCTTTCTCCTACTTGTGTGGATGTTCCATCTCTCTGTGGACTGCCATTTCTCCTCTACTTGACCTCTGACCATCAGAGTTGCTTAGGGCAGAGCTCTAAGTCTTACCCTCTTTGAACTCTCCCCTTTCCTACGTGACCTCATCAGTTTCTGCTATTTGATATATTACACATTCCTACATTTTTATGTCCAACTCGGCCTTCTCTTTTGAACATCAAAACAATTTATCCAATATTATGTATATAAAATCTTAAAGTCTTCCCAAGGTTGTCTGAAATCTTTTGCAATTTAACATGTCCTAAACTCTTTTTTAACACTCCCAGTATGCACTTCTCCAAATTGTCCCCTCATCCATTAATCCACACTTCTTGTCAGTAGCTCTCACCTATTTTGATATTTCTGCATACCCAAGACCCAGGAGTTATCTCTGACTGTTTTCTTACCTTCCCCCATTCAGTTGATCAAAAATTTCTCTCAATTCCTCCTCTGTAACATTGCTTGCACCTTCTCACTGTCATCAAATTGTTGACATACAAGCTTTCTCTTTAGCTGATATCTCTCTAAGTTTCCCTCACGGAAGTCAGGGATCGTTTTAAAGCAAACAAGTAGGATCATGTCATTATCCTACAAAAAAATCACTTCAATGGTTATCCATTGCACTTAGACACTATGTAAAGAACTGACATACATCATCTCAAGTAATTCTCAAAACTCTGCAATTACCATCCTATTTTATAGTAATAGACAAAGAAATGGAGGCTAAGAGAGATTAAGTACTTGTGCATCAAGAAAATTACTCATGATTCCTGGTCTAAATAATTTCATTCTGTTACACTTTCTCATTGGCCCTATTACTGTATCCCTAAATCTTTTTTTGTATTTCTTAATCTTATAGTAGATGCATAATCAATTTGAGTTAAATAGGATTAAGTTGCGACTCATTTGTGAAGCATGTGATCAGTATGTGTGATCTTGGGTTAAATTAGGAGCATAAAAACAAACAAGTAAAATAATGTATTAGTTAAGTAAGTATATGTATTTATCATTATGTGATAAGTAATTTATGTAAATTAATAAGAAAACAATTATGTTTTCGGTAAATAGGTAAATGATACCAACTGACAAATAAAATAAACAGAGGAATGTTGCACCTTATCAAATAATCAAATAAACTAAAAGAGAGAAGATATACTTTTTGCCTATTTTAATAGTTAAAATGAAAAAATAAATGAAACTTAACACTAATGATAAATTTAACCTTTTTATATTTTGATGATGAAAATGTTAGTTGGTAAAGAAAAAGCTGGTAGAATGGTACAGTGGTTAAAGTGCTTGCCTAGCAGGTACAACACCCTGATTTTGATTCTCCAATACCACATAAGCCAGGTGTGGTGGCACATGCCTGTAATTCCAGCACTCATGAGGCTGAGGCAGGCGGAGTGCCATGCATGCTGTCTTCAAGATCAGCCTAGGCTAAAGAGAAAAATCTGTCTCAAAAGGAAGGAAGGAAAGAAAGGAAGGAAGGAAAAGAAAGAAAGAGATCTACTTTCCTTCCAGATTGTTTGGGCAGAGCTTCAAGCCCATCTCCTTAAAGAGAAAAAGACTAAAGAAAATCTTACTAAAATGTAATTTGACAAGTGTCAAGAATCTTAAAATATTTATCTTCTTTTATTCTATAATTTGAACTCAGGAATTCTACCATGAGAAGATAAAAATAAACAAATTTCTTCTACATAAATCATTTAATTTCAGCATTATTTGTAAGAGTGAAAAACAAGGTACAATCAAATATCTAGCAATACAATGTGGTATATCCTGTATATCACGAAGCCATTCAAATTATGTCTATTACAACTTCATGATAATGTGGGGAAATGGCTGACTATGCCATTAAATAGATGAAAATGCATACTTACTTATCTTAGATATGTTCAATTATAAAATATATTTGGCTATTATACAATTCAAATTATGCCAAGGAAAAATTTAAAGCAATTGGGTTTTTAGGAGCAGGTGACAGAAAAAGAGATTATGTAAAATGTTAGCATTGAAAATGAAATATTTACCTTCTTATAATATTTAAATTAGTCATTTAAAGTATAAGCAAGATCACTATAGAGAAAACATATATATAAATACATATGCATACTCTTTTTATTGCTTTTTCAACCCCACATTAAATTTAAAAAGTGTTTGAAAATTCACAGGCATGTTTGAAGTCGGTGTCTGCCATGTCTGAAGAGATGATGTTTAGACATTTTCCAGGGCACCTCATTTCCACATTAATCTAAATCAGCAGAAACAAATATTTTTTCTTCAAGAACTTTTCATTACAGAAAATTTTAAACATAAGGAGAAATTTATAGAACTCATAACAATTATTATCAACTAATTACCAATTATTTTGGTTGGTTAGTTGGTTGGCTCGTGGTACTGGAGGTGAATACCAGGGTCTTCACACTGAACTGCATTCACAGTTCATTTTTATTTTTGACTTTGAAGCAGGGTCTCACAAAGTCTCGTAGTGGCCCAGCCTAGGCTTCAACTTGCAATCCTCGTGCCTACGCCTCTCCGAGCACAATGGGATTCCCTACACCCTCTTTTCTGGGTAGTTTTGTAACAAATCCCAGGCATTGTATCATTTCATCCAAAAGAGATTTCAATATATTAATATGTCCCTAAAATTAAGATTCTTTAAAAAATATACCTGCAAAATTATTAGAGTACCTTCTAAAATTACCAATTCCTTCACATAAAATTTTGAGTAAGTGTTTAAACTTCAATTGTCTCATAAAACTGTTTAAATCAAGATCTACTCTAGAGGCGTAACTTGCATGTGATCCATATGCTTTTTATTTATTTATTTATTTATTTTTCTATACAAGAAACTTTATTAACCTTTGTTTCAAACCTCATTTCCAGGCTTCTTCAGATCAACTGGCTACAAAGAAAAAAATGAAAAGAACTGCATTTTCTAAAGGGCTTGGGCTTAAAAATATTCGTGACCTAGATTTTATCAGATCCAAAACAAAATTTTAAAAAAGGAATCATAATATAAAATAGAGCTCTCTGTAACTTCAGGTTTTAGCTTCTTCAGAAGTTGACTCAGTTCAGTTTGCCTCATTCTTAGAAACCTCATCAAAATTCTCCACAAGACCTGGAGCTTCCTCATCCTCATCCTCTCCAGTAGTAAGTGGTGCTTTCCTTCCACAGATAGTCTGGGCAGAGCTTCAAGCCCATCTCCTAAAGATGGTCAGACTGTGCACCAAGCTGGTTTAAGATGCTGGGCCATTCCTGTAGTCCTGTTCTACACTTTTACATAAATGGAATTATCTACTCTATTAAGTGATCCTTGTGACTGTTCTCTTCAACACAGCATGACACATTCAAGGTTTATCCATGTGTTAATACTGCTTTCCTTTCTATGGCCAGTAATATTCCACTATGTAAATATACAACATCTTGTTTATTTATTCATCGGTTGATGGATACCTGGGTTGTTTCTACCTTTGGCTTTTGTGAATAATAAAGCAGGTATCAACATTTATTCACAAATTTCTGTGCAGACATATGTTTTCATTTGCTTAGATATCTACCTGAAGAAGCACTGCTGGGTCATATGATAATTCTATCCATATAGAGTCACACTTTGCCACCAAATTCAAGTTATTTGCCTGGTAACAGAAAGAACTGGAAGATCAAAAACTTTCTGTACAAGGGTAAACATGCCCTACTGACAACTCTAGCTGGAAAACAAACCAGAGAACATGCTCTCTGCAGGCAGCTGAGCCAACAGAGAAGTGAAATCCCAAAGTATTCGGCTGCCCATACCCAGTTCTTACTCCTGAACATAAATCTGAAGGGAAAGGGTGGAGAGACCGAGAATGTTACTGTAAGGAAAGTCTTCTTTCAGAACTGTGAAGCCGCAGGGGAAAAAATTCCTAACCCATTTATAACACTAATAAATGATAAAAACTTCAGTAAGATAACCAGGACCATGAATTCCTAAGAAATAGTTTTGACTTTTTTTTTAAAACAAAATTGATTATAAATTTTTGGTGCCAAGTAAATGCCCCCAAATAATCACTGAAAAAACAAATCTCTTATTTTGAAAAACAAGGAAGAGCTTTCTTTTAAAAATGTGCAATGACATACTCACTTGAATTATGCTTCTTTCATATTCCATGTATTAAAAGTGACTTTCAAATTTAAAAATTAGAAAAATATTGTCATGTCTAATAGAAGTCTCCCTCCCTTCTCTAAACACTTCTTAGCCAGAAACTGAGAAATAAGTTTTTTCTAAAAGAGAGTAGAGAAGCTGTTGCTTGTTTTTTAAAAGTTAATCCAGTGTGTAAAGCTGGTAAGGAAAGCCCATCCTCTTAGCTGGAGTTGCATAATCTTCAAAGAAGAATCCCTGAAGACTCATAACCAGAAATGTTGATTCAACACCCACACTTGCTGTGCAAGACTATTGGACTTCTTCCAGACTCCTTGGAACCAGGTACCCACATGCGCCTGAGTGCCCCCAAGGAGATGCCAGGTAAGGAGATTTTCACATAGGTATTTCAGGGTTCAAACCTCTTGCACCACCTTTGCCCACTCATGCATTAAACTAAATCCCTTTCCATACCACAATGTGACTTAACCTGAGGAAAAGAATCTTCCACATCGAGCACAAAGGAATCTGTGCCCAAGAGTAGACAGAAATTAAGGGCTGAGATCAGTCCTCCAAGGCCATGGACTCCAGCAGCTCAGGCTGAGGTACCTGGAGTCTCTCTTTACCAAAACTAGGAGCCTCCTGGAGCCTCTTTCAGTCTCTATGTCCTCATCTAAAAAATATGAGGTCTGGATTTATCAAGCTGGAATTGTCTTGAGATTTTATGTGTTTGTATGTTTTGAATTTCTTTCTATTCAAAAATTTTCTTTTTCTTTTCTCTCTCTCTCTCTCTCTCTCTCTCTCTCTCTCTCTCTTCTGTTACTGGGGATTAAACCCAGGGCCTTTACTCTGAGGTACATCCCCAGCCCATTTTATTGTTTAATTGAGCCAGGATCTTGCTAAAGTGCTCAGCTGCCCAGGATAGTACTGCCTCAGCCTCTCGAGTGTTGGGATTACAAGCATGTACCACCACATCTGCCAACCAAAGATTCTTTTCTTTTTCTTTCTTCTCTCTCTCTCTCTCTCTCTCTCTCTCTCTCTCTCTCTCTCTCTCTCTCGTAAATAAGAAAAGCTTTATTCAAAAGCTGGCTTCGGGAAAGATGAAGGAGTTTCAAACTTCAAATCATCTTTTTCATTTATCTTAGATGAGCCGAAGAGGCCGCTTTTACTCCAGTATAGAAAGGATTGCACTTACAACCAGTTTTAAATTACAACCATGAGATAAGGGCAGATATAATTTGCCAGTAGGTGAATGTGAAAAAATATTTTAGTGATTGACTACTCAGAGGCAGATCAAAAATCAAAATCAAAATTCATAAGTTAGGCTAGTAAACCAGTACATGCATACACATGCACAAGGGAACATGTGCACACGAACACACACATACACACACCCCTCACAAAGTAAGGGGCTTGAAATTATTTCCATCGTTTGTTCACACAGGCCCAAATTGCTCAACTTTTGGTTTCATGTTGCTGCTATTGACACGTTAATTGTACCGGTTGTTTTTCTGTCCTTTCAAACTGTCCTCATCTCTTTTTAAGCAAGAGATTTCTAAACCCAGGTCCTCAAAACAGAATGGTGGAGCCAGCCAGCACCACACGCTTGGGGGCATTTAGGAGCTAAATGTGCTGATATGCTGAAATACAGGCCTGAAAGACAGCCATGACAACAGGGCAGTTGGTACAATTGTTGACTGAAGGAAGCATACCTGAAAAACTGAAGACAAATACACATCTTTCATTAAATACAATCATATTTTATGTGTTGTGGGACAATTCCCTATTTAGGATTTCACTTTAAAAAAAAAAGAACACTAGATTTAGGGTCCAAATTTATTCCTGCCACTTCCTGAGGAACTTTGGGAAAAGTCCTCATATACTCTCTCTGAGCTTCGATTTTAACCTCTGAGAAGTATAGAATAAAAAACTTACTTAACCAGACATAGTGACCAAACTTGTAAATCTCAGTTACTCAGGAAGCTGGGGCAGGAGGATCCCAAGTACAAGGTCAGCCTGGGCAACTTAGCAAGACCTTGTCTCAAATTTTAAAAATAAAAGAGTTGGGAATGTGGCTCTGTGTGAAAACACCCTTTGATTCAGTTCCCAGTATGAAACAAACAAACAAAAATACACCTTCCACAAAGGAAAGCTGATTGTGAAGATTCAATAAGGCACTGTATGTAAACGTGACTGCCTAGTACTTAGCACTTGAAAGATACATGTATATTATGCTGTTTTATCATTTTCAATAATCTTTTTGAAATGCAAAGTATAAACACTGTGTGTGTGTGTGTGTGTGTGTGTGTGTGTGTGTGTGTGCACATGTATGATTTTAAGATCTGAGGCTAGTAAGTATTGTCCTTGGATAGAGCATAGTCCTCACTCTATCAGACCGGGCCCCTGCCATTCTGAGAGAAAACATCCAGCCCCAGAGATCATATGCACATGTAATTTTTCTCCAAGGAGCAGGCCCCCTTTATCCTACCATTCACTTCCTTTTCTAGTGACACATATCAAGGACTGAAGGACAAATCAACGCAAATTTTTAATTTAGGATAGCTTTTCCAGGAACCTTGAAAGGTACGAGAAAATTATTTCTGCTTCTAAGACCTACAATTTCACTCTCACCATATTCTTCTGTAAGAGGTTCTGCAAGTGGCTCTGCAAGGAACATTTCCTCACCACTTCAAATGCATGGGTTTTTTTTCCTACTGGCATAAGCTTGCAAAAGCTCAAGTGGGCAAATTTCCTCAAAACAAGAGGAGCTGGACATGCAGCAAAGGACACAAAATATAAAAAGGAAAATAAGCTCAGTGTGAAAGCTCTGGGTGCCATTCCCAGTGCCAGAAAAAGAAAAGAAAAAAAGAAAAAAGAAATAAGCACTATGTCTAGAGTCAGTTTCTCTTTCTGTAATATAAATATAATTGTCCTTCCTATTTTCCCTGGCTGCTGGAAGGACCACATGACTATGAGAGACAACAAATAATAATAATATTATTATCATGCATTCAACAAATATTGAGATCATTATTCTAGATTCTCAGGACCTAGAATTAAACTAGACTAAGGTCTTTGGCTCACTTCCAACTTCCTAGGTACTTGCAGGATAATTTCAACTTTTAATTAGTGCTAGGAAGTAAACAGGGAAACACATTTGTAAAACAATAATAAAACAAGAGAACACAACAAGATGTAGAGGGGAGTGGTTCTAGATAAGGTGGAGCTCTGTACATGGAGGCTCAGAGCTGAGACCTGAGCAATTAGAGACAGCAAGCCATGGACAGATCTGGGAGCAGCACTGAGGGCTGAGAAAGTCACCTGGACTTCTGAAGCAGGTCCTGAGGTGGGCATGAACGTGATTTGACAATGACTAGGAAGATGTTCACTGTGACTAGAACACAGTTAGCAAGAGGGACAGAGATGAAGTCAGAAAACAGAGGGAAATCAGGGCATCTAGATCACAGTAAGGATTGTTTCAAAAATGTGCTGAAATGCACATATTCCTGCTTAACTGCCTAAATACAAAGTAAGCACTTAATAAATATTTAGGTTCGCTAATTTGCTACAGACATAGTACATTGGATAAACCTGTGATTTAAAATCCATCTAATTGACCAGGCATCTGAGCAACTGGCAAGTGTACCAGCAAAGTCTTTTAGGGTGGATAATATAGATTGTATTTCAGGAAGCAGAACCCACCACAGGCAGGCCCCTCATCTGTTACGGACTGAATTTTTTATTTGCCACCTCTATTTCTATCTTGAAATCCTTACCCCAAATGTAATGTTGTAGTCATCATAATGGGGGTGATTAGGTTATGAAGACAGAACTCTTATGAATGAGATTAGTACCTTTTCAAGAGGAACCCCAAAGAGCCTCTTTATCCCTTTTGCATGTGTGAATACATTAGGAAGTATGCCCTCACCAGACACTAAATATGCTAGTCTTTTAATTCTAGATTTCCAAATTCCCTAACCGTAAGAAAAATAAAATTCTATTGTTTATACATATTCATTTATGGTATGCTGTTATAGAAGTCCAAACTGACTTGGGAAAAATCTTTCCTGTCATGTTGTATTCTGAATCCCATCAAACCTCTGCCAAACATCAGGGACTGGCTAGGTTAATGCCATGTCTTTGGGGCCTGAGAATTCAGAAAGCATTCCTAGGAGAGTATGGTAGGGGAAAAAAACAGCAGCTCAAAGCTCATTTTCTACTCCTGTATAGCTATGCAACCTTGAGCAAATGAATTATCTATTAATAATAAAAGTAAATACTTACGTAGTGCATTCTATGAGCCACACTGTTTTTAAAGATCTTACGTATATAACTCATCTAATCTTCAAGAAGGGATAATTAGGACTTACTCCATAGCCTGAGATATTGGTGTAAACTAATACACAGTAAGTGTTTGTTTCCCATCCCTTTTCCTCTGAAGACTTAAACAGCTGCCTTCAAAAGCACTAGAAGAGATCAAGTATATATGTGTGTAATGAGAGTGATGTGATGAGGTTTCTCCCAGCGAAACCAAGCCCTCATTTACCTGAAGGGTCAAAGCCATCAGCTACTTGGGGTACATTTTGCTGCTTATCTATCCTAGAAGCTAAAAGCCTGGCAATTAATAAATGCTCAACAGACACTCCTTCTCTGCTGAGACCCAGAACTTCATTAAAAAGTAATTGTCCTACCTCAGAGAAGATAAATTAATGCTACTATAGAAAAATCTTAAATTCTTACTTTGAGTGTCATTTTGCAGTGTTCAAACTCATGGCTCAGCAGAAAGGATTTAGGGCCAATACATCTGCATAGTCAGGACGGTCGGACATGAGGAGGAGACCTACAGCCTCCATCAACCATGTTGGAACCAACCCCAGAAAAAGTAGTAGAAGAATCACTGCCTAACAGAAGAAAAGAATCAGGGGAGCTGGCTCAGGCAGATGGGCCCAAAAAAGAAAGAATAAGCCCGGGTAATGAGGGAAGAAAGTAGAAGTCAAGATCTCTCAAACGAACTGTGCCTAACTCCTTCCCTAGCTGGTACCATATCCAACAGGCCCCATAGGGTAAAAGTTGAGGGAACCCTCCAGTGTCTCCCCTACTACAGATGGTGGCTTGGAGGAGGGCTCCTTTCAGTCTAATGGCTGTGTCTCCAAAGGCCTCCGTGAAATAATTAGGATTTGACTTGAGACGTGTAAGACAGCATTCTATCAATATAAGCAACTATCAATAGATGAGGATGCATTGCCTCAATAGAGAAAAAAATCTGAGGTTAAAACACACAAACACACACACACACACACACATACATGGGGGGGGGTCAGAGAGAGAGAGAAAGAGACAGAGAGCAAATAATGATTGTTTGGGAGACTGACTGAAACAGCACATAAAGGAACATTTCTGGGTCAGGAAATGTTATACTGTGATAGTGTGGAAGCCACGTGGGTGAATGTATCCATTTGTCAAACTTGTATAAGTAAAAGCTATGCATTTCCATGTATATATATTTGACTTTTAAGAAAGTAAGAAAAACAACAATGGAGGGTACAGGTATCCATAATATAGTATGACAGGTCATGATGGGTACTGAAAAGGTCATCATAATAGTCTATTTACTTACATATGTTTACAGTTTTCCATAATAAAAGGCCAAGACAAATCCAAGTGTGGGGCTGGAGGAATAGTACAGCAGTTACAGCATTTGCCTAGCAAGACAAGGCCCTGAGTTCAATTCCACAGCACCACATAAGCCAGGAATGGTGGTGTATGCCTATAATTTCAGCACTCAAGAGGCTGAGACAGAAGGATTGCTCTAAGTTTGAGACCAGCCTGGGCTACAGGAGCTGCCTGGGATACAGAATGCGATCATATCTCAAAAAAAAAAAAAGTCAGGCACGTCATGCTCATAATCTCAGCACCCTGAGAAACTGAGTCAGGAGGATCACAAGTTTGGCCCAGCTTGGATAGGTTAATGACTTAGTAAGACCCTGTTTCAAAATAAAAATGGGCTAGGGAGGTGCTCGTACAAACGTTGGGGGTTCAATGTCCAGTGCTGTGCATACGCTCGTGCACACACACACACACACACACACACACACACGTATGCACACACATACACACAGTCTCTGAGAAGACCAAAGACTGACGATCAGGAAGGAACTGTATAGGATAGTACCACACGATCAAGGGCAGCAGGAGGAACTAAACGCCAGAAGGAGAGTCCTTTTTCTCCTAGACATGTGTTGCCAAATTCAGACCTATGTGGTTTTTTTTTTTTTTTTTTGGTTTTATGAATTAAATCTTTTTCCATTGAGTTTTCTAACTATACAGCAAGATGTTAATTTTACGTATTTGCACAGAACACTATCATAATACTTACAAGTATTACAAAGAGAGAGTTAGAAGGCTAAGACTTTGTTTAAATGTGTCCCCAGCCAGCCTCATACCCAGTAAAAGACTTCAGAGGAGAGAGACTCACAAACCCAAACTAAAATTGTGTAAGAAACATCCATATGAAGATTGTTGTATTCCCAGAAATGATTTTCATCAAACAAAAAATTGGGAGTGGGGATAGATTGGTGAACAGCCTTCATGTGTAGATAGATTTCTCCACCAGGGGATGTGGTTGTCAGAACAAGGCCTGCAAACTCATGGAAATTAGCAGTAATGAGACATAAACAGTCAAACCTCAAAATAACATCTCTGGCCTTTAGAATCAACACAGCTCTCCTGTCAGCCTGCACCTGGCCCATCCGGCTGGGTCTGGGAGCCAGTGGGGTTTTAGGCCCCTTTTAACAGCTGCCAAGAGCACATTACTCATGGCCGGGATATTGGCCTTTTATGTTGCCACAAGTGGCCCAGCCGTTGTTTGGGCCTGGTGGAGTCCATCAACTTTTTTCTCAAGACTGAGGCTTCGCTCTGATTTTTCCAAGCTCCTGTTTGTCCAACTGTTACCCATGAACGCTGAGCAAGCCCTCCATGCTCCTGTGCTGGCCTGAAGCCATGCTCACTGACTGGCCACAGCCTCTGTCCCTGGAGAGGCAGGCCCAAAACTGAAGTTACACCAACAAACGGTATGGCCTCACCCTGGAAACAGTGATCTGCCTTGTCAGTCCTGGATTCCCAACATAATGGAATAGCTGAGAAATGGCAGTTTATCATTGCAAACATTGTCCAGTGAGACCAATCTGTAAAACTATAAAAATATTTGAAATACATTCTGGAAATAGATTGGTCGTTTGGTTGATTGACTGGATGGCAGGTTGAATGAATGAACTAACGGGTGGGTAAATCAGGTTTTAAGGAACCCTACAGCTTGTTAATAAACAAACCAAATAAGCCTGATTTAACTGAATTTGGGGTTAAATCCTAATGGTGTCATTGATATCTGATGATGATTGTCTTTCTTTTTTGTTCCTGTGACTCAATACCTGACATGCACAACTTTAGGGAGGAAAGATTTATTTTAGATTACAGTCTCAGGAAGTCACAGTCCATTCACAGGTGGGTGGCTGGACAATGGTGGAATCACATGGTGGGACTGCAGCTAGAGCCAGAGCTGGAGCTAGTGCTCTGGGAGACAGAGATGCTCACAGCATAGTGGAACAGAGAGAAGTCTGGGAGGAAGGGCAGGACCAGCACACAGCACTGCAGATCTAGCCTCAAGCATCTGCCCTTCCAGCCAGGCCCCACCTCCAACACTACACAGTATCCACAGGTACATGAGGCTTTTGCGGGACACTCCAGATCCAAAACACAACAATGGTAAACCCACCATATTTTACTGTAAGTATCTTGTTGCCCTCTATTTCCCCCGCTAGACTTTCAGACCTTTGAGGGCAAGGGTATGTAAGAACTGTTCGTAGCTCTATCTTCAGGGTCTGAGCTAGAGAAAACCCTGAAATAAATCTTTACTGAATGAATACGTATGTCGACTCTCCAATCTTCAGGCTGCTACACCCTGCAATTCATACTGCATTAGACTCCTAGCTGGATAACCAGAGCCATTTCCAATTCCTTTTCTCTTTTTCCTTCCCACTAGAAAGTAAGGAAACTCCTTTGCATTCTGGCCCATAAGTCATGAGAGGGAGTTAGATGGGGTATATCTGACAAGATATTTTGTTTCCTTTCCTGGTTTTTTAGAATATATTTTTTTTTTCAGACCAAAGAAGAGAAAATTTTGGTGTCACCCTGTCTTCTTTTTTTTGTTGCTTCGAATGTAGACTATTGTCAGACACAGTGATGGTCGTCTTACAACCAATACTGACAGGCAAAAGGAGAAAATACAGCCCCTAGAGATCGTAGAGCAGAAATATGAAGATAGCCTGACTTTTGGGGCTTCACTATGTCACCGAATCATCTCTTCCTTCTCCATCCCTGCTCTCCCCCTTCACTTCCTCTTTCTCCTCCTCCTTTTATTTTATGATACTGGGAGTTGAACTCAGGGCCTTCACACTGAGCTACATCTCCAGATTTTTTTAAAAAATTTTGTAACAGAGTCTCATTAAGTCACTAAGTTGCCTTGATTGGGCTCAAACTCGGGATCCTACTGCCTCAGCCTCTCACAGTGCTGGAGTTACTGGGGTGTACCACGGCACCCAGCTTATCCTTACTTATACTAGCTTAAGTAAGGTAACATAAATATCTTTAATGTTTGAATCACAGTCAGTCTCCTTTTATTTTCTCTCACCTGCATTCAAATACTTCATAACTGGCACTTTTCTTATGTGTACATTACATAGGACAGAGACTATTTTGTTTTTTTCCAGAACCTAGTACATAGTAAGAACTCAATGACTGAATAAATGAACAAAAGAAGCCAAAAATGATTAAAAAGAAATTTAGAAATTCATTTACTGAGCTTTTATTATCTGCAAGACATTACTGGTTGCTGAGTGAGGGTAACTGTTAGGATTTATTACTTGAATATTTTTTAAAACTATAGTACTTATAAGGCATTGGTTATGAACTATTATAATTCTCAGTTCTTGCTCTTTGATTTATATACATTATTAAAAAGTATGTGCTGTTTATTTTCTTAAATACAAATATTCATTCTTGAAACTTGAAGAGAAGTAACTGTTCATCTATTGTGTTTATTAGAAGAACCCTTTCTATGAAATATGGAAACTATTTTTCTTCTTTGAAATTAGCTAAAATTGGTTCCGCTGAGGATTGTCAGACTCTATTTGCTGACATCATTTCATTTAGAGAGCTAGGATATATACCATCCATGGGTTTCCAACATGTTTGATGTTTGGAACTTTAAATTAAAAAAAAATGTGGAGCCTTGATCAAATGGAAGGGTTTTAAATATATCTAATGCATATTGTAATGAAGTAAAATTTATACTAGCTTACAGTCAATGACCCACATTAAAAGAAGGTCTGAAATAACAAAAAGACCAGCAATAATGCAAATATTATGTTAATAAGTTAAGGGACTGGGTTTATGGGAATTATTTTTAAAATTCTCTTTTAATGCTGCTCGTCATCAAGTGAAGCAAGTAATAAATTTTCCATCAACAGGTGGCAACACTTGCATTGTTTGCTTTTTAGATCAGGTCTTGATTGCATTTCAGAACAAATGTACTGATAGCTGGCAAAGATGAATAGATACATTTTTTAAAGCAATCAGGTCCAGAAATAATAATCTCAAGAAAACATAAAGGAGAAGCGTTAGCGAAGAAATCATAAAAACAAACAAGCAAATTAAAACCTAACACTATTTATAAAAATGGCCTGAGAAAGTCCTTAGTGTGTCAAACACAGATAGGCTGGAGCAACCTAGAGGAAGATGAATGGTTGTGCTACCTGAGAAGATGAAATATTCTACAACCATTAAAAATTTTGAAGCCTGGGATACTGACCAAATCATAAATGTGCATGCAAAATAAGGTTAAGTGAAAAAAACTGAACATAAAATTGAGTGTGCAAAGATTACTGCTTTGGAAATCTATGTGTATGTGTGTGTTTATGCATTTGTGTGTGTGTGTGCGTGTTGACAGTGATGGGAGAAAATCTGGAAGTAAGTCAGTTGTTTTATGTTGAACCAG
Source organism: Ctenodactylus gundi (assembly GCA_004027205.1). Lineage (NCBI taxonomy): Eukaryota > Metazoa > Chordata > Mammalia > Rodentia > Ctenodactylidae > Ctenodactylus > Ctenodactylus gundi. The sequence goes on from PVKB01000143.1 coordinate 352,542, forward strand.
CCAACTTTTTCCTCCTTCTGTGTAAATTGTTTAGATTCCTGCAAAAAAGAAAGAAGGAAAGAAAGAAAGAAAGAAAGAAAGAAAGAAAGAAAGAAAGAAAGGAAGGAAGGAAGATAGACAGACTCCCTCTAAGACCATTCCTGGCAACCTGAAATAGTTGTCAGTCCTTCCTGAGGGACTTAAGGAGATTTGAAGGATCAGAGTGTCCATGGGAAGAAAGGAGAGAAGTCTAAAGACAAGATCCTGCTTTGCCTCTGGAAACCTTGTAGAGCTCATTGGTCCCCTGGGCAGCCTCCCTCCTCTTTTTCTCCTCACATTGCAGTTAGGACAGCAGGGAGAACCTTGTCTGTTTAATAAGTTTGTGAACAAAGTCTGATTGCTTCCCTTGTCAATAAACAAACATTATCTGCTTCTGTTTCTCTGCTAAATTGAATTTCTGCTTACTCCAGCTGGTTATATAAAGGCTTTATGTACACAGGAAAAAGAAATGACAAGGTTGTGTAAGCAGGCAGCCCATGGTAGAGTTGTGAAGTCAGGACAGTTTACTTCTGGGGGATCCTTTCCTCTCTCTTATGCGTACTTCTCCCTCACTCAAAGGCCCAGATGGCTCATGAAGCTATGACTTTAATCTTGCATCAACATATGAAAAGACCAATGGATTTCTGGGTTGGGGGGGGGGACAAGAACAAAACATAAGAAAAGGCACAAACCAAGGAGTGAATCACTACAGGATGAAGTTTGGGCCTGAAGGTAAGGTTTAGACTTGGGACCGGCAATCTTAAGTCATAACATAAAAGCAGCAATTTTCATGAAAAGCCAAAAGTGATAAGTAAAGAGTTGACCTTATTGGCTTGAGGTTAAAAAAAAAATGAAAAGGAGGAAGATCAGGATGAGAATGCAGCTAGCAGAAAGCAATAGATGCAGTGAGTGGTTGTCAGAGTTTAGAACAATGTGGATGAACCCAGCTTTCTTTTCCCTTGTGGAAGCGAAGTCTGGGCTTTGTGCCTAAAAAATGCCCCAGGAAGGTTGCTGGTGGATAACATGCTACGGTACCAATTAGAAAAAAAGAGGGCAAAAATCCTCTGATTTTAACATGATGGGGTATGAAGGAGAAGAAGAGAGAAACCACTCATATTTATTCAAAGCTAGATTCCTTCTATACAGATGCCCTTGAAAAATGGTGTTGCAAGGTTCACACCTTCTCTGGATTAGCCATGAGAATTGAATCCAATTGGCTATGAAGAGCCAGTGTTTCCCATAGTCACCATCAAGCTCTGATGGCCATTACTCTCTATGCAACCATCTGTCACAGCTTTTCTGACAGTCTGAAAAACAAGTGCTTGATCCTCATTTGGTGCAATAATTCTATTTTTTTCTGCCAGGCTTAATGATAATAGACATTTATCTTTCAATTAAAAGCTATAATACAAGTAATGCAAATTTATCTGTCACAGGAAAAGATGAACACTAAACATTTAATGAGAGTTCCATGAGTATTCTGGTGAAAAATATCATGGAGCAGATTCACAGCAGAAGTGGGAAGACTGTTTTCTGCACTATATGCCTCATCTACCTGAGAATTTATGTTGAGGGATCTAAATTTTGAGGCAATCGTGGTGCAAAATCCTTAGCACCTTATTATATGAAAAGCAGCCCCATGGCTTTCAATGTCAAGAACATAAATTCACTCAAACACCTCCAATTTTAAAGATATTTTCAGCCTCTCTTTCCATCTGAAATTTGTATTGTTATTGGCTCAAATACCAGTTTTTGATTGCCCTTGCTGCTGGCTGAGAGTGCAATTGCTAAAGCACTCTGTTTAATCTTTGAATCAGATCAGGAAGATGGAATTACCATCCCTGGAAAACTGCAGTTTAGTTTCGGGGAACTCACTGCAGCTGCAACAATAAGATGGAAATGCGACTGGTTTGGAGGAGGTAAGGATTAAAGGTATCGGATTCAGAGAGCCTTCCTTGCTTCAGTGAGTGGAATGATCACATAAATCACAGGCTAACCTTGACCTCACTGAATTTGTATTACAGTATGTAGCATCATAGCTTCCTCTAATCAGGAATTGTCATCTTGAACACCCGGATGGAAGACACAGATGCCAGGGAGAGGCCAGAAGGAGGGCAGAGAATGAAGAGGAAGTGAATAATTTTGGTGAAAATTACTACTATTTTGATAGGAACCAGGATGTCTGCAATATTTCAAGAACCATGTATAAGAGCAAGAGCTGTTGGAAATGTGCCTTGCAGCTTCAAAATATGCCTGACCATAGAATGTTGATAAGTGTTGGGTGAAGAGCAGCTGGGACTTTGAAGGCTGCTTGTGTTTCCTTTCTTGGTATTTATTCCTAGATCATATTTGCAGCTGCTTTTATCTGTTCTTCAGAAGCTGTCGTATTGAAGAAATTATTTATTGTAATATAAAAACTTCACTTGTTCACTTGGAAATACAATTTATTAGCCAGAAGAGAACTGGTTGTTTATTAATGCACAAATATGGAATCTGGAGTTGTCAACTCTACCCTAGATGCCATTTATGAAATCTTAAGTTTATCACACACCTTATTGCTAGGCTTAAGACACTGAAAGAAACATATCCTAGTAATATAGATGGGGAAATCGGAGAAGTTTTTAAATAAGAAACAAAACTCTGAAAGTATAACCAGCAGAGAAAACACAATATAAAAATAGGCTATAGAGAAATAAAGCATAGCTTGATTTTGTTCAAATGATACATACACTGAGATAGGTCATCGAAGGAAGAAGTTAGGGCAGGGCAGTGGTGAACTTGTGAAGAAACTGACGCCAGAATCTAAGGCATGGTGTCTTAGGACACAGCAGGCTGGGATATAGTTCAGTATCAGCTGATCCAAACCAATATTCAAGGCCAGGAGCCAAGAGGTTGCAGGTAGCCAGTTGTGGGTGGCGTGTGTGTGCGTGTTGGTCAGAATCACAGGAATCATAGGTCAAGAATCTAGACCAGGCTGTGTAAGGGCCACTACTAAGCAAAATGAAGTTCAGTGTGTTCCACCTATATACAAAGGCAGGAATTCAAGGCTGGGGAACCAAGCAGGTATTCAACTGGAATCAAGATATGTAGATGGACCCAAATCCGAATGAATGAGGGTGAGGATGCTTTCACTTTAGGGTTACATTAGTCCCAAGGTTCAGACTTTGGCAGCATATTGGCAATGAAACTTCATAGTAATCTGCTCAACTAGTTGGTAGAGGCAGATTGTCTAAACAGGCAGTCTTGTCCCATAGCCTGTGCTCCTCAGATGAAAGGACATACTCACATGCTCTGAGATTGTAAGGCATAAGGACAAAACAAACTAGTGATAGGAGAGGTCATCACGCCAGGCCACAGGTAGGAGTCGTCTACAGCCAAGGGAGATAAGGCTGTATGTTACAAAGAAGACATCTCATGAGAAAGACATCTCATGGTGTGGTTTGAATTGTTGAATACAGGTGTGCCTGAAGCGATTCGATCACGGAATTTCAGTTACATCTACCAGTAAATTCCCTTTATTTGTTAAAGTGGTTGAGTTGCCACCTGCAAAAAAAAAAAAAAAAAAAAAAAGTCTTGACTTACATAGGCAGGCTTGTCTTTAAGGTACTTCCCCATGTATGGACCTGGGAAAGTGTGGCAGTGGGGACTGGGGAAGATGAAAGCAGAAGCAAGTCTGGATGACATGCACATAATTGCTGCGGCAAACCATGGCCACGGTTGTCCTTCCATTGCCATCGCGCTCTGCCACAGTGCTAGCCTGTCTCTTCCTCCACAGACACAGTCCACTCACCCCTGGAGGAAAGCCTGGACCCAAAACAATACTGGGCTATCACCTCACCATGAGAAACTGTTTAACCTGCCTTATCAATGCTTGATTTTATAGCACCCTGCAAATAAACTGTGCAGTGCTGAACACAAAAGGGTCACACTTGTGAAACTGAGAGAAGTACAAAGAAAATGTTTGTGCTTTGAAATACACCTACTTGTCTCTTCTAAATGATTGAGGGATTGGTTGCTTAATTAGTTACTGCAGAATAGCGAGATAGAGTTAACATTTCTTCCCCCTTTGACTAGTTTAAAGTGTGCTAGGTCTCCAGACTGGGGAGCAGAGGGCTGGGCCCCAGGGTCAATACAAGCGCAGCTCATAGAACATTACCTAATATACAGTAAGTGCTTATTAACTAAGCAACATTCTGTTTTTCTTTTCTTGACTTTCCAAAGACTAAAATACTGGTATTACTTTTCTAACTTAAAAAAAATTATAACAAACTTTTGACCCTCCCAAGAGGAAACCCAAGTTCTTTACTTGAAAATAGTTCACCACGGAACTGCTTTATGGACCAGAGGGTAATTTTTTAAACAAAGTAATAGATTCTGTAGTGAAATGAGTGAGGAAGTTTTTAACATCTGAGGAATGACCAAAAGACTCTCCAGTCAACATTCTCACACAGGTGGTTGGATTCAGAAAAGATTTGCAATTCCAGGTCCAAACCTGGAGCGAGGCATGATGGGACATGTGCCTCTAGTCTGAGCTACTTGGAAGCTGAAGCAAGAAAATCACTAGAGTCTTTGAATTCAAGACCAGCTTGGGCAACTGTGAGAACTGATTCTTGAAAAACAAAACAAAACAAAACAAAAAAAACAAAACAAGCAAACAACAACAACAACAACAACAATTGAGTAGCTGAGACAGGTGAATGGCCAGGGTCAACATAGCTGATAAGTAATAGTGTTGTCTTTAAAAGATCACATTAGTATGATTAAATTGTGACAGCTTCTATACTGACAATGAGAATAATTAAACCCTTAAATTTTGGGGGTACCTCATTTTTAAAATCCGAGGACTGAGGATGTAGCTCAGCAGTTCAATTGCTTGCCTAACAAGCACAAGGCCCTGGGTTCCATTCCTCAGTACCACATAACCTCGGTGTGATGGTACTCATCTCTAATCCCAGTATTCAGGGGGCTGAGGCAGGAGAATTACTGTGAGTTTAAGGCCAGCCTGGGCTCCATATTGAGTTCAAGTCTTGCTTGGACTATAGAGAGAAACTCTCTCCCAAAATAATTAAATAAAATATAATCTGAATTATCATAATTTTTCTATCATCAAATGAATGCGCTTGAAAAGCAGATGAACTAGCTTCATCAACAAGATGCTTTACTTTGCAGCTGAAAGGAACATTAAGAATCAAATGGGGATGAGGAGGACTGGCATAAGCATGGATCTCCACTACAGAACTTCTCAGAGCCTTAGAAATGCTACCGTGCCCTTTAAGTCTCCAACAGGGAATCTAACACACAATCCTTCTCACTACGTTGATAAAAGAATCTTTTTTCCTTGGCAATATTATTAAAATCTTGAGGTATCCTGAGCACTGTCTAGAAAATAGTATAAATCTCTGCAGTTCCTGCCAGTGTTCATATTGTACTCCGTTCTAATTATGCATCTGCTAGCTGAGCCCCAGAGTGACAAATCCTTCACCTCAAGTCCACCGTGCCCGTGGGGGTGCTGCTGGGATCTTCAAGATCTTTTGCCCAGAGTCTGTGAGGAAGAAACCAGAAATTGCAGCTGCTGCCCCAGGCTTCCAAATTCCCTACCCTGCACTACAGCTTCAAATCCCCCCCACATGTAATTACAATGTGTTCAGTTATTTACTTTACCAGTTCCATGCACAGTATATTACTGAATAATACAGTTCACTAGTAAACCCAGTTTTTCTGCTCCAAGGTCTGAATTAAAAAGATTACAACCCTCTATCATTTTAGTTTAAACAGAAACCACTACTTATATAGCTTTAAAAAAAATGGAAACAATGATTCTCTGTCCTCTCAGAAATGCAAGCAAAATCACAGAATTAAGACATTTACATCGATTTTGTTGTTTTTGATGGCCCTAAATTACCTTATTTAGAAAGGTAAAAAATAAAAATGCCTATGTTTCTTGAATTTCCAGGGACTGAATCTGGCAGCTGGTTCACTGTTGTCTTCTAGAATTTGAAGCAAGAAAAATTACAACCAAAGTGGTGTCAATTTGCTCTATTTATCTTGGGAATTAACTTTAAAGCTTAATTGTCAGAGACAGTGACCTCTATACTCATGAAAGTCTCCAGGGAATTAGAAAGTCAGACTGCATGAGTGGAATGTGAATGTCATTCTGGGGTGAACTGGCCTGCACAGAGCCTGAAGGAAAACTCTAAGCTCAAAAAGGTTGCAGCTGACCCTCCAAGCTTCTGTGCTTCATTTCTCAACACCCAGATCAAGTTCCTAACCCACTGCTTCTGTCTAACCCAGATTTTTGCCACTGACATGGACCCAGAATTGCCTGTGGACATGTGTTGCCACAAGGAGATGAGGTATCCTTGAAATAAGTTGGACTGGGGTCTAACTACTGACCCCACACAGCTCCCAAGTCCTCTGAGGATGGATGAGTGGCCACAGGATGGATTGAAGTTCTGCCTGTTTAGGAAGGCCCCCAGGCAAGGTTTTGTCTGGAAACTTCCTCTTAATTTGGCAGAATTTGGAACAAATGTTTGGCTGAAACCATATACTATCAAATTAATAAAACAATTGTAGAATAGAGAACAATAAGTCAGAAAACAAAAATGTAAGCATACAGCTCATAAAGTCTACATTATGGAAATAGTACAATGCTGAAAAAGTACACACTGTACTTGGTGAAATAACTATTCTACCGCACCCTACCAGTCCCAGCCCAATCCATCCTGCACGTATTTAACTTAAAAAAAAAAAAAAAGAAAGTCATTTGAACAAGTAATGTCCAGGCCTCTGCTGTGGTCAGTGGTAAACCCAGATGCTCAGGAGATAACATCACTGTTGTAATGAGGTAGCTTAACAGCCAGGGGAAGCACTGGCTTTTCATAACAGCCTATTGTAAGTACAAAAACTTTGCTGACTGGCTCCACCCTAAATCATTGCCTGGTAGAAGAAGAGCCCTGTCTGAACAAAAACAATCAAGCTGAACTAGATTGCTGTTTCATACATATAGCAATATCCCTTCCCCAGGTTTGTTAGTGCAGGAGCTGGAAGCCCTGGTCAAGTACAGTTTCTAAAAAAAACAAACAAACAAACAAAAAAAAACCGGAGGTTATTAATTTGTTTGGGCTTCACCAAACAATGGTACCTCTGCTCTGGGAATGCTGTTCCCTCTGACCAAAGCACAACTGTGACAGGGACTTGGATAGTATGAGGAAATCTGTACAGAATTGCACTTAGCAAATTTTGGTGAGCAGTGAAATGTCAGATAACAAAAGTCAAATCATCCCCGTGTGGAACTTCCCTTGATCTAAATAGTCCTCCAGGGTCGCTCTCTCCTGTTAGTAATAATAATTAACGAGGGTGGATGGGAGAATAGGCAAAAAGATCAGCAGAGACACAACTTTGGTATTTTTTGGCATCTAAGAAAAAGACAGTATTAGGGAAGGATACTTAATGTTTTCCAGAATTTACCTACTTATGGTTATTCCTAAGCAATATTTTAGGACAGCAGTTCTCAGCCAATTAAGGTCCCTGAAGACTAGCCAGGTGGGGGAAGTTTCTAAATAGCTATGCTTCCAGATTCAGTTCCAGAGAAAGTCTAGCATGTGGCCAGAAAAATAATATTCTCAAGATTAATAGAGACTGAATTTTCAAATCATTTGGATAGAAACAGATAAGCAATGAGCAACAATCACAGGTTTTTAATTCAACAGGAAAATGACTTAACAGGTCTGACAGTAGAGGCACAGTGGCCTGGAGTAATTCTTCCCAAATTTAATCTGTACACAAATCCCTAGAGGCCTGCCTCGTTAATATGCAGTTTCCCATTCAATAGATCTGGCTGCACTTCTAATAAGCCCCTGGGTGCTAGACCTCCAACTATACTAGAAAACCTAGAAGATAGCGGAGATAGAGTTCTGGTATTCACAAGCTCTTGGTATATAGCAATACAATACAATACAACATATACCATACTTGAAGCTCAAGACAATATCTTTTCCCAGAGTTGAATGCCGCAATTGCACAGCATAACAGAAAGAACTCTCCTCTGAAAACAGGAGTACTAGTGTGTTGTGGAAGTTAGCTGTCTTGAGAAAAACAGTTTCCTCTTGAGCTTTTGTGGCCACATAAATAAAATCAGAGGATTGGATGTGACTATCCCTAGAATGCATTTTTGTTCCATGATCTCAAACCCTCTAATCCCAGCATAATGAGTAAGGTCACACCACTAGTGGTTCTCTTCTAACTCTGAAATGATCAGACTTGCATTTTACAGAATCACCATGTGTGTTTTATGTCCTTTGGTATGTTTGTTGTAAAACAAATATGTCCATCTTATACATCAGTTGTATACGTTATTATTTAGACATGTAATTATACCCTAAAAGGGGGAGCTATATTTGTACGTGAGGGGTTGATAAAAGAAAATGCTGTTGTATACAGACTGCAAAACATTATACTTTATTCTTAAAATATTGTAGAAACTGGTATAAACAAGTCATAGCTTACAGATGTATGTAAATCTGCAAAAACTATGCACATGTACTATTTGAAGGAAAAAACTGGGTTCTAAAAATTGTTTGGACTGTATGTTCTTTTCCTTTTTAGTAGGGTGAGGAGCCAAAAGAATGGAAGTACAGGGAAGAATACAAAATACCTCCTTTAAGGAAATAAATGTGTAATAGCAGCGATCTAGCCAGTTCTCTCAGGCATGGGAATCCCCTGAGGCTTGTGTAAATGTGTGTAAGTGTGTCCTCAGTGTCACTTCAGATGTTTCTGTAGGGAAATAAACCTTCCAAACATTGGATCAACATTCAGCATATAACCTTCATCCTCAGACTTGCTCCTGGCTGACCAGCACCTGAAGGGTAATTCCAGGTAAGACTGGGGAGTAACAGTCCCTTCCCACCCTCCACACCTCAATCCTCACACCCTCTATCCCCCCACTTCCCTTCTACACATGGAAGATTACATTACTATCTTTCTAGGCTTGGAGGGGAGAATAGAGACTGTGAGAATTAACATAGGATAAGGCTCAGGAACGAAGTCAACCCAACAGGCAGAGAGGTCAGGTCAGAATAACTTTAAATGGTAATTAAGTCCCTCCACACTTATCTCTGGAGATTGTCCTTGGGCTGTAGCTGAGCAGGGCCTTCCCCACTGCGTGTGAGGTCTGCTTGCAGTTTTGACTATGCTCCTCTGGGGAAACCCAGTCACACATTTTTTTCCCTGCAGCTTTGGACTACAGAAGCTATAAAAAAGCTGTTCCTGACTCTTGCAGTTGCCCCCAAAGTCAGCTTTATATGGTGATAGGCAAGGAAGAATCTAGGGCTTTAATACAAGAACATCTCCACTAACGCTTTACTAGTCCCTTTCTGACCCTATCTTCCAAACAAGTGAAGTGTGCCTATAAAACACCAAAACATTCAGCCCACCTGACATGGAGGACACATACCACAAAGGAAATGCTACTGTGTAGTGGAAATAGCCTTTCCCAACAACCCCCACAAGATCTCCCCATCCAAGTTCTTCATACCTCTTCTCTCTACATGTAAACCATTTTTAAATTCACATTTCTCCACTCTTAGCAGAAGGTTGCCTACAAATAGCTACAATAAGAGTAAAGAAGAAAGGATCGAGTGGTGGAGATGTGCTCAAATAGAATAGATAGAATCCTGCTGTTGCCTCTTCATGCTTAAGACCTACAAAAGCAGCAAAAGGGACCATGGAAACTAACCAGAACCAATAACAGTGATTATAGGGCCAGCATAGATAAAAGACACATGTAAAGAACCAAACACCAGATCTCGACATTCACGGCCAAGATTATCTGTTTTTCTCTGACATTCATTCTCCTCTATTTCAGTAATAGAAGTCTGAACTTTACCTGGGCACATGGCCACTCAGAACAAAGACTACATTTCTCATCTTCCTTTGCAGCTGGATATGCCTGGTAACTACAGTCAGGTTTCTGTGCAATCTCATTAAAGGGCAGGGTGTGCTTAACCTTTTTCATGCTTCCTTTTTAGAGCTGACCAGAATGTAGCCATGTTTGTGAAAATTATGTCCTGAAGTTATTAAAACAACACATTAGACCCCAAGTAGCTTTAGCGGACAACCAAGAAGCTATCTACCATGTTGTTTAAATTTATATGTAAGAAATCAGCTTCTCTGTCGTTTAAACCAATGTTATATTTGGTAATACATCTCAAGTGTATTCTGATACATTTCCTTCCTTAAGTCTTCATATGCCAATGACATCCCAAAATTAATTGGGTGATTCTTTCCTTAGGAAGTAAATCTCAAGCTGGATGCGGTGGCACATGCCTATAATCCCAGCATTCAGGAAGCTGAGGCAGAAGGATTACTGTGAGCTGGAGGCCAGCCTGGACTACAAAGTGAGTTCAGGAGTACCCTGGACTACAGAGTGATGCCTAGTCTAAAAAGAAAAAAAGGAAGAAAGGAAGAGTATAAAGAAAGTAAATCTCTAAAGTAATGGATTTAGAGTCTAACATGTGAATTCATTAGAAATTGCCTTCACATATTTTCCAACTGCAATAAAACAAAAGCACAACAAAATACAATGTACAACATAGTATTCCTGCTTTCAGTAAACATATATGTAGATGTTCTTCTCTTGATGAAAGTTATTGTCAAAGCAGATGACTTTTTTTTCTCTAACACTTGCTAAAGTGACTTGTGTGTATGTGTGTATGGTGCTGGGGACTGAGCCCAGGACCTTTATGCTGAGCTACACACCCAGGCCATTTTTTGCTTTTTATTTTATTAGGTTTTCACTAAGTTACTAAGTTTCCCAGGCTGGGCTTGAACTTGTGATCTTCATGCCTCAGCCTCCCAGAGTGCAGAGATTTTAGGCCCAGGCCACCATGCCTACCTAATTTGTATACTCGATAATAAGAAACTAAGGTCCAGATCAAATGCCCTCTCCTTGGTCTTCTCCTCCTCTTTTCAGGGGTAGGAGCAAAAGCTTTGTAGTGACAAGGTCAGTTCATGAGGATGAATAAGAAGGAATCATAACCACTAAAAAGCACTGATATGCATTCCTAACACTTAACCCTCAGAATACCCATAATTTGCAGATTAGGAAACTGAGACAAATAAATGACTTGCCCAACATAATCAGGATATTAAAGTAGGGATGCTAAGTCTAGGTTTTCTGATTTATACTATACCTATTTTACGTGTCTATCTCTCCATGAGTCCATAGCTCCTTATTTGCTGTTGTATTAGTGGCACCTACAAAGCCTACCATGCTGAATCCTCAATAAATACATGCTGAATGAACTAAGAAGTCTAAAATCCATTTCTGTTTGCTTCCCTGCTCTACAAGGGTTCTACAAGCCAATGCTCTTAATATATTCCAGGTCACTCCTAGGCCATATATGGTCTGTCGAGATAATGTGGTCAAGGATGAGGCAGAGGGGAGCAGAACTAATGAACACACCCACATGACACACTCATATTCTCCTCCACACTCTCCTGGGTTTGGGTGGGTCCAGCACATAGGGCATTTGGATGTGTGCCTTGTGACCTGGGAAACAACTTGTGCTTTGTGTACTTTTCCAGAGAAGTGAAAAAGCAACCAGGTCTAACAAATGCAAGAAACACTGCAGCTTGGTACCCTGACATCATAGTACACACCCAATCTAATTCCGGGACGCAAAACCTGCCTGTCAAGTGTAGGCAGGGAGGGGATAGGGAGAGCAGACATGGAAAGAAAGGGAAGGTGACTATAATATGAAGTTTGTGGCTAACACATTCATTACAAAGAGAACTTATGCTATGAGACAGAGTGAGAGAGGAGGGACCACTCAGCCTATCATACTGGTATGTCCTCAGATCCAGGTGACGTTATCTGTGTTCTGAACTCAGAGCTCATCACTTCTTTTGAGACATGGATCCTCTGAAGCTTGGCCCTGAGCTTGTCCTGCTCCACATTCTACCAAGGAACCACTAGAATGGAGGCTAGTCTGGCTGTGTTCACTTCCTCAACTCCTCCCTCCAGCTGGAGTGCCAAATAAAGGAGTTGTTTTCTCTCTGTGGCCTCTTACAAAGGCAGGAGTGAAAATGGGGTTGAGTAAGCTATGGTCACCAATAATAAGAAATCTGCAACTAAATTATCACCTGGCATGATGTGAAATAACATTATTATAACATGTTGCCTTCCAATTGGAAAGCCAAAAGCTAAGCCTGTGCTGGCATTGACTTTCCAATAAACGAGCTGGCTTAAACACTGACTTTCTCTCCTTGACTTGTAAAAATGACCCAAAAATGTAAGAGAGAATTCAATAAATGTTTTAAAGATTACTGTTAAGTACAAATACTTTAACAATTTAACAGGGGGGAACTAACATTAAAATCCCACTTTCCTTGCCCTTACCCCTATTGCCAAGCCAGGATGAAAGTTCAGGGTTTCACACAATCATGTCATTGCCCAGTATGTGGTAATTGGTAGACACTCAAAATATATGTTGAAAAAGAATTTTATGTACCCTATGAGTTGGCAACTCACAGACTTCTTAAAGTTTGCTGACTTGGATTGGATTCAAAAACAGTGGATAATCCTCTGGGGAATATTCACAGGCAAAAAGCTACAAGAATTTACATTTTCCTTTGTTAAAACTTGTATCTGAATTCAAATATTGGCCTTGGCATTTCCTAAGTGCTGGCTACTCAGAATGTTACTATGTCAAATCATCTGCACCGGGGAGCAAAATCCTGTTAAGAAACATGATCGCTGGTTGTGAAGAGATTATCATGTTCCTCAGTATTATACGTTTTATAGTTTGAAAATCCCCGTAAGAAAAGGTCATTTAAAAATAGTAACTTTTTGTCAAAGTAGAAATGAGTTACTTGTGCACAATTTATGAGTATGGTCAGTATAAACATTTATCTTTGTGTATGTTTTCAGTGCCTTCCTGCACTGACTCACTAAGATTAAACTTTTTTTAAAAAAATTCAAAGATAGACCACAAAAGACTTCTGGTTAAACTGGATTTTTGAAAGACCTGATAATGTCCACTGAGGCCAAGTACCTTCTACTCTCACTGCTCATGACCAAGAAATCTCCGCAGTCCAGAGGAGGGCTCTTCGGCTGCCTGAGAACACAAGTTTGAGTGGAGATCTAGAGAGAAAGTAAAGTATGAAGTCTACGGGAGTTTGATTTAGTAAAAGAAGTGTGAGTTTTGTTTGGATTTTTAGTTACTCTGGGGTAAGAGTAGGAACTACTTTATAATCCCTAGGGAAAGGGAAAGGATTTGATCCAATCTTAAACTGACAGATCCGTATTGGCAAGCATATACCTGACCTTTAGGAAAGAAACTCAGATGAGATACTGAAATCACAGGCCTGACGGTAGTGCAAGCCTGTGATACCAGCACTCCTGGGAGGCTGAGACAGGAGGATTGCAAGTTGGAGCCCAATCTTCTCGGCATTTTAGCAATTTGCCACGACCCCTGCCTCAAAATTGAAAATAAAAACGGACTGGGCTTCATCCTCTATCTCCTCCCCCCCCCCCCCCCCCCCCCACACACGGAATGAATGAGCAAAGCCTCACTGGCCAGAGGTTTATATATGCATTCTCCACAGCAGGGTAGGAAAAAAGGGGTAAGGCAGAGAGGGGGAGAGAGAAAGAGAGAGTATGAAGGGGTCCATCGCCACTACCAAACGTCAGTACGTTCTAGGTCAATGATACTCAAACTTCACCGGGCAGCAGAATCACCTGGAGGACTTGTTTGAACACAGCCCTCCAGGTCCACTCGCAATTACTGCCTCAGTGGGTGGGGCTAGATAATTTGCATTTCTAACAAGTTTCAGCTCCTGCTGTTGTTGGGCCACGCTTTGAGAACCGCTGCTCAACAGGTGAACTGTGGATGGATCCTAACTTTCTCAGAGGAAGGAACTCTGCAGCGGAGTTGGAAGGCAAGGGAATCCTTGGTCGGGCATTTTAAAAACAGAGCCCAAGAGCAAGACCCAGAGCCCAAGAAGCAGAGTGGCTCAGCTCCAGCCAGCTCACTGCCTCAGAGGAACTGAGCTCTTTGGAAACTGAGATTTCCGTTTGAGTTTTTCTATTTTTTAAGCGTTAACAATTACGTTTAACATAAGCGCGCGGGGGCGTGATAACACACACCTGAAAGACTGATTTAAAAACACAAAGTTACTGGCTTTTTCAGACAGGGTCACACTCTGTACCCCAGGCTGGCCTTGGACTCATGGATATCCTCCTGCCCCAGCCTTCGGAGTTCTGGGATTACAGACGTGCGCCCTATTGAGCTTGCTAACAGTTGTATTTTTGAGGACAACATTTTCAGAGAGGAGAGCCAGCCCCACCCTGGGAAGTTGAGGCTGTCCCGGAGGGACCCTCTTCAGATCTCCCCCTCCTGGGATGTGCCTAGGTCTTGACACCCGCTGCCTAGTTTTCTTTATCACGAACCCTGGTGGGCTCCCTGAGAAAAGCACCATAAACTCGAAGCTGGGCTTTGAGCCTAACTGTAGGAGTCAACTCGGCTCTCTCTGGCCACGGAAACTGCAGATCGGCTTTCCTGAGGACACCCGAAGGCGAAAGCGTGCTCTGTCCTCACGCACCTTGCGACTACACCCTCAGTGTGGCGAGGACTCTCAGCCAGGAGCAGACCCACGACCAAGTGCTGGAGCCGCTGCTCCGCAGGTTCCTATTCCTCGAGATTCCTCTAGACTCTGGACGCCTGGAAGGCTCCCGGGCCGCGGCGGCACCTCAAAACTCCCCAGGAAATGACAAGTCGACAGAGTAGTACTGGGATTTGATGCTGCCGGGACTGAGGACTTCACTCGGAAAATCCAAACCTAGATTGACTGGGCTTTGTGCCCAGGCTGGACCACGTAGCCCTACCAGGGACCCGGTGTTAGGCCTCCCCACGCAGCTCCCCTCTGCCGGAGCCGTGGTGCTCTGTACGCTGGGAGCCAAAGGCACGCGTTGGGCCCGCGCGGAACGAACCTCGTTGAGGGGTACAGGCCCACGAGTGCGCCTTCCACCAACACGCCCTCCGTACCCTCCTAGTGGGAAAGGGTGGTGGGTAAGGCCAAGCCACTGGCGCCCGGGGCTGACCAGCCGAGCAACCGTGGAGGTGGCTGGCGGCGATGGGGTGCGGTCCTGGGCCCCCCAACCCCCACCGCCCGAGGCCTCTGGCGCGTCTCCCCCAAATCTCCTCCCTTGGGAGAGCACAGCACTCGGGGAATCGGCCCTCCCCGGCTTCACGTGAGGTGTCGCGAGGGCAGGCTTCGGAAGGGGGCCAGCCTTTCCAGGAGTTCCCCTCAGAAGCCCTGCTTGCGTCGGAGCCAGGGACAAAAAGACCCAGGCCGGGATGTGGAGCTGCTCAGCACCCAGCCGCGGAGAAGTCTGCGCTAAGCTGGCGAAGCTGGGCAACGCGCAGCGGCGTCGTGGATTCAAAAACCCATCTTAAAAACCCGCTAGGAAAAAGTCCCCAAGGGAGGGCGCTGCGTGGGGTCCCCACAAAGGGCCCAATGTGTGTGGGGGGAATGGCGTGCTGGCGCTGACCAGACTGGGCCAGGCCCGCTCCCTGGACCGCGGGCCGTGCACACCCTCTGCCTCCGGGGCAGGGGGTGGCTGGCCCAGGCGGAGGGAGCGGGGCGGCCGGTGGGGTCGCGTCGGCCACGCACTCGCCCCGCGGCCCACGCGGCGCACTGCCCGGCCGGCGCCTCCAGGGGGCGCTGCGCCTCTTCCCGCCGGCGGCCCGGCCCGGTCCGCGGCTGCGCTTTTCCCCCTCGTTTGCGTTGGGAGCGCGGACTCCGACGCACTGGTTTAAAAGGTCAGGTTGTTCCGTCCCGGCCTGGGTCTCCGCACCCCGAGTCCTCCGTCAGGCGTGCGGCCAGCCGGCGCCCGCCCGCCCTCCGCCCGAGGCCGTGGTGGCGCGCTCACGGCCGGCTCCTTCGGGCGCCCGACCCAAACCAGCCGCCGCGCGCGAAGTTCAAACGTACAAGGTCCCCGCCCCGCAGAGGCAGAGAGAGGCGAGTCCTCACAGGTAAAGGCGGCAGGAATCCCGGGGGGAAGGGACTAAATTTCTACAATTTGTTCTTTTTTAAGGGCAAAAGTGCTGAGGATGTCCTCAGCCGCGCCGGGCGAGGCAGGAGGCCGCGCCGACACCTGTTCGCGGCCCGCCGGGCGCTCCTGGGTGGGCCGCGGGGCCCGCGCGCCGCCCCTCCCGCCCCTCCCGGGCCGGCACCCCTGCCCCGGGGCGCGAGCTTGCGGCGGCGGCGGGGCTTCGGGCCGCCACTGATCCCGCGCCCTTCCTCAGCCCGCTAGCCACTTCCCTGGGAGCGATCCTGGCGTGGAAAGTTCGGAGCCGGGAGGACGGCAGATGCCCGCGTCGGCGGAAGGTTCGGAGGGAAGCGGCAGCGCGGCTTCAGACGACGTGCAGGGAGTAGAACAGTGCTGCGGTGACCGGACTTGGGGACGCAGCCGGGACGGACGCACCTCGGAGCTTTTCTCTTCCCACACCCGGAACCCACAAACCCTTGCGTGGGTCGGGCGACCCATTTCCCGCGCTGGGCGCTGTTATCCGGGAAGTGCGGCCCGTGAACTGCTCGCGGGTGCGCCCCCGCCGTACGTCCGCCGGCCCGGGCGCCCTCCGCGTCCGAGCGCAGAGCGCTCCCAGGCCGGTGCCGGGTGGGCGCGCGGGGCCGCGCCAAGCCGAGCCTGCGACTCCCTCTGGGCGCCAGGCGCGCACCTGCCCACCGCGGCCAGAAGTCTCCGAGGCGCTGCAGGCCGGGAGGCTTACCCTGAATGCCGGACTCCGCTGATGATTCTCTGCCTTCCAAGCAACCGCAGCGCCTGGGCCACATTGGCCCAGATTCCATTTTGGAACCTCGCAGGCTGAGGTAGACGAGGTAAAATTGCTGGTGGAAAAACCCGAGCGCAGGAGGTTTGCAGAAAGAAGGCGCAGCTCGTGGGGGCATTGGAGATTCTGTCTACCTCGAGCGAACAGCCGGCAGTTCCGCACCCAGCGTACACGCACGTAGGGCGGCGAAGGTGTGAGGCCCGCCACCGGGGCGTTGCCTTCACTTTGGTGAAAAGAAAATACGAAGCCTAGGAACATTCTTCAGGTCACCAGCCCGGGAGTGGCTGACTTGGGGGCCCTGAAGAAGAGAATGTTGTCTCCAAATCTTCCAAATTGAGAAAAGCTGCGCAAGGAATGAGGCGGTTGGAGAAAAGGGACCACAGGCATCACCGCAGCTGAGATCCTGTTGAGCTACAATGAAAGCGTCCCCATGGGAAAACGTCCGCTAGGGAAAACTTTTAAAAACCCTGTTATCTTGGGCATTCTGCTAATTCATTTGTTCGTCAAATTTACCTCAAAGCAGTTAAGTACGCAAGATAGTCAACGCGGGGTTCTCTGTTCCAGGCTTACTGTTTTAATCTTTGCGAACTTAAAGTTGGAAAGAAAAGGAAGAAACGATCTGCTATTCCTGTTTTACGTTTTACTAAAGAAACGAAAAAATCTGTTCAGCTTGTCATAAATAAAGTAGAATGTTACCCTACTAAAAGATTATCTTGTAACTTCTGCCCGACTCCCCAATCACCGTTTTCACCTTTTGGTGGTTTCTAAAGCCTGTGTTTGTCGACTTTCCTGCTTGGTTGAGATTATAATTATCCTTCTGAGAGGCTCATCTGAGGCCATCTTTGGGCAAACACTAAATTTTACAGCCTGTAGAACTGAGGTCCTGAAAGCACGGGGTTGCCTTGGGCTAATGCAAATGCCTTCTGGCGACTCGTCTGGGACGAAAGGGTTTTGCGTGGAGTTGCTCAGGCAGATCTCATCTGCAAAGAAGCTGTTTGAAATACATATGGATCGTTCTGTTTCTGTCACTCCATTCCCAAATGGCTAAAGTGCATTCTACATTTACACTCACAGAAAGCTAAACCTTTAGAACAACTTGAAACATGTACCAGGTCAGCTTCGATAGTTTTCCTGGAGACAGAACGATGAACTCAATTTTTTATTATTTTTTTATTTTTTTTTGCTGAGAATGAAGATAATACAAGTTCTGAGAAACTAGTATTTTCCAAAAATGTTAAAATGATTGCTCTTCACCCATTCCAGATGAAATTTTTTGTTTGTTTACTAGTGGGTTGCAGATGCCCTCCCCTTTAACCAAGTTGGTTAGCTGCTTACGAATGTACGCTAACTCACTAAGCTTAGCTATGGAAAATTGCCCCTTGGAACATTCTAGATGTCCTTGCACTTATTCCGGCAATTGTCACCTCTATAAAGAAACTTCGTTTTAAAAACAGCAGGCGAAAGCAGACTACACACAGTTGTGATTGACCAAAATTATGTACAAAACTCTTTGAAATGAGGTAAAGGGTGATAAATGCTGGGGAATCTAGAGCTGACTGAAGAAAATGGTTGCGTTAAGTGTTAAGATGTGGAAGTTAAGCCCGCGAGGGCACCAATTAAAACTACAAAATGCCCTTTGGGTTTCTCTGCGGGATCTCTGAAAAAGGAGAGCCGGTTGTTGAGTTTGTAACTATACACGGAAAAGTAGCTCTCGGAAGGAAGGAGGTGGGCGTTGTCTCTGTGTGAGTTTTGAATGGAGTCACCTTGGGCTCCTGGTAATAGGGAAATCTCAAGCAAACCTGCGCCTTTAAGATTCAGTTGCTATCCAAACACAAGTAAACAGAGTGGACCATTAGTGGGCGCCGGGCGCGGAGGCGGAGCCAGGGTGCGTTGGGCTCGGCGCTGCGCGGGACGCCCGCCCGGAGGGTAGGCGGGGCAGCTACTAAAGCCCACAGCTCACTGCCCCCGGCAGCCCGGGGAGGGACGCGGGCGGGGACGGAGCTCGGAGCGCTGGCTGCTGGAGGGTGATGGCCCTGCGAAGCTGGGGGCGCGGACTTCACCCGAAGTCGGAGGCGAAAAGCTCGCCGAGGCGCGAGGTTCTGGGGGAACGCTGAGCGCCAGTCCGCCTCCCCCCGCAACCCACCCCCCCCCCCCCCCCCCCCCCCCCCCCCCCCCCCCCCCCCCCCCCCCCCCCCCCCCCCCCCCCCCCCACCACCACCACCGTACTCGGGTCCTTACACGCTCCGCGTCCCGAGACGGACGCAACGAGAATCTGCTCTCGCTTTCGCTCCGCAGCGTCTTCCAGATCATGTCCGCGGTTCCCGAGTCTCCGCGCCGAGAAAGAAGTCGGCCCGTGGATCTAATGACCTTTCCAAGCTGTGCGTCTTGCTGCCTGGACCAGGTCTGAGCAGCGCCGCCCAGGCAGACCTTTCTGCCGAAGGTGAGTGTCCCATCTGGAAAAGAACTGTAGCTGCCCTAAGGAAGGAAGGGTCTGGGGGTGCAGGCGGGTGCTCATGTTGCTGGGCTGGCACGCCACAGTGCAGATCCTGCGAGCAGAACTCCTACAGACGTGATCCTGGGCATTGTGATTCGCACTTCCTTGGATCCCGCACTCTGTTCCCAGCTCACGCCGAAATGCACCCGCATATTGTTTTTAGTTTTGCTTGAAGACTCTTAACCCTTACAAAAAATCGATCGACCTAATTGAAATCAAACCTCACAACCCCGTAATGTTTCGCCCCCTGCCCTGGAAAGCCAGGGTCGACCTGTCCCGGGGCCGCTGCCGCCGCGCAGCGCGGAAGGGCCGGGCGCTCTGTCTGTTCAGCCAGCGACAGTGTGTGCGTGTTTGAGAAGGGAATAGTTCAGTCCTAGGTAATTCTCCAACCTTGTGCCTCCTTCTGATTTTCCTCCCACCCTCCAGTCGCGGCTGAGAGCACTAAAGCAAACTCCCGGGGTGAGGGTGGGGGTGGGGGGTGGAGCGCCTGGATCCCAGAGAAATAACCGAGAAAAGGAGTTCGAGTTGTAGGAAGGAAAGTTGTTTGCAGATGGAAAGCTGGAGCTGTCTCCCTACCTGCTAGAGAACAAAAGAGCGCTGGCGTTTCCCGGAGCCAAAGGGTGCAGACAGCTACTTTCTCTGCTAAACAAACTGCAGTCCAGAGCAGAACAAGAAAATTGCTCACGTAGGGGGAGCGAGGGAGTAGAGAGAAACAGAACCCAGATTAGGCGGAAGGCATCTTAATTTAATTAACTCCTCGGGAAGGCAGAGGCGCTGCAAGGGGGTAGGAACTTTTCGGCGGTTTTTTCTCTATTCACCTGATTTATTCTGTCTGCTATTTTTTTAAATGATCTCAGATCACCTTAGATTATAGCTCTCTGATTTACGTGACTTACTGTGATTTGGCCTGAAATTCAGTGCTCCTGTCCGTCGTTTTTCTCAGATACCAACGCACAAGTTTTAGCAGGTGACCCTTGACTATATTATTTCTAGATATTTCTGTGTAACACTATCACCAGAGAGACTCCTTATCAAATTACCATGTACCTTCTCTTTGCCAATATTTTGAAAGCTTCACTGAACTGAAATCAGTATGTGCACATCCCCCTTGTTGACAGCCAGTGAAATAAATTGTACAAAATCTCTGTACAAGCCTGGAGACTCTCATGAAGAGGACCGGTAGAAAAAATAAGTCACCTCTGCTTCACTGAATGATATTTTTGCCTTTATGGTTTAACTTTCTGTCCTTGAAAAATCAAAAGTAACCAGTAGTCTGAAACAAGATGGTAGAGAAATGACACGCTGCCCGTGATCATTGCTACTGCCTGAAAGGCGATGTGGGATCTACATGGGTCAGCTCTAATCAAAACGAAAGTACTTTAGATATCCGCAGTGACTTAAAATATAATTTGACACACATTTCCAGCAACACAACAAGAGTGTGCATATCCTAACTCCTACTAATTATTTATGGCAACAGTGTTTGGTAGCTACCTCAGGCTGTTCTGTGTGTAAAATGATTCGAGAAGGCTTCAATGCTTTGCTCTTCCTATGAAGAAACGATCAGACGCCTGACTTACAAATTAAAACCAACACGTACTATGAAGTAGCGCTTTAGTGCCAACCTGAAGCTGAATTAGAAGAAGAGACATTAATGTCTGCAATGAAAACTATTCAGGGAAAAGAGATGGAAAGTGGCATTTAATTTTCTGCCGATGGGATTAACCTTTATGACAGAGTTCACTTTGTGCATTTGGAACTCAAATTCTCATAGCCCTTCAGTCAACAACCTTTCTTTTGCCCCCCCTTCATCCCCAACCTGTGGTAGAAGTTGTGCTTTACGTCCTATATTTCTAAGAAATCTAGTCCGGGAATGTGCCCAAATATTAATTTCAGTTTCCTCTCTATGGAGAGAGGCTGCTTTTCAACAGTAGAAAAAAATTTTTTGAATCTCTGGAACATCCTTATTATCCAAGGAGAAAGAAAGATGAATTTTATTATTGTTAATTAAAGGGGAAACAAACAGATCACCAGGGACGCTAGTAGAATCTTTTTCGCTTCTAACTCCCTAGGAGAGGGCTTGAGGGTTGTCGCTGAACAAAAGTGAATAGTGATTTGTGGTGGGAAAGTTTATTACTAACGGGAGTTTAAAGTTTCGGTTGAATGGTCTGACTGAGACCCTCTAAGTGTTACACACCTCTCATTAACTCCTAGCCTGAACTCCCAGGCTGCATACCACAAGGCAGAAGAGGTTCATTAATAAATCTCTGTCTCCCGGGCCTTTTAAACAGAGGAAGAATGTGTGGCTCCTGAGGAGGCAGCCAGATTCCTCCTTTCCGGAGTGCTAGTCGGTAGGGCAGCCCCCTAAGTTGGCTCTCACAGCCACAGGCACCACCTGGAAACACAGAGAAGAAAATCAGGGTGCACTAAGCGCGGGTGGGCAGGGAGGGCTGGACAAGCTCTCCAACCTTCCTGCTGGGTGCAGACGTGCGGTTGGTGCAGACTTGTGCCTGCTCTGGGGAAAGCACTTAGCTTTTTCCCACACCTGAGAGGCCACTCTCAGAGGGGAGGAAAAGCAAAGAGCAGGGAGCTCCCTTGATTAGGCCAAGCCCCAGCTCCCAGGCCCACTGTCTAGGCAGGGAGAGCTCGGAGCACACACCAGCAGGGCCACACAGTGGCTGGCGGCGGGGATCCGGGCAGCTCTTTCCCGGTGACTCGCCAGAGAGCCCTCCTCAGTCATCTCTCGGGGCCTTCCGGTGAAAGGGCCGCTCTTCATGCTAGGAAGCAGCTGAAGCCTCTAGAGAACTTGGCACTGGACCTGGGAAGAGGGGTTCCAGCCTGGGTGTCCCAGACATTCTCCGCCCCCTCCTGTCCTTCCCCAAGTCTGAACCATCTGGAAGGGATCTTGGTGGGGAGTGGAAAGGGAGACAGCCCCTGGGAAGGAGGAGGGGCGATTCCAGGTCGATTTCAGCCTTCCGAGGTGTCACTTTTTCCTACCCCCAGAGTCGGTGCTGATAAATGGGGCTGAGGCAAAGGAAGGAAAAGAAAACCTCCAAGGTCAGCGCGGGGCAAAGCCAAGCCTCCAAGGGCCCTGCGGGCCAAGAGGAGGAAGCAGGCCCCCTGCGCTCCACGCCCACGGCAAGGTCCTGCCCAGGAAAGCACCGCGGGAGCTTGGCCGGCCCAGGGCGCAGTGCGGGAGTCCCCGGGCTGGCCCAAGCCAGGCCTTGATCTGGTGCCTGGACCCGCAACCAGGCACTACGAAAGCAGTGGCTCAGCCGAGGCTTCTAGGCGTCAGCGTGGCTCCCTTGAAGAAGAGTGGGTGGGCTAAGGTGGGAGAGCCTAAAGAAAGCTGCTCTGCCGCCGGCTCCGTGCCCGTCCAGGTCTACCGGAAACCTGGCCTTTCTTGGGGTGCCCAGAAGGGCCCTCTTGCCTGGTTCCCAGAGGGCCACCTCCTGCCTGGGCCTGGGAGCCAGTCGCTGTGGGCACTCAGTGGGCAGGCACGTGCTGAGTGTCTCCTCATGTACAGCTCTCTCCAGGGTCCGGGAGTAGAGTTGGTAGGGAATTTGGAAGGAGGATATGGTCACCCGTGCGGGTGCCAAAGGGCAGGCAGACGGAACTGGCTTGAATAATAGTCACAATCTTTCTCCCCCTCCCATTTTTAGGGCCCTCTCTGTTTGCTGTTCTCTCATCTGAGTTCTCTCCTGAGCCCTACGCCCAGCGGCCTCTGAGTCCTGGAAGAAAGGGACAGCTTCATTCGCCTCCCTGCGCCCGGGAAAATGGGGAGCAAGGCGCTGCCGGCGCCCATCCCTCTCCACCCATCCTTACAGCTCACCAATTACTCCTTCCTTCAAGCCGTGAACACCTTCCCGGCTGCAGTGGACCACCTGCAGGGCTTGTATGGTCTCAGCGCTGTGCAGACCATGCACATGAACCACTGGACGCTTGGGTACCCCAACATGCATGAGATCACCCGCTCCACAATTACGGAGATGGCAGCAGCACAGGGCCTCGTGGATGCACGCTTCCCTTTCCCGGCTCTGCCCTTTACCACTCATCTGTTCCACCCCAAGCAGGGGGCCATTGCCCATGTTCTTCCAGCACTGCACAAGGACAGGCCCCGGTTTGACTTTGCCAACTTGGCTGTGGCAGCCACGCAAGAGGATCCCCCTAAAATGGGGGACCTGACCAAGCTGAGCCCAGGGCTGGGTAGCCCCATTTCGGGACTCAGTAAATTGACTCCTGACAGAAAGCCCTCCCGAGGGAGGTTGCCATCCAAAACGAAAAAAGAGTTCATCTGCAAGTTTTGTGGCAGACACTTTACCAAATCCTACAATTTGCTTATCCATGAGAGGACCCACACAGACGAGAGGCCATACACCTGTGACATCTGCCACAAGGCCTTCCGGAGACAAGATCACCTGCGGGATCATAGGTGAGGACTGGAGGTAGAAGGTGAATTCGTCCATGACACTCAGTCCTGATAGACATTCCAAGTGTCAGTAAAATCTGTTCTGATCGGACTATACCCGCTGAAAGCTCTTAGAGTTTTGGCTAACCCCCAACATTTATCTTTTCCCCTAGCTGGCCCTCCTGCTTGCAGTTTGGGATGAAAAAGGGCCTTCCCTCATCCTTGAGCAGGACAAAATCCATTATCCTGTTCCATGTGTGTCTCTGTGGTGGGCAGAGGGCATGAAAAGCTGAGGGACCCCAAAGTTTTTCCCATGATGGATGCCGAGGGTCCGTTTATGGAAATCTATCCTGCGCCACCTTTACTAGATTTCCTCTCTCCCCTGTCCTTTTTTTCTCCCTAGAGCTGTCCCAGAGCCTGGGGACCTCCCTAAGCTGTTTTTGCAAAGGTCTTGAGGTCACTGAATTTAGAAATAGGTCCCAGCTTTTCTCCTTAACCTCTGCATTGATAAATGACAATTGAAGAAACACTATAATGTTTTTTCATCCAATTAAAAACTTCCCAAGAGAAGGGATGGAGGTACCTTCTTTAAATCTAGCTGCTGTTCTTCTGAGCTGTTAAAGGATTCACTAAAATCAGACCCCTAAATTCGGGGGCCTTACCTTGCATCTGGATCTGGCCTGTTTGAATCCCAGAGGAATCCCTGGAGGCCAAGGGCTCATTTAGGACAATTTCTGAACTCCAGAATACACCAGAGAGGGCGATCAAGTGTAGATAAAGCCAGCCAGTCCGTGAATGTTTTGAAGAGTCTGTTAGTTGAGGTTAACCATAAACAGAATTACACAGCAGAAAAAAAGTAGAAATAATAGAAATTCAGTTTCTTTTATATTTTTACTACTTCATTTGAATAACTGTCAAAAGAAACTCTCTATGGGGGTAATCCATTCCAATGAAACTTTATATTGATTTACAGGTATATCCATTCCAAAGAAAAACCCTTCAAATGTCAAGAGTGTGGGAAAGGATTTTGTCAATCTAGAACTCTAGCAGTTCACAAAACTTTACATATGCAGGTAAGTTTGCTTTCTTGCTTAAAAAGTGACTGATTTGTTTAATCATTGTTGCTTTACGAAAGGTGTTCAGTGGCACAGTCTGTCTTTTAAGTGGCTCTATTTAGATCTCTTGGTGGGGAAAAGCAGCACTCTTGATTTTTAAAAATACACAATAATAGTATTTAATGTAAAGCTTTTTTATTTTAAAGAACAGGATGCTCTGTTTATAGTAAAGCCTAATTTTAGAATTAGTATTTTTTTCATCTGATCTACTCTGCTTTGGAAGCTTTTGTGTTTGGGAGGAAATAAAGGTAATTTTGATAATAGAGGCATGGTGAAATCCCATATGCTCTTTTTCCCAGGAGCCTTATAATTTGTAGCTTTCAGAACATTGAGGAATAGTTTAATTTTCCAGCAGAGAAGAGCCTTATTACCCGGGAGAATGTTGTTCCTTAAGAGAGGATTAGGGTTTTTCCTTCCTCCTTTTCCTGCCTGTGACATGGTGATGAAATGTTTAAAGCTGGAAATCACACAGCCCACTGAGGTGGCCTGGGGTCTGCTGCCTGGTTATCAGTGTAACCGGGTCTCTGTGTGTGCCTGCACACGTGCTCCGTGATTGGAGGATTAGGAGTGCAGATTTGCTTCTGCAAGGCCCCTCCTGTGTTGTGGTGTGCTTGTTATGTTAAGGCTTGTAATACCGATAAGACAACTTATTGAGAAGGGTGCAGTAGTGGTGTGAAGGATTAATCCTTTGCTTGCTTCACATCTGAACAGGAATCTCCACACAAATGTCCCACATGTGGAAGAACCTTTAATCAGAGAAGTAATCTGAAAACTCACCTTCTCACCCATACAGACATCAAGCCCTACAGCTGCGAGCAGTGCGGCAAAGTGTTCAGGCGAAACTGTGATCTGCGGCGGCACAGCCTGACTCACACCCCGCGGCAGGACTTCTAGAGAAGCCCAGGATCTGTTCCCTGCCGCCGCCGCTGCCCCCCTCCCCAGACACCTCTCCAAGCCTCCCAACTGGGGGTGTCCCAGGAGTCCCACCCCCAACCCTTCACTGACCCCAGCTCTTCCCTTGCTGCAGCCACACGTGCAGCTCCTGAGAGTTCCCTGGTGTCCTGGAGGACTGAGAACTATAGAAAACCACACAGTGCACCCCTTCACAAAGAACATACACTAGTTTCCTGTAGATACTCACAGCTCATTTTAGAGCTCTGTACATAGTGTCTTGAGTCTTCGTTTTGTTCTGATTTTTTTGTGTGTCTCGTTGGATGCACCTAGATATGGAAAATGGAAGCCAAATTTATTTTTAAAGACTGTGTTTTGAGAATAAAAATTTTTCTTGTTTATTTCAACACTCCTACAAAAAGTGTTTCACTATTCAACTTTTGTTTTTCCTCTGGATTCTGGAAAAATGGGTGGTCTCTTTTCAAAGATTCAATACGGAGAGATATTCTTTATTTCTAGGTTTGAAAATGGGACTTGTCACATCTCCCTTACTGAAACTCAGCCCTCCCTTTCTGTACTATGGTATCTTGGAGTTGGACAATTGTGCCATCTCTTTGCTTTTCAACAATATTAAAATGGATGTCCTTGAGGTTTCATTCCCTTTTGTTTATTCCAATTTCTTGTGTCTTATTCTTTCAGATAAGAGCAATATATAATTAATAATACCAGGCCTCTCTGTGCCTGCCCTGCTTGAAAGCCCACCATGGGGGAAAGAATAAAGCGGAGAGAAGGGAGCTTCTCACCACTTTTTTTTTTAAGTGCTTAACCTGTTGTCAAAGTTTATGATGGGCAACTTCTTTTACCATTAGACTTTGAACACATGATTTATTACTATAAACAGAGACTTTATCCTGCTTTCAAGGGAGAAGTCTAAAATCATACAGAAGAGTACAGGAAGATATAGCCCTCAAGAGAATGGAGAAAAGAGGAAGGAGAAACTACTTAGCTATGTTTGTACATTATAGTCCTTTGCAAGATTGGAGACCATGTCTGCTAGATTAGAATTTCTTCACAAAGTGAGTTAAGTCACTAGCAAGGTTTCTGTCCTTGGTTGGCCTTTTGTCCCTGGGAAAATGTCAGAAGTATGAGTTAGAGCCATGACAAATACATGATCACCTTCTGAGGCATTTCAACCTTCCTT
Source organism: Ctenodactylus gundi (assembly GCA_004027205.1). NCBI lineage: Eukaryota > Metazoa > Chordata > Mammalia > Rodentia > Ctenodactylidae > Ctenodactylus > Ctenodactylus gundi. Next base: position 379,519 of record PVKB01000143.1, read on the forward strand.
GAATAGTTTCTAAGGAACGTGACAACCCTAAAGCATAGTGTAGGATTTGGGTGGGAGGATTTAAGTAGAGATGAACAGGAATATTTTGCATAAAATGGAAGGCAGACTACGACGGAAATTAAAGAGGGGACATGGACAGGGTGATGTAGGTGTTCTCAGATTTTTTTTTAAAAAAATTGTGTATTTGTGAGGAGATGTCATGTTAAACTTTAAGGGTAATATCAGGCAACTTGTGTTATGTTTGTGCCTTACAGTCCTCCAGGAGGGATTTGAGAAGTAGGGATTTGAGGACTAGATTAAACATTTTTCATCAGTGTTGTGTTCAATAGAACTTTCTAGGAGATTTCAGAATGTTCCACACTCACCACTCTCCCTATTCTCGGGAGCTGGCTAGAAGTCACTTCTGCCTCACACGAGATTTTTTTCTCTCCAACAAAGTGTCTATTCACCTGTTCATGTGTGTAATGCACACGTTAAGTTCCCTCCTCCCTTGCATGAAATAAGTTCAAAGTCTTCTCTAAGAAGGGATAGACATGGTGAGTGGAGTGTATGTGTGTTTGATATTTAGAGCAATGAAGTCCTTGTTTTCTTTTGTTCATACAAAAGTAACTCAATGACCCCCTGTACCCCTATTTTCTCAAGATCTTGGCTGCCTTGGCAGAAGACTTGAATCCATTGGGTCAGGCTTATATGTTGTCTCTAGAGTTCCCCCTAATTCTGCAGGCTTTTTTCCATATAGTCAGTCTCACAGTTCCATTGTGCAGGGCTCAGGTGAATTGTTGAGAAATGACCCTTGCTCACTCTCAAGCTACAGATATGTCCTTGAGGTCCCTGCCATAGGAATACATAAATAGGTACAACTACCGTGTTGTCACTTTCCCTTCACTTCAATTGAAAAAAACAGGAGTCAGACTGAAAATGGAAGGGCAGAGTAGAAAGTGAAGAAAGCATTTCTTTTTCCCACACAAATAATTGTTTTAAAAGTTAATGTTAATTTACTTAAACTTTATTTCTTTATTAATTTAATAAATACTTAACTATATGTTTTTCATGGATCAAGCTCTGTGCCAGGTTCTACTGATCTGAATTATCTGTTTCTGCATTGATGTATATACTGACACATTTTTGAAATCCTGACTACTCGGCTAATTTAAAAATCAATGATAGAGCTTAATCCAACAGCTCCTTCCAATATAGACTCAGAGAGCATCCATGTAGACTCAGAAAGGACCTAGTTTCTATCACAGTAGACTCCACATAGTCTTCATGTTCTCAGGTTAACAACAGACTCCTCCCCAGATTCTGGATTTTGTTTTTTTCTTTAGAAAGTCCAAATACACAAGAAATGAATCTTACGTGAGACAAACTTATGAAACGTTATCAGGAAAATGATGTCATATCTTAGGAAATTGCTCTGGAGGCTTTTCCAGGTTCAGAGGAGATTGGTTGTTTGAATTTTCGATCAGCCTGTGTTTTTTGACACCCTCTCCTATAGTCAGCTTATGAATCAATACTCCTGGCAAGAGACCAGGAGGAGAAACTATCATGAATTGTAACCACAGTGATAAAGAACTTTATGAGCAACTGTTAAGAATTATTCTTGGGCTGTGACTATAATCTCACTTTATATTCCATGCTTTTAGAAATAATTTCTGAAATTGGATTATATTGCAATCAATTGCTAATGTGAAATTATGAATTTTGTTGGATACTTTTACTGATGCTAATTTTTTTTGAGACTAGGTTTTATTCTGTAGTCTAGGCTGGTTTTAATCTTACTATCTAGTCCAAGCTGACCTTGAGTGCTTAGCAATCCTTCCTTGGCCTCCCAAGTGCTGTGAATAAACTGATGTTAATTTTAAAATGTAAGTCATTGTAGTACTAGTATTTTGTTTTTTAATATTCACTTATTACAGTGAATTTACTGAGAATTTAACTCAGGACTTTTGTACTGAAATATATCCCCAATCCTTTTTTATTTATTATTTATTTTTTTTTGTCTTTTTTGGTGGTGTTTTTTATTTTTTATTTTGAGACAGGGTCTTACTAAGTTGCTGAGTTGCCCCAGGTTGGGTTCAGCCTCAGTTTAGCAGAATCTGAGATTATAGGCCACTACACCAGGTTTATAATAATTGTAGTAATTAAAATTGCAATTTTGTATAGATGTGCCTTCTTTATCAGTAAGAGGCCTTTCTAAAATACAACTGTAGACAATTATCTATTTAAAAAGTCAACAGAACTAAAATCTCAAATTTAAAAAAGAAGCCCAACTCCCACTAATGAGAAAATCAGGGAAGTTGCTGGAATTCCTTCTCTTCTCTTTTCGGATGTTAGCACTGACCTCTTCACTAAGTACCATTCCATCAGATACTCGGCCCTATCTCTAACTCTATAAAGGAGCTGCCTTTTCTTGAGTAGGTAATCAGAAAACACTAGTTACTGAAGATTGTCCATATGGCTGACTAGATACATTTAGATTAAACACTGTGTAGCCTCTATAGCCCCAATTTTTTCTTTTTTTCAGGGCTGGAGTTGCAATTCTGAGCCCAGCCTGGAAAAGTCAGCAACTTAGGAAGACCTTGTCTCAAAAATTAAAAAAAAAAAAAAAAATGAAAAGGACTGGATATGTAGCTCAGTGCAAAGACCCTGGGTTCAATTTCTAGTATTGGGGGGAAAGGTACATTTTAATATAAGAAAACTAGTCGTACAATAGGTTGCATTTATTATTGCCAGACTCATTTTAAGAGTATGATTTTGAGGAAAGAGGAAAAAATTGATTCACCCATGTAATGCCTTTCAAACAGAAATGACTTGTATTTTGGAGGATTATTTGTGTTTATTTTCATTAATATTATATTGAGTTATATTATATTATATAGTTATATTGAGAATGTACTTCCCAATTTTTCCTCCTCAAATGTAACTTGCCACTGGTAACTCTCTCTACTGATAGCAATAAGCAATAAATGGAGCGGAGGGTCAGAATGATTAAGCTTTGATGACCTGAGATAATTCAAATTTATTCCTGTTCGTTTCTTTTTATTGCTTGTTGGATTTTTTCTTCCCTACACAAATTATCTTATTATCTAAGCCATATAACCTTTTTATTGAAATTATCCAAGGTAAAAACTGATAGATAAAATCACTAAGTAACCAGAATAGCCAACAAGTAGAAAATTGTACATAAATTATAACTACATCTGTTAAGATGCTTTCTAATGTATGAAACAAAAATCCCAACTAAAGTGAATGCAAACAATTTCCCATATGGCAAGAAGTCTCAGTGTAGTGCCTAGGGATTCACAATTAGAGTAACAAGAAAACCCAGGGCCAGTTCTTCTCACATTTATTCATGGCCACAGGATGGCTGTGCCAGTTCCATTGTTTCTTTCACACAAACATTCCACTGGAGGAAAAAGGGCATTTCTTCCTTGCATCAAATTTTTTTTTTCTTAGAATGAAGAGTTTCTCCCAGAAATCCAACTTGTTGACTTACCCTTTACTTACTGGTGAGAAGTAAGCCACTTTCCCTTTGCTCAGCCAATCATTGACAAGAGAAATAGAGTTAGGCCACGGTTATCCAAGATTTAATAAAAATCACTTATACCTGAAAAATGGAGTCTCCCATCCCTGAAGCCCATGACAATCCATAAAAACAAATCTGAATTTTCAAAGCAGGGAAGATAGCAATTGTTAATTGCCAATATTGGGGAGATAGTAAAAAGCAAAGTTTCTATTAATAACCTTATGTTGCAAGATATTGATGCAGGATACTTAAACAAGCAAAACCTTCTAAAAACTAAGCAGAATCAAAGACTGGCAAAAAATCTAGACCAAAATGTTTTTAATGACAAGCTAAACGCTTATTTAGTTTCTTTTATTTTTTCAACTCTTTTATAATGAGCATATTACTTTTTAAAAAGGAAAAATACAATGCATGTTATTTTTAAAACCCAAAGTGGTCTTAATTTGCTCAATAAATTTACTTGTACATCTTGATTTGTAAACCTAAGTAGTCTTTGCTTGTCCTTTTTTACACATCCGCATAAATTCTCATGTTGCTTCTTTTAATTTAATTACATCTTTGCTTTCTGGTTTTTCTTTCTTCCTTGTTTTCCAGTCAGAATTCCTTTTCTTGTTTTTGTTTGTTTGTTTGTTTTGTTTTGTTTTGTTTTTTCCCCTTCTACTCTAGATTCTTAATCTTAGTTCTGGTTTTTTTTTCTTTTAAGGAGCTTCAATGCTCTCCTTTTAAGAGCTTTAATAATTTCAGATCATGGTTCCTCCAGGTGTCAGCGTTAGAATTACCCAAAGTACTTTTTTTTCCCCTGGGCCCTCCCTAATGCAGTGGGTGAATTGGAATTTCTGGTGATAAAGACTAAGGACTCCGTGTTTTAAACAAACACTTCAGGTAGTTCTTATGTGTATTAGAGACGGGGAACTTCTGAGTTAGCCTTTGACACTATCATTCCCTTTATCTTATCCATCAGCCATTTACTATGTACTTACCGTAATAAAAATAAAACAAACTTCAACCCACTTTACTTATTTACGCATTGTCCTTGAAGTTGTCAAATTTTACTCTGCTTTTTTTCTTGCTGCTTGCCCATGATCTCTTTTTTCTAAATTTCAATTTCTCCTTTTTATATCAATAGTGTTGGCTTTGAAATTTTATTTCCTTGTTAATCTACTCATCAACTTAAAGAGGCAGAAGAAGAGATTGTAATAGAAATGTAATAACTACTTAAAATGAAAAAAATCACAGTAAATATCACAGTAAATAATTATTTCAACTCAGGAATTGAAATATTGCTGTCACATGGCTTCTTCACCTTCTCTGTAAAGAACTTTACTGTGCTTTAGGAATAATTCACATAATGTGGTGTGAGTTATGCTGGCTATAAGATCAGAGCTAATCTAAATTACTTTTTAGACTTTTTTATGTTAACCTCACGCTAAAGCAGGTAAACAATTTGTGACTGAGCAATGGACATAAAATCAGAAGATAGATCTAATTTGTTTTAAGCTCTGGAACTATTTATAGGCAAGATATATAACTGTCAAATAATGATTTGTAGAACACAATCTATAATGTCCACTCTAGTTTGCAATATTTATGGTTCTTATTAAGATATATATACACAAGTGCATATTTTGAAAAGTATTGTTGACTTCACAAAATCTAGAAAATAATAAATCACTTTACTTTTGTCCCCCCAAAACGTTTAGCAAAATAAAAATAAGTATGATTTTTTTCTTAAATGGTCATATCTTTTGTTTTCTTAAACTGTTGAAATTTTAGAGATTCTGCAGAAAACTCCTGATTGAAAATAATGCTTTTACACTGAAAAGAAAATATATTATCTTTTCAGATGACAAAAATAATACATACTGCAAAAAAAGGTTTGAACAGTATAGACGTGTATAAAATAAATCTCCTGTTATCCTTTCCTACCCTCTGCCCACTAATGAACTCTTTGAATTCCACTCCCCAAAGGTAGTCGCTATGGACATTTTTGGTATATCTTTCCAAATATTTGCTATGGATATACAAGTACACACACACACACACACACACACACACACACACACACACACACACACACAAATACTCACTGCTATTTTTAAAAAAGAGAAAAGCCATTTTGTAATTCCCTTCAAAACAGTAAAACAATATAAATCGGGTTGATTTTTTTCCTGTTAGTATAAGTAGATATGCAGTGGAGGAAAAACAAACAAAATAAAATGCTTTTAAAGTTAAGGACTACTTCTTAAAATTTAACAAAGAGAAAGAAGAAAAATCTTTCTCTTATTAAAATTATTTTCAAAACACCATTCTTAGCTGACAATCTTTAGACCCTTATCTTCATGAAGGCAGCTGAGAGAGTGCCTGAAGCGTTCTGAGGATTCAAGGTGTGTCATATTATGGTTCACATCAGTGCACATAGATACACCTCCCTGGCAAGAATTGAAAGATACAGTTCTTAAATCCCCTGGTGACCCATTATCCATGGATCATTGACAAGATAGAATGTAATAGCTCCTGTCTTTTTACCAAGATGAACTTCCCAGTGAAACTGAACTGATCATGTCCTACATCTTTTATTCAAATAATAAAACTAAGAAAAAGAAACTACATCAAGTATATACTATAAATACTGATATTCTGTAGTACATTTTAAATTTTTATCAAGTGAGGAAAGAATAGCTGTTTAATTGCAGAGACTAAGACTGAAAAAGTTTTCCCATAACCTACCTTGTAAATAGATCAGCTGTAATACAAGGCCAAGTGAATTGCACAAGGTCCAGCATTCAGAATACCACTGAAAACAAACAGTTTTACTCACTCAAAAACTGCTTTAGCATTGTAGTTCAGTTGGTATTATGGATCAGAATTTAACATTTCCCATTACCTTTGCCTAAGAAGTCAGTGCTTCTCTGTCTTTAAAAATTATTTAATCTGTGAACTGGGTCATAAAGAGTCATAGCTCTCAAAGGGACTTACTAACAGGCCTCTGCAATATTTACCACATGGCATTGTAGTTTTTGCAACATCACATATTGACAGTGGTATGTTGTAAATATTATAATGTGATGACACGACACAGCCATGTTTTTATGTGGTTCTGATCTACGTCCATCTGAAAGCTTATTGTATGACGATCTTGACTTCCAAAAGGTTTCTGCCTCATTTCTATCTGTGAAGAGACTAAAAAAAAAAAAGAAAGAAAGAAAGAAATGGAAAGGTGACTCCTGTTAATTAACATTTTATTTCTTGCCCTGATCAAAAGAAAAGTAAGAAGATAATTTGATTAGCCATCTCAGTGAAAATATAGGCAAGTGAACCAGACATTGTGGCCTAGCCTACAGAAGCTGAAAATAAATATCTCTTTGACCCAGCAAGTCCGAAGAAACTCAAGTACATATTCAGAAAGAGAGTCAAGGATATTGTTTTTAGTAAAGAAAGGCTCAAAAGAACATAAATGTCCACTAACAGGATGGTGGATGAATAATTGTGAATAGTTACATAATGGGACAGCATATATTATCTCTTACTACATTAACACTACAAATATTGTGCATCAATGTAAGGAAAAAGAGCGAGCTGGGGAATGATAAGTATTTATCTCCTTTATGTAGTTTGAAGACATTATATATAGTTTCTTTTAATACAGTGAAAGTATATTATGTTTTTGGTACTAATAAGCACCAAAGCCTTTGAGAAGAAAGAAGAAATGAGCAACTAGCACACAGTGAGGGACATTTTCAATTGTGATTATGATATTCTTATTTCTTGAAAAGACATTTGAAGCAAATTCAGAAATTAAAAGACAACAAAAACTGAATGATGGTGTTTCTTGTATTAATCTTCATACATTTCTATGTGCTTGGGAATTTTCATAATTTTTTTTTTTTTTAGTTCTTGGGATTGAAACTAGGGCCTCACATATGCTAGGCGAGCACTGTACATACTCAGTTAATAAATTTTTTTTTCCTTTCTCCATAAAGAATAACATCCCAGCATGGTGGCACACATCCATAACCTCAGCACTTGGGTGGCTGAGGCAGAAAGAGTCAAAGTTTGAGTCCTCTCAGAGCAATTTAGCAAGACTGTGTTTCAAAATAAAACATAAAGAAGAGTTGGGGATGTCATTCGGTGGTAGAGTTCTCAGGGGTTCTTGGATCCCCAGTGCTGCAAACAATACTAAAACAAAAACACCATAGAATCAGATATTAGAGCAGAGAGCCTAAGGATGCACTAAATACACTCAAGACACGGTTTCTCTACCCTTGCAGCTTCCATGTCTACCGAACCAACACCAAATTAAAAAAAAAAAAATAATTAAAGGGTAGTAACAGGGAGCACATAAAGCCATTGTTCAATTGAGAAGCAGAAAAGTTAAGTGACCATCCCAAGTTGTAAACTCTAGAACATTCTTCTTATCTTTCCACAAACTTACATTTTCTCCTAGTCATTCTGTAGATTCATGTTTCTCTATTGATGCTGTTAGCCACAAATACCAATAGAGTCCCACTCATTTTTGGTACCCCTATTTAAGTTATAAGGCATATGATTTAAGTTTATCAACTGGTAAGAACCTAACTGAATAGCCATAACATTATTGGAATATTTTAGACATGACATTAAATTTACACAACCTTCTCATCAGGTAGGCTAGCATTATCTTCATTTCACGGGTGAAGAAAGAGGTGAATGGGGGAGTAGGAGTGGGGTGAATTGCCTGAGGCTCTGTGGGTAATAAGAGTGACAGGTTCTGGATCAGAATTTAGAACTCTGAGTAATCTAATGCAAAAATCTTGAGTGCCTTTCTTTTCTGATCTTCCCTTTCAGGTTAACACATCTCACTTCCACACATTCATGTCAAGCCAACACTGCCGCTTTTAAAAAATGTAGGTAAAAGGCCTTAACACTGGTATCTTCTCAGGGAAAACTGAGTATTTTTTGTTCACTTTCAACATTTTAAAATAGTTAATGTAAGATTTTGTGTTCCCCTAAGTGCACAAATTCTTCAGATGGTCTCAAAAAATGTCCGAGACTCATTTCCCAGACTGTAATTGTTCTATTCAGAAATTCAAAGACAGACATCAGGAGAAATTTTAGCCACAGCCAGCAAGTAAAGGGAGTAGAAGAACGAAATGATTATGGTGACCTAATCTACTTAGATGGTGTTATGACATCTATTCTTCTTATAAAATTTTAGGATTCATGAAATTTCTGTTGAAGTAATTATTTCATTTTTAGATTATTAAAATAATTGTTTTGATACTATGATAGCTGCAGGTGATTATTCCTACTACTTCTTCATGTGTTCATTAAAAAAGAACTGTTCACATGTAAAAATAAAGCCCTATAGGAAAAAACTGTGCTGAGCAGAATTTAACCAACTTCAGAAAGTAGTACGGTATAACACTATCATTATTCAGCAGTCAGTCAGCAGATTTTGCCCCATGTGATATATCCTTCCCTACAAAGCTGATACTGGTTCATGTTGTAAGGACTCAATATTGACCGCTATGGATTCACTACAGAATTATTTATCATCTTCATTTGCCTATGAATTTTTTCTTTCCTTAGCTGATGTGTGAGGCTGGCCTTCTAAGGACTTCTTCAGTATCCTTATTAAGAACATCTGTAAAGAGCATCAGAATGAAGTGTTGAATTTCACCCATTTGGATTTCATTAAAGTGTCTATAGTTGTCAAGTATTTAGAAAGTCAAGACACTAAAAGTTTGGGGTTTGACCCAAAGGAAATTGGTCCTCATTGGAAGGCTAAACAGGAGAGGTGTCTGAGCCAAAGTTTTTAAGAAAATAGGAGATTTAAAAAAAAAAAAAGAAAACTTCATTTCCTTTCAGATATATATTCCTAAAGAATGAAAAATTTAAATAGTTGTACATTCAAATACTAAGTTTCCCATCTATCCTTAACAAAGGGTGAGTTTATTGCCAAGGCTCCTAACCCAGAGTTCATGGACCTTAGTAAGTTCATAGGCTAACTTCAGAGAGTCCATAAACTCTGGGAAACTGTAAGCAAAATGTCACTTGCATATATACACTTTTGGTTTTCCCTTGAAGAGAGAAAGTTGTAGCTTTTCCTCAGATTTTCAGAGATATCTATGATTCAAAAAAGGTTAAGGAATGTTGGCTACTTTTATTTATTTAAATATTAAAAAAAATTTCGATATATCTAAATAAACTTTAGGGTTTTACAATTCTCTTATTATTAGGAGTGCACCAAAGACAGTATATAATGCATCAAGTACATAAATTTAAAATGCCACCAAGGCATAATTATTTTTAAATATTAAGAATTAACCAGAACTATGGTAATTTGTACACATCTCAATTCTGGCTAAGTAAGTTTACTCTGATTTCACAAGGTTTAGTGAAAAATAACCTGCTATTGATTTATAATAAGTAACAAAAAGGATAATTTGATTAAAAAGTGAAACTGTATTGGTTTAGTGGTTCAAAGTGGTAAAAAACAAAACAAAACAAAATAGCTTAATATTTTCTATTATATTTAATAATAATAATAATGTTTTCTGTTTATTTGGTTAATTATGCTCTAATTATAGTACAGTGGCATAAATTAATTTACAGTGTGACTCTAATACACTGCCACTAAAAACAGCAATTTCATTCAGTAAAGAACAAGTGAAATAAATTCCAATGTGAAAAAATCATCAGATATTTTTAAGTATTGCAACATTTAAAAAGAATAACAAATAATTAGATCATCATGATACTAATTCTAGTTCTATTTAAACTTAAGAAATTTGGTAAAATTTAAGAAGTCATATTTTAAACTCAAAATACTTCTTCTCTGCATGTGATGTTTAAAAAGTGTTTTAACTGAATCCTATAATTGTTTTTATAAGACAGATTTTTAAATATACATTGGACAAACTGATGCAACATTCACTTTTGTGTGAAATCAAAATACAGACTACAGAAATGCAATATGAATTTTTGATTAATAGTCTTTATGCCACTCATCTTTGTTTTGCAGAACAGGGATATATATATATATATATATATATATATATATATATATATATATATAATGTTATTTTTCCCCTTGAATTAAACCTCAGACATCAATCTACTTTGTTTTATCTTTGCTTCTTATGCAGAAAGACTTCCCTGGTCACCTTCTTAAATTACCTATCCTCTCAGTTCTTTAGCTTATTATATGTGATCCTGCCTTGTTTCCAAATTAACTTGACTGGTTTGTTAATCTTGCCCATCTTCTTTCAAAATTCTTGATCAACCTCTTGATATTCACTAAACCAAACTTGGTTTCTGGGACTCATACTCCCCTTTTGTATATACTATATATCATTAACTTTTATTTTTTTACATTCTTTACTAGGTGCCTTTATTCTCTTCTCAAATATTGTATTTCTTTCTAGATTTGCTCTCTTATGTTTTATTTTTTCCATTCTGTCCTTTAAAACAAATTTAAATGTAAATATTAGTGAAACATGGAGACTTGAGTTGCTTATAACTACGCTTATATGACTACTTAGGTTTACAAATTCTCTGAAGCCCGTCTCTAAAAGAACAATTTAGTTTCCTTTATTAATTCACTCTTAGAATTATATACATCCAAATTAAATTGTCTAAAAACTTAACACAATGGTCAGAATATAATAGATGTCCATCAAATGTTAAAAAACAAAAGGGATAAAGTAGAATTAATAGAGTCAAATCATATATATTAATATAGAGCTTAAAGAATTAAATAATTTGGTCTTTATGCTAAAATACAAGCCAATTTAAATTTTTTTAAAAATCAAAGTATTTGATATTAGAAATAACATTGCTGTTATTCCAACACAAGTAACAGGGTTGGAAAAGCTAAGATTAAAAATTCAATTTGTAATTTCTTTTTAGAGGACTGTTAATAGACAACAGTTGAAACTGGCTTTGTGGAATAATTTGATGATTCTCAGTCTAGTTCCTTTTTATTATGAAGGTCTCATAATTCTAGTGACCAAGGAGCATTTATTCCAACATTATCCTTCTTTTTGGAAACAGGAAAATACCTCCAAATTTTCTGTTAAAATATGTAATTTTAAAGATGTGCAATATGTTTCATTGGTTGGGAGCTGTTTTGGGGGGAGTGGGTTGTTTGTTTTTTACATTTCAACTCCACCTTCCTTTCAGTTCTTCAGAACCAACAAAAAATGAAACATTACTTACCAGAGAAGATGAGGCATAGAGCCATGGCTTGCTAGCCAAGACAGCAAGCATGTTTTCAATGTTGTGATCTTTATTATATTTCAAGAACAGCAATGTTTATGGGTTGGAAAGAACTGGAAAATGTCTTTATTCATCCTCCTCACAAGAGTGTAGTAATAAGAAAAGCACTTACTGTTTTGGGGAGTTCTAGGTACCATCAATGATTGCATGTTAGGAAAGTTTGTGATACTCTGTCAAAAATCTACCTCCTGAAACTTTTCATGGTCTCAATCTTGCCTCCACTTTTTTGAAGTTGTAAACTTGGGAGAAGGGGATGAGAATTTCTTTTGTATAAGCAGATGAGATGTTTGAGTTGAACTTTATAGAAGTTTTTGAATTGCTAGGGGATATCACCATATAGTTAGTTCCCCAGAAAAATGTATAGGTAATTCCTTTGCGATTGAAATTACAGACTAGGAAATTTTCATCCCTTTCATCCAAATATGCCAATGAATTTAGCAAATTTTCAGTCTTCCTGGGATATCTGCCAACAATTACCAATTTGTCAACATTATCACACCTTATGGGAGGAGAGAGAATTAGAAGCTCATAGTTTTATTTCCTCCTTTGGTGGTGTGTTAGGAGGAGGATTAACTGGTTTGAGCTGAAGCCTTGCTGTGTATGAATCTCTTAATCCCTGGCCCATATCAGCTGAATGAGCCTGGTGTTGAGCACACAGGTTGTCAAGAGGACTGGTGTCACACTGATTTGCCTAATAACTAATCTGATGGCAACCATCACCACCTCTACTGAGGAGGTTCCATTGTCCTCCTCTTGCAAGTTACAACATGATGTGCTTCCATCTTGACTCAAAAAGGCCTGAATTACATGATAGTGTATCTAGCTGCCAAAAGCCACAACTTCTTTTTTTTTAAGGAAAAAAAAAAAAGAATGACTATAGATTATGCAGCAGGACTCCAAGCATCTACACCTGGCCAGCCCTGGCTTGACACATCCTCACCTACTTATTCATCCAAATAATAGCTTAAAAAAAAAAAAAGGAAGAAAAAAAGTCATCCTGGTACCAAGCCTGAGATCGTGGATATCAGCTTTGATCACATGCTCTGAGGTTTGGGGAAATGAATTACTATAAACTGAGTGTCATCCTCAGCTTTCCCCTGGAAACACTTTTCTTAAATGTTGCTTTTGATCATATTTTAAAAGATGTAATTAAGGATTCCTTTTCCCTAGCCATGTTTTCTCTCTTGAGCCTAAAACCTTATGGAAACAATCCAATGGAATTATACTGCTATGGTTCCACTCACAGGAGCTCTTGGTAATGATTAAGAATGCCCAGACAAAAGAATATGGAATAGGTGTTTGCCTTGTGGGTGTGTAAACTGAGCGACGTGCACTTTTTATCATTCTGCATGCTGAGGTCCTTTGAGGAAAACTGGGGCATATCTGTAAGCAGGAAATTCTTCTGATTGAATTTATAGATTGTTTTCAAATACTTCTTATTGATTAGCCATTCAATAAATGTGTTATGTATAGTATTAATTTGAGAAACAAAGAAACACATGAACATATTAATAAGGAGATTAAGTATATTAAGATTTAAGTATGCTTCCATAGAATTATATAGAAGTTTCTCCTGTTAGTCAAGGAACAAGGAAAAGCTAGAGTCATTCCTTGGAGGAGGTAAATATTCTCTCAATGGCGAGGGAGGATTCAAAGACTTTCTCCAATGGACGTATGCTGTCCTTGTAATGATCAGATAGTAGCGGTAAAAAGCATAATCCGTGATACAAGTCTCCTTAGACACATAAAAACGGTTTTGTCATCAAATATATCTGAAACTTCACAATGTACAGGGTGTCCCAAAAGTTTATTAATTTCCTCTCTGTGTGGCAGTTTTTGAGATACCCTGTACATGAATTTAGAGCTTGCATAATTTTTCTCATAGCATTACTTTTACTTCAAGTATCATTTTAATGTTTTTATGTGTATGGTGGCCTTTGGGACACCCTGCACATTAACAATTAATGTATCTAGTAATTTTGATGGTAGAGAGACCTGATTGACAAATCATTTCCCATGTTGTCCTGAACATAAATGTTATCCTTCATTGTGATGAGACATATTACAATCCTGACAGATTCTATTTAAAAACTCATAATCCCCTCAAAACTAGAAGTCTAACAATACCCTTCACTGTTTACATGTTTCATAGATAGCTATCACCATAAAAATGGCCAATGAAGACAGTGTGTGTGCATATGCACATGTGCTAGGAATCAAACCCAGGGCTGTTAGCACTTTACCACTTGCCATTGGAGATGTCTTTTAGAATGGCCAACATATAACAGAACTTGGAGTCTTTTGCATACTAAAGCTGTGTGCCTAGTCTCAAAAAAACTTGCATAGGATTCTCACCTTGAGGTGAATGAACTGAAGCTTTGGGCACAATATGTCTCTACATTCCTTGAAACAAGTGTTAGGAAAAATTAAGAAAGTGTCATAATGAATTGTACAAAAAACATGACCAAATGTCTCTGTCCTTTGAAGATAGCTGTACTTACCCCTATACCATCAGTGTGACACTCCATACTTTGAAGTACCTAATCATATTAGAGGATTGAAAACACATGAGTGAGCACTAATAATTTATTCACTTCTCTATCTACTTAAATCTTTTAATTTTGATAACATAAATTTTGTGATTTCTTGATTAGCTTGGCAATTGTTTATCTTACCTTCAGTCTGCTAAGTTTCTTTATCAGAAAGTCTTGCAGTTGGACTTTTGTTAGTGTCTGCTTTTTCTTTCTGTACTATTGAAGAGTGAATATAGGGCCTTTGCATTTAGCTGTATCTTTAGCCCGTTATTTTTTTATTTTGAGACACGGTTTCACTAAGTCACCAAGTTGCCCAGCCTGGGCTTAAACTTGCAATCCTCCTGCCTCAGCCACCCAGAGAGTTTTTGCTTTTATGTAAATCAACTTTTCACAATGGCTTTTGAACAAAAGACCTAAAAGTTATGAAATTATTTAAAAATTCAAAGTTCAAAAAGTTCAAATTATTTCAATTTTCAGAATTTTTTAAAATTTGAAAATACCTACCATCTAGAGTTGCTGGATTCTAGAGGAGGGAGGATTCAATGAATAATGTATATAAAAACCTCTGGGAGGCAGGGATGTAGATCAGGGGATACATGTGTGGTTAGCAAGTTCAGTCTGTAGCCTGAGGTAAGCTGAGGTTAGGCACCGGAAGGCCCTGGACGTCTGACTAGAAGACAATAGGTACTGCTCAGGTGGGGCTTGTCCTTCTGCCATTATGCCATCTCTTATTAATGCCCTTCGATGGCTTTTTCCCCCTTGTAGTCTGTTGCTATTTCTTAAATTTGTTCTTTGACATTCTCCTTGAGTGAACTTAAAGAAAATGAGAGTTTGGCTAGTGAACTTCCAGCTCAGATCACAGCTGAACTCTAAACTTAGTTATCCATCCATCTGGCATCTCTCCCTGGACGTCTCACAAACAAACCAAACTCACTAAGTTCAAAATGAACACGTCATCTTTCTGTTCCAGTCTCAGCTTCTCTGTCAGTAAGTAGCATCATTGAATCTCCAGATGCCTAAGCCATTGCCTGGGAATCTTTCTGCATTCTTTATTCTCCCTCATCTCTCATACTGAGTTAGTCATCATGTTCTCTCAAGCCTCCCTTTTTTATTATCTGTTGTATCAGTCCCTCCCTCTCTCTCTGTCTTGTCTCAATTTCATTTCCACAGCCACTATCTGTGCCTAAATTCAGACTCTCATCACTTTTATCAGTCATGAACGCAATAGTCTCCCAACTGGTTTACCTACAATTTACCAAACCCTGATACTACCTGTCCTCAATATTACTGTCAAAATGATCTTTCAAATCATACACCATGCATTTCCCACTTACATTTTTTTAAGAGCTTCCTATGCCTTTCAGGATAAAGTTCAAATCCAGCACACAAGTACAGTCATTTTTGGCTGCTTTAGCTATATTTCTCACTAGTTTATTTTTCATTTGTTTCTGTATTAAAGGATTACTTGGATTTCTTCAAAGGAAATTATTTCTAGCCTCAGACCTTTCCAAATGTCCCCCTCCTGACTCCTAGCTTCTCCCTTTTAACTCTTTCTTTAAAGGTCAGCTCAAAGAGCACTCCTCTAGAAAGATTTTCCTTAATCCTAATTTTGGTGTTTCATCTTAATGTTCCCAAGACACCCATGTGACAGCAGTTTTCATACTATCTATTTCTCTCATTAGTTTTTAAACTGGTCACCAATATTCACTCCATATAAGATTCCCAGCACTTAAACACCTAGTTCCTAACACACAACAGATGCAGATTATTCGTTAATTTTTTTTTAGAGTGGGTTCAGGGATAGTTTTTCATCTTTGGTTAGGTTGTGTGAAACTTAAGAAAATAAAGGAAAGGCAGATGGGGCCATTGATGGAAATTCCTTAAATCTCTCTTCTCTCCTCCCAGTCCTTTCTTCTCCACTTTATTCATTGCCAGGTTCCACCACTCATTGTAGGAGCCTTAGACACATTCTATGGGACAAATAATTAAGGTTCGTAACATTCCTTTTGGCAGCCTAGGAAGATACGATAATATGACTGGAACTTACCAAGTGAATCACATCCTGCCTTCTTCATACTTGAACCTCAGAGTTTCTACTAAATTTGAACCAGAGGTTGAGGTCTAAGGCTCTCTTGGGCTTTGCTTTCACTGCAGAAACCTCACACATGTCGATTGTAGTGATCTCTTCATTTTTTCTGTTTTTATTTCTTTTCCCAGACTTCTCTGGATATTTTCTCCCATTTTAACTATTTCTCACCTTTATTTCTCTGAGTGTAATATAAATAAAAAGAGTTATAAGAAAAGTAAAACTAACAAATTCAAAAGTTAATTATGTGTGCATGTCTTAGTTACTTTTTCATTGCTGTGTCTCAATACCCAACATGAACAACTTCATGGACGAAAGATTTATTTTAGCTTAGTTTCAGAAAGTCACAGTCCATCCAAATGTGGGTGGCTAGAAAATGGTAGAATCACATGGTGGGGCTGCAGCTAGAGCTAGAGTCAGACCTGGAGCTGGTCCTCCGGAGGCAGAGATCCTCATGGGAGGGCAGGACAAAGCCAAGTCCAGGAGGAGGCGTAGAACCACCACATGGCCCTCCAGGTCAAGCCCCAAGCATCTGCCCAGTCCAGCCAGGCCCTACCTCCCAACAGTACACAGTATCCACAGGTATATGAAGCTCTTGGTGGGACACTACAAAACCAAACCACATCAGTGTGTGTGTGTGTGTGTGTGTGTGTGTGTGTGTGTGTGTGTGTGTGTGTGTGTTGAAGGCTCCTTGTTGGTGAATCTCTGAGTTGGAAAAGACCTAGAAATCATAAAGCTTTCTCATAAACTTTATTCAGTAGTTGATGAAATGCAATGACAGAGCAGGTAAAGAGTTATATATTGGCCCTTTAATCCCCCAAATTCCAGTCCTTATAATCTCTTCCTTGGGGACTCTAGACCTACCAACAAATAAAACATTGCCAATACAGGTCAGAGTAATGAGTAAAAAATACTTAGTATATTTAATGTTTACTTTAACATGCTATCAGGAGCAGAAAGTGACCACGTAGTCTACACCGAGGGCTGCTGTGTTTGTATTTTGACCCAGGGAGAACAAAGGTTGACAATGGACCCAAGAAACTTCACGTTGGACTGGACAGTACTCCTGTTCTTCCTGGACCTTTCTATAAAGCTGTGGTCCCCAACCTTTATGACACTAGGGATTGGTTTAGTTGAAGACCGTTCTCCCAGGGATACTTGGGGTACTTCCTATGCAGTAGGTTGTTGGAAG
This sequence comes from Ctenodactylus gundi, assembly GCA_004027205.1. Lineage (NCBI taxonomy): Eukaryota > Metazoa > Chordata > Mammalia > Rodentia > Ctenodactylidae > Ctenodactylus > Ctenodactylus gundi. The sequence goes on from PVKB01000143.1 coordinate 397,116, forward strand.
GCAGGGTTGGAATCTCCAGCAGCAGTAGGAGGGGAGCAGGGAATGAAGCCCCACCTCCTGCCATCTAATTTAATAGGATCCCTTTGGGGCAGCAGAGCTTTGCTAGCTTCTCACCTCCTGCTGCTACCTAGGCATCAGTCAAAGGGGTCCATTCCTTCCAAGGACTCAGACTGTGCCAGTCCGTGGCTCTGGGTTTGGGGATCCCAAATGATGCCTAAAGAGAAGGCTAGGGCCATATGTGCAGGACTCAGAGGCGCACCCTTCTTCCAGGTCAGGCTCAGAACAGCTTGGAACTGACTAGAAGTAGAGTCTGAAGAGCCCTGGGCTGGCGCTCCTTGCTTGTGTGCCAGTGACAGCTTTTAAGCCACAAATTTGGGCCTGGGTCAGGGCTTCGGAATCATGGCTGGTAGGCCAGGCCTTTTGGTCAATGCCCTACAGCCCTGACTAGGCCTAGGGCCAGACAAGCAAAGGTCTCAGGGATGTTGTTTTACAGCTCCTGGCCCTTGTACCCCAGGGGCTCAAAGCCCAGCAAGTGCGACTTGTAAGAGGCAGTCTCACCCTGTGTTTGAACTTCCAGAAGAGACTGTCTTGTCTTGTTACAAGGGCCTTCGTTCTGGCCAACATTTGGAAACTTCGCGAGAAGATCGTTTAGCGTATTGGAGTAGCATCCTTGAACCCAGCAAACAGTGTTCTACACGTGCTTTAAGAAACTGAAACAAGCCTCCTATCAGGAGACAGCTTATTTCTATATAAACTAAGATATGAGTAGGTGAGAAGGCGGTGAGGCTCAGGTAGATTTGAGTGTGCCCAGAAGCAGCACAATGAAGAGAGGGAAAGGGCAAGCGGGAGGAGAGAAAGAGAAAAAGAGAAGAGACAGAGAGAGAGAGACACACGCCGGGCGCGCCGCGCGCTCCCCAGCCCGCGCCCGCCCGCGGCCCCCGGGGACCCTCCCCGCCCCGCCCCGCCCACCGGGACGCCGCGGGTCCGCCTCGACCCTGCCGCCGCCGCAGCGTGCCGAGCCGGGCCCTCGCGTCCCCGGGATGTGCCGCGTCCGCCGCTGCCGCGCCCCGGCCTTCGGCTCCACGGGCGAACGGAAACCCCCGCGGCCGGGGAACGCGGAGGCCCAGGCGCCGGCCGGCGCGGCAGCCGCGGGATCCGGCGGGCGCGGCAGGCGGGCGCGCTGCGGGCCAGGCGGCCTCCTCCGCGCCGCGCCGCGCCGCGCTCCCGCCGGGGCCCCGACGAGGGCGCGCGCCGGGGGGCCGCCGCGGTTTCCCGCCTCCGGGGCGCGCGGAGCGGGACGGCGTCGCGGCGCTGCGCCCGGCGGAGCCCGCGTCCGGACGGCCCGCGCCTTCGCTCCGGCAGGAGGCGCTGCGTGGACGAATTAGGAAAGAGAAAGGTTGTGGGGTAGGAGTTTCCGTGTCTTTGCGCGGCCACTGTGCCCTCGCCGTGGATGACCCCGTGCGGGACCGCGGGCTGCCCTCCCCTTCCTCTACAGCGGGTGTGTGGTGGAATAGTCGAAGGAGTGACAGCGGGAGAATAAGAAGCAGAAATGTGCTGATCTGGGGTTTTAGAAGGAAGCTTTAAGGTAGAAAACGTGATTCTCTACCATCTGTGAAGTACGCGCCTGTTACTGCCATCTGTTCAGGTTTCTGTGTCTACCAATGCTGGTATTTATTTCGGTACTGAGGGTTGAACCTAGCGTCAGTCTGCCGCTGAACTATGATCTCAAGTCTTTTATTTATTATTATTTATGCATTTTTATCTGGAGACAGGTTCTTGCTAGGATGCTGAGGCTGACCTTGATCTTGGGAATTCCCTGCCTCAGCCTCGCCCGTTCTGGAATCACAGCTTATTTGGCGGCCCCTATCCCAATACTGTTTTGTAGTAGGCCCATTTGAAAGGGTTGAGTTAGGTCTTTTTATAAAGACTTTTATTGAGCTAAAAGTTCATACAAGACTGTTTCTGCTTATTTCTGTCTGACAGAGATTTTATATGTATCAGTTACAGGAAGGAGGCGAAATAACTCCAGTTGTACAATTGAAACTCCAGTATATTTGTAATAGTGCTGTGGTTATAGTAGCCTTTCTTAAACTCTGACAGTTGTACAAAGCTTGGCCCCGTTGAGGCCTATGAATCATTACTGAATCTGTCACGGCCAGAGAAAGTTTACAAAAATAAAATGTTTTATTTAGTTTGTTGTCATAGTTAGTGAAGGACACATCTTGCCACTGAATAATTTTCTGAAAACTGATCAGAAATCACAGGAAATCCTGGCACCTACTGTATATGTAGCCAAATAAGACTCATGAATTAGTGGGGCTTGGAAGGAATCAAGTGGAATTGGCTTCATCTCGTGTGGACTCAGCCTCTGAGAGATAGGCCTCTTGGGAGAAGTTGGCATTCCTGGACTTCGGTTTTCAAATGTGATTTTAAAAAATTAGTTAACAGGGGTTATAAATTTTGTCGAGAGAGAGAGAGAGAAAGAGAGAGAGAGAGAGAGAGAGAGAGAGAGAGAGATAACTAATTTCCAAACAAAGCTTATGATTCAAAGATTTGCATTTATTTTATGGTAGTGTGACCGTAAGTCATACAAACATTTCTAACTAACAAATAATTGTTTCAGGACCTCTGGGCATTAAATTTAAAATCTGTATGACATTTTTGGGTAATGAATCTGAATGTCCCCCATAACCTCATAACCTCATGTATTTGGATGTAGTAGGATACATGTAGAATTTGCATTGTTGGGAATTGGGCCCTGCCTGGAAGGGGCAGAAGCTTGGGGTTTGACCTGGAGAGATTGTGTCAACTTGTTCAGAATGGGGAGCACCCAGGACAGAGCTTTAGGGTGTATGTTATTGCTTGTGGGCCAGGAAGTAAGGGGGTCCCCATGCAGAGAATGGGGGTCTCAACTGGCAGCTTGAAGTAAATAAAAGGAAGAAGAAACATTGTTACAGCTTTTTCCTGGGAGACCTCAGACCTTTGACCTTACCAGACAGGGAGTAAGTCCTCCTTCACTTGGCTTTCTGTCTGCCAAGCTGTGAAGAGCTTTCTCTGGCTAGACTTCCTCCATGTGTTTCCACCATTGCCGGCTGCCCATTAATGGACTGTGTGAGACCTTCTGAAATGGTGAGTAAAATAAATCTTTCCTCCTTTATGTTGTGGATGTAAAATGTTCTGTCCCAGTAATGAATAAATAACTAAGTTTTTTATGATGTAAGTAAATGTTGATTGATACCTGCCTAGGTTGGTCCTTCCCAATTTTGGTAAGATACAGTCCTTTAACTTATCTCTTCTTTGAGCAGGTTTTCCCTCAAGTGGATATAAAATAAAATTCCTTAAATGATTCTTTTTATTTGCCTAGGATTGGGATAGACTGGTAATTTAGCTTGTCTGTTTTGTTGAGTAAAATTATATAGGAAGCTAAATATATTCATCATATTACCTCACATTTGTGTGGCATTGTATATGTATTTCATTGAATTCTACAGTAAACCTTCAGAAGTAGATATCTATTTTTTTAACAGATGGAGAAACTGATACAACAGTGGTCTCAAGTTCATATAGTTAGTGGTAGAGCTAAGACTCAAATTCTAGATAGGGATGAAAATTCCTACATTTGTAAATTTGCCCTTGAAATGGTACAGTTTAAACATCTGTCTTTAAATTTCCTAATCAATATTAATTTCAAATTATTTGATACAGGGTTATTGAACTTGGGGCTTTGAGCTTCCTAGGCAAGGGTTCTTATTGAGCTATGCCTCCAGCCCCTAAGCTGTGAGTTTCTTAGAAGTAGGGACACTTTGTCTAACATAATGCTTTATAGTATATTCCATTAATGGTAACTAAATAAATCAAACTAAACACTGTGAGTAGAACCAAAGTATGTTCTGTCTAACATGAATTTGCACAACTTGCTTATTTATCTATTACATTTTAACAAAAATGTAAGCAAATACAAAGTTTCCCTAGAAAAATAACATACAGACTCAATTTGGTCATAATCATTTTAATTTGGGAATTCTTTTCTTCATCATAGAAATCAGCACTTAGTATTATACTTACTGCAACTTTTATCATTAATTATATTTCTATAGCCAAAATTATAGGGTTGTTCAGTGTAACATTCTATAACTAATATAGTTAATTTACCAAATGAATTACACACTACTTCAGACTATTAAGAACAGAAAAATGCCCTATATCAATATCATTGTATATATTTTTTAGAGATCATGGACCAATTAACATTTGTTAATGCATTAGATAAAACTCTAGAAAGAAATCAGCACTTTAAGAGCAAGCTTAAAAAAACTAAGTCTTTATAAATGCTTCTTTTTTCTGCCCAGAAAGCAATTTAAGGCAAACAGTGAGCTTTCTAGTTTCATTTATTCTGCTTCCAAAATTTATAGATTATTTGGTCTTAGTGAAAAAATTTTGCTTTTTACACCATTCATTTTATATGTCAACTACCTGAAGTATGTAAGGAATAAATGTATTTACTTATTAAAATATATTCCAAGTCCTTCTGGAATGAACACTGCATGTGAGCTTTGTGGAATAATATGAAATAGTAAATTTGCTGTGACATTTTATTTTTATATTTGATTCACTTTACCATGCAATTGGAGTAACCAGCAACTAGTAATATCTTCATTTTCATATTGTGCTAAGGACTTTGGTGTCCCGGAACCAAAAGAATAGATTTGGAGTACAGAATGAAACAGAAAAATTATATAGATTTGAAAGGAGAGTTATTTGGTGTGACATAAAAGTATAAATTGTGTGCTTTCACGTGTCTTTAAAAGGCAGTGATGTACTACACATATTGCTAACATAGTTGTGCTTTCTTAAAAAGGAAAAAAATTGTGCACTTCAAAATTTAAAAATTCATCTTAGAATGTCTTTTTTAGTTAATTTGACTAAATGAAAGCAACTTTGAAAAGATTATTTCCTTAGGCTCTGAAATGAAATATATTTTGGCCAAATGAATTGAAATAACAGATAAAGATGACTTGCTGGTTAGGGAAATACCGTTGTCAAACAGACAGCTTACATTTTTTCCTCTTCATTTCCCCTGGGCCAGCTGTTTATGTTTAACGTTCATTTACTACTACTAGAGGCATATTTATACTTCTCCACCAATACTTTACCCATATGTTCTTTGGCCTTATACATTAAATAAGGCTCTTTTTGGGTAACTTCCTAATCTTCTCATTAAGAAAATGTCACACTCACTTCATATAACCCTATAGATGATGTCAGATGGTATCACCACCAAAATAACCCCATAGAAAATGTCATCTGATATCACTTATGGGCTTCCTTTCATTTTTACTGGTAATCGTTTTTGCCACATTGTTTTTCCCTTAGACAGAATGTTTCCTTTTCTTTCTTCAACTGAGAGGTAAAAAAAAATTCTTCTAAAAACACTTCATAATTCATTTGATATCAAATAATGAATTTAGTTTCCTTAAGGGAATCATAATATGAACATGTTTTTCTTAATTACATAGTAAATAGGTTTGTCTAAAACAAGTGACCACTACTTAGTTCATAAAGTCATACTAGTATGCTATGCTCTAATATTATATAGAACATACTAAATTGTCAGGTGGGGTGGTCCACGTCTAATTAACAATTTTATCTTTAAAACCAATACATTGTACTGATGACCTTTAGTCATTCAACTTCAAGATGTCAAAGCTTTCAGCTGTTCTATTATAAACTACATTTAATGTATTACAACCTATATTAGATTATTGGATTGTTAAACCAATTATTAGTGTATTTTTAAAGTTGCTGAGTGATTCACCAATAATGTATGAGCTGAATAAAAGTCTCATTCCAGTCTGATATGTTTCCTGGCTCAAGAAGATAACTTTTACCATCATCCACCACTTCTTTCAAAGTAGGCCTAATTTATAAAAACAAAAAAGATAAAAATAATTTACTCCTTTCACAAAATGAGCTCATACCAGTGAGGGCAGTTCTGCGTGGTCATATCACATTAATGTCCATGTCATTCCATTGCTACATTTTTGTGTCTAAAGAGTCATTTCTATGAATGTCCACATCTGGAATCAGTGTGAATGAAGCATTGCCTAATGAACCATATTACCTAATGCAAACTTTACAGGAATTTTCAGTGTAATCAATTGCAACTATGTAATTTTCTTACCGAATTACTCACTACTTCTTGTCCAGCCTCTAAATCGTAATGTAGTTGTGAGTCATTGACAGCTTCTGAATATTAAAATACAGTTTTTGCATTTCCACTTCAATTCTTACATCCTTAGTGCGTCAATCACTAGTTTTAGCACTTAATCTCAGATTTGTTTTTTATCACTTATGTTTTGTTCCTCATGAGACTATAATGCCCTTGTGGACCGGTTCTGTGTTTTATAATATTGTTTTATAACCTCACAGATTTTGAGTATAGTTTTGTCATGTAGTACACATTCAGTGAAGAATTCTTCAAATACATAGCAACACTTTTCTAGGGAAATGAAAATGCAGTCCATTAGAAGGTAGGGAACTAGGGTCCAATATCATTTATTAGGTGTACAATCCTTTACGTACAATTTTGAAATCGCTGAAAAATATTACTATTTTTAGCTAGTGTATTTGGCAGTGAACTCTAACCTAAGAGGAACTCATTTGGCAGAAAAAACCTGATCCGAGCTGTGTAAAACTATTCATGGCCTTAATTTTTTCTCTTAAGAATATTCATGTTTCACTGTAGAAAAATTAATGTCTTTGGTTATGTTGTGATGTTTCATTAATACATGGTATATGTGCTATACCTGTTAAAGGCCCAAAATTCCAAATTTCAAAATATATTTGACCTCAAGAGTTTTGATAATTGTGGATCTCTATAACATACGAATATTTTAAGACAGCATATTTAAGTAACAACTGATATATTAATAGATACCTAAAATCTATACTTGGAAAATTTCCAATATTTGATTGATGGTTTTCTTTTGAATGTCCTTGCAAATGGGTAGTATTCAGTCTTAGATCCTAAGGACCAGGTATAAAAGAGTTGTGTCTTAAGTTACTTTCTCGTTGTTGAGACAGAATAACCAACATCTACAACTTAAGGGAGGAAAGACTTATTAAAATAAATTTAGTTTCAGAAGGTCACAGTCCACTCATGGTGGACGGCTGCAAAGGGTGGAACCACATTAAGGGGCGAGAGCCAGAGAAAGTGCTCCTCATGGATGGCAAAGCAGAGGCAAGTCAGAGAAGGGCAGAACAAGCACACTCCTTCAGGTAAAGCCCCAAGCATTTGCCCCTTCCGTCCAGGCCTCACCTCCCAGCAGTTCACAGTATCCTTAGGTATGTGAGGCTTTTGGGAGAGACTCCAGATCCAAGCCACAACCCAGGGGGAATATTTTCCTGGCATGTCCTGGCATAAGAAGAGCCACAGTAAGTATATAAACCAAGTCCATTGGAGAGCAATGTGTCAAAATCAGGGAAACCAAGTCTGATCATCAAAGGGTTGGGATGCCTCAAAAAAGAGCCAGGGGATCACTGAAAAAGAAAGTGGAATTAAGCATAAGGTGAGTGCTGGACATGTACCATAACAGGGACGATAAACTTGTAACTTACAGTGCATAAAGTGGATGATTTTAATTTATTGTATAGAATTGGAATAGACTGCTATGAGAAATTGGTGCTAGGACCTTAGGTCTTGAAGAGACTTAAAAAGACCATTTACCCTGTATCTATCTTCACAAAAGTAACCTGAAGATCAATCATCACTGGGGTGAGAGTTGAGCCACAACACAAATCCAAGCCTTACGTTGCCTATCAAGTGTTCTTTCCAATACCATAAGGAGAGAATATTTCAGTTTGCAATGATCGGGAGTGATTTTTTTCGAGAATATGAAATTTAAATTAGATGACTAAAATAATTTGCAAAAACTTTATTCCCCACAGCTATTTGAAGGTATTTTTGTGAATTTTCTCACTTTTAAGTACCTGGGTACCAAGACCGGTCCCAGTAATAGTAATCCCCAGATCACCTTGGCAGTGTTTTGAGGGTAGGGTCAGGTGACCTTTAAGCTTACTTATTTTGCAATTTAAGTTTGTCTTTATTTGTTAGGACAAAACAAATGTCTTGAGCATTCACTGATTTTGATTATTTGAAAATTACAAAGGCATAGGTTGCATAAATTTAGATCTTCTAGGGAACATGCCTCTCTTAATCAATACAGATAACAAATATTTAGGCAAAATAAAAATACAAAATTAAAGAATGACAGCAGTACATTCAGCAATCATTTAATATTCACTGTTTGTATGGAAACACTCAAGAAGATGTCTTCTTGTCTTCATGTTGTTTGTGATTTAGTAAGAGTTTCCTTTACATAGTAAAAAAGTAGGTAAATACAAGTTTTGTGGAGCCCAGATACGGTTACCTGGAGTGAATCACCTCCAAAAGTGTGGTGTGACCGGATATTCAACCTTTTGTTGGGACTATTTAAATTAGGTGTTGTATTTCATAGTCATTGTATGGAACTAAATGGGGGTAATAGTGGGAGTTAAGGGGGAGGGAGAGGATACAAGAGTGTCAAAACGGGGGAAGATAAGGGATTATAATTGTGATTGATATGCATGTGCACAAAATATTCAAATTCAATGTAAACATTATGCATCATATATATATTAATAGAATGGGAAAAAGTTAATTATAACACTGAATGTCTACTCAAATACCGTTTTTTTTTCTTTTAACTTCCTTTGTTTTTGGATTAGGGAATGAGTCCAGGACCTTCACACTCCCAGGCCTTTTAAATATTTTTATTTTAGAACAGGTTCTCCTTAAGCCACTAAATTGCTAAGGCTGGGCTTGAACTTGTGATTCTCCTTCTTCAGCCTTTCAGTGTACTGGGAGGACATGCAGGTATCGTCATACCCAGCTCTTTCTCTCTCTTTCTCTCTCTCTTTCTTTTTAGTACTCAGACAAAACCAAAATAAAATATTAGAAAAGAGGAAAAAAAATTAGATTGTATTCTGTAATGCAATCATTGATGAAAAATTTAACTCCTACAAAACAACTCACAGATGTGTTTTTTTATTTTTATTTTTTAGACAGGGTCTCACTCTGTAGCCCAGGCTTGTCCTGAACTCACTATAGAGCCCAGGTTGGCTTTGAACTCAAGACAATCCTCCTGCCTCAGCCTCCCAGGTGCTGAGATTACAGGCATGCACCACCACACCTGGATTTATGTGGTACTGGGGAATCGAACTCAAGCCTTGTGAGTGCAATGCCAGCACTTTAACCACTGTGCCATTCCTCCAGCCCTAAGATAATGTTTCTAAATGAATGTTACCAGGGGTAATATAACTGTACCTGAATCTTCCTTTTCCGAGTCCCAAACATGTTAGAGTTGTATCATATTCATTTTAATTTATGTAGTATTAACTAATGGTAAAAATATTTACTTGCAACTGCATAATCTTGTGATTGACTGGTGAACATTTTAATAAATAAAGGAGATCTAAATAAAGATAACATTTTTCAAAAGAAAGTCATTGCTGGTGCTTGACTTGTCATCTGTAGGATGTTTATTTAGTCTTGTCTGTTAATTTAGATTAGAACATCTGAAGTTGTTGGTTAGTGACAGACTTTAAAATTGAACCATTTTGTGAAAACTTTTTAAAGTATTTGTCTAAACAAGGAAACTTTTAAACTTTTGACTGTTACCACAATATGAAATAACTTTTACACTGTAATCCAGCACACAAATACATATAGGTAACCAAGAAAAAAAATTCCATGAAGTAATGCTTATGTGATTCATGTGGGTTTTAATTTTTTTGTTCTAATTCATTTTAGTTTTTAGATATTATTATTAAGAAACTGACTAACCTGATTCATAATTCTCTATAGCATTATAACCTGCAGTTTGAAAAGCTAGAGTTAACCACCCTTTTGAGAGCAGTGACTGTGTGCTATTTTTCTTTCATTTCCTGATTCCTAAGTCTTTGTTCAGTATGTAAGCAGTATTCAAATGTGTTTTGGATATTTTAATTGTTCTTAATCTAGTTGAAGAAATGTTATATGAATGAAGTTTGTCTAAAAACTTGCTAAAAGAGATTAGAAGAATATTATTAGTAATTAGGAGATTAAATATATATAAGAAGTAAAAGTAGTCCTTTAAAAAACACACAGTAAAAATGATTTGGTTCCTCATAAGCAGTTATAGAGTCAACTTCTGACATCATTTTTGGAGGCAACTATTTTAAGGTCAGGATGAATATTGGTTTTTCAGAATGACTTTATTCTTTTAAAAATTTTGTCTTGAAACTGTTTTCTCACCGTCAAATAATGCCTTTTACCTAACTGCTTTTATATGTATGTAAGTGAGTGCACAGCTTTACTTTGATTTGGTGTTATAGTTTCTAAAAACAATATCTGCGTTTCATATATTTTGTTTTAATTATTGTTATGAACAGTCTTTACTTCAGACTGAATACAAGATGCTTGTAAATCACATTTTAAAAAATCTTCTAATAGTATAATCCTTCCCCCGTACTGCTTGCTCAATTTAGAGATTAAGTATGGTAATTAATAATCTAAACTTTTCCATCATACTTTTTAATAGCTTTTTTGGGTGAAGATTTTGATGAATATTTTGGCACCTTATAAACTCAGCTCAAATAAAAGTCTGTTATAGCAAATACTAGTACAACAGAAGTTTCTAAGAAGATTGTCAGATATTCTCTTCATGTAGAATAATTTATAGCAAGAATTTATACAACAAGGTTTCTGTTCAGCCAAATAAATAGGTTGATTCAATAAATTTTTGGATTTGATTTATTTAACTAAACAAAAGATACACAATTTATTGTCATGAAAATTAAGCGGGGTTAAATTACCTCATGTAATTTTCAGAATTATTACTTTAAACTTAATGAAGTGTCATATGCTAAGTCTTGAAATCTCTTTTCTTTTTTAAATATGTTCTGTTTGCTTCTTTCTGTTTCTTTTAATATCATTCAAATAATTCTTATGCTGTATATAATATGGAAACTTATTGAATACTTGTGGTTAAATTTTCAAGCTAGTTTTTTTTTTTTATAGTGCTGAGTATTGAACTCAGTGCATTGTACTTGCTAGGCAAGTGCTTTACCATTTTTACCATTGAGAGATATCTGAGCCCATGAGCTAGTTATTTTCTAAAAATTTAGGATCACGAAAGCTTCTGACTTTAATGTTACCTAATGGGTTTTGAGTTGGATCTAGATGTTATAAAAACAGGTCTGTAGTTCTGTGGGTTTTCTTGGCTTTTGTTTGCTTATGTTAGTGATTCAGTGATTTTGTTTCTTCTTCCTTTTCTTATCTCTAATTCATTCATATATGGCAGATATTTTTGTTTACTTTATGGAGTCATATCAAGGTAATAGAAAATTGTTAGAATACTCTGCATATCGCTGTGGTGACTAAATGAGACGAGGCATATGTAAAATGCCCCGCCCTGTGCTCCACCAGAGTAAGTGGGCGATAGTGGTGGCTGCTGCTGGTGTCATTTAATTTGTGTGTGGACTTAGAAATTTCAGTCATTTTATATTTTTATGTTTCACATTCAGTTTAACAGTCTAATATGAAGTTTTTTGTAACTCTATTTTTCATGCTTCTCATTCTTTGTGATATTTTTCACTAGAAACTCTTTCTCCAAATCTGGTTTACTATTTTATTTCTTGTATCTGTCTTTTCTTTTATAAGTTTTTGCCTAGAAAAATGTTGATTTATTATAATTGGTAATTGTAAAATAAAATTTCAAATTAATTTGATAGTTATTCTATTATATTGAATATTTTGAATTCTATATTTTTGGAATGACAACTTGGATTATTCAATATTTTATCATGTGTAATAACAGGACATTTATTTATTTGAATAACAGCAGGTACTTTCAAATATGTACTTTTGACTACATTTTATCCTACATCACATAAGGTAAATTTTCCATTGCATTATTTTTAAAAACAAATACTGTACATAGAAGGGGAAATGTTAGCCAGCTAAAGATGAAATATTATAAAAACAATTTAAATTTAACAATTTAGCAACCATATGGATAATTATATTTCAACTATTTATAATATTTACAGAGCTTCATTTATTTTTCCCTCAAACAATCATTTATTTTTGTTTTCTCACCACAGATGATTACTCCACTGCAGTGATTTAGAGGCTTCTTATTTTAAACATTAATGATAACTGATGCTTTTACAACTCAAAATTATGTAATTGGAAGTTGGTTAGATTATTTAAATCATCCTAAACAGAAAAAAAGTGTGTGTGTGTGTGTGTGTGTGTGTGTGTGTGTGTGAGAGAGAGAGGGAGAGAGAGAGAGAGAGAGAGAGAGAGAGAGAGAGACAATATTTTTCTCCTTTAAAAAAATTTACAAGCTTTGTTTTACCTAACAAAGAAGTCAGGAGCTGTTTGTGTATAATAAGTCAGCCAGCATCAACTTAGGTTTTTTTGGACATGTTTTCATATGACCAAGAAAAGATTTTGCTTCAAATTCGTGCACATAATTTTTTTATTGGTTCTTGGATTTTCTGTTCAGCACCACTTTACTTACTTTCTTTTGGTCAATAATCTGTTGTTTGGAAAAGGAAAGAGATGGAGAGTTGGGGAGAGAGAGAGAAAGAAGAGAGAGACAGAGAGACAGAGTGACAGACAGAGAGACAGAGAGAGAGACAGAGAGACAAAGAGAGAGAATTGTTGGAACATATGCAAAAGCCAGATTATCCAAACCAAGCCTTCAGGATGCAGATTGTGTTAGGGATTTTCTGAAGACAGGAAGCCATGTAATCCTATTTTAAGAAAATTTATTCATTTTTAAGTCATTAAGTTTCCCCTATTCTTAAAGTGCCTGACCGGCAGGAAAGTTTTTAGTGCATTAATTTGCAGGAAAAATCAAGTCCACTAGTAGATTGAAGGTTGAATATTAGAGCTCTTGGAGACCTAGAAATCTAGGGCTTAATTCCAAGTTAAATTAAGTTTCATCTGTTTGCTCACTCTTGAAAAATGTCTTAATTTTTATCTGTCTCTTTTCCTGTTTCCTTGAGTGTAGTCACATCATCTTAATCAAGAGAATTGGTATCTTTGGCTCAAGTCTCTATCATTAATGAAGATCTTTAATTGTCCATTGGTATTTTTTGTTTGTTTATTTTAGTACAGGTTTGCGCTTAATTTTTGGCTTGTCCAGATTCATTATCAAGATTTTTTGTTTGTGTAATGTATCATTCATAGAGGTTCTAATAAAAATCATCCAACCTGTCAAACCTAACCCTCCTGACTCCTGAAAATCCTGACCCTTCTCATACTTATTCTATTATTTCATTTCTCAATTAATTTCAATATAAGTAAGTTTTGAAAATAACATTTATGGAAAACAATTATTTGAAATATGGTAGTGTCTTCCTATGGACGATTTTGCTTATTTTTCCCCACTATTTTTATTAATATACAGATGTAATACATAGTATTTACAATGAATTTGGGTGTTTCGTACATCTATGTATCACATCGACTTCACAATCCCTTCCCATCTTCTACCCACCCACCCGCTTCATGTCCCTTCCCTCAGCTCTGGCTATCACTTCATATGGTTCCAAAGAATGTCTGTGTTCTGGGTTTTCCAACTCTGAGAAACCATAGAGTGTTTAACATATTAATCTTCTGCACCTAAGTCATTTCACTTAAGTCACCACTCTACCTCAGCTTCCTATTCCTCTAATGGGTTCACAGTAGTTAGATCTTGATATCTCTTCTCTGAATCCAACCAAATCCCTTTATTGGGATATTCACCAAAAGTTTTTTTTTCATATTTTCCTATATCTTTGTTGTTATTGTTACACCTGGCCTGACCCACCAGGTCCCATTAGAAAATAACTATAAGCATGTAGTTCAAAAGACTAGTTAATTTGGGAAAGAGAAAAAATAAATAGATACATAAAATTGAATTGCCTTAGCTGTATACTGGAAGGTGCATATTTGTACATTCACAAGGTTATCTTTACATCAATCAGTTTCCTTAGGATAAACTTTCATTAGTGACCTGATAAGTGAATTGCTACAACAATACAAAGTTAAAACTATATCACATTGCTACATTAAATGAAGTCAAATCTATACCACATAAATATACTTAAAGTGACGGACGTGATGGCAAATTTAGTTACTTCAGAATTCCTTAACTTTCATATCTTATTTACTCATATTTCACTAATTACCAACATACTTTTTTCTCAGCTCATTCTCCTCTAGCTGTTGTCGCTTCTTCTCTGGGGTCATTGGTGTCGCTGGTCTCCCTTTCACTTTCCAGGTTTCCTTTAAGTATTTAAAGTATTTAAGTATTTAAGTATTTAAAGGTTCAGTGGCTGCAAATTCCTTTAAGCTGTCTCTGTCATGGAAAGTTTTAAGTTCTCCCTTAAAATTAAAAGATAATTTTGCTGGATATATCAGTCTTGGTTGGCATTTATGTTCTTTTAGTGCTTGGATGACACTGCTCCAAGATCTCCTAGCTTTTAGAGTTTGGATTGAAAAATCTGCTGTTATCCTGATGTAGGTCACCTTCTGTTTTTTCTTACCGCTTTTGGTATTTTCTCTTTGTGTTGGGTTTCTAGAATTTTAATTATGATGCATCGTGATGAGGGTGTCTTCTGATCAAAGTTGTTTGGTGTTCCAAAAGTTCCATGTTCATTTCTTTTCTTAAATTTGGGAAATTTTCTTCCATTATTTCATTAAACATGTCCTTTAAGCCTTTTGTTTTGTCCTCAGTCTTCTCGATTCCCATAATTCTGAGGTTGTTTCTCCTCAGCCATTGTAATGATTTGCTTTCTTTATTTGCTTTGTGTTCTTCATGGCCTGTATGTTGCAGCTTAGTCACTTTATTTTCTAGGTCTGACATTCTATTCTGAAGTTGTTTAAAGTGGTTGCTTATTATTACCTGCGTGTTTTTCATTTCCTGAATATCTGCATTTAATTTTTCTATGTCTCTGCTGTGTTCTTCTCTATTTTTTTCTTTTGTCTTCATTATCTTCTGGTATATTTCTTCTCTGGTCTCCTCTAGCTGCTTTTCAAGGCTTGCTTTTTGCTTATCTATGTATTAGTGTAGCTCTTCTGCTGTTTTATTTCTTGCTTTAATTCCTGCTTTAATACATTGAATTTCTGGGCCCAGAAGTTACCATCATTTTTGTCATAGTCATCTTTATTTACCCTGATATCATCTCCTGGGGCTTCAGGTCTTTTTGTAGGAGATTTGTAACCACGCTTCTCCATTTCTTCTTTGGTCTCCTAATTTCTTTTCAAGGCTTGCTTTTTGCTTAGCTAAGTGTTGTAGCTGTTGCTCTGTGTGTTTTATTTCCTGGTTTGCTTCCTGCTTTAATAATTCCTGCTTTAATTCCTGCTCTATTTCACTGGCTATCTGGGCCCAGAAGTCACCATCACTCGTGCCCATCTGTTTTTTGAGCTCTGCAATTTCGGCACCCCTTGTACCATCCCCTGGGGAGTCAGATCTTTATGTATAAGATTTGTTACCACGTTTCCCCATGGTTCTGCTACCTCTGTGTCTGGTGCGCAGGGAAGAAAATGGCTCCTGCTGAGGTCACTCTCTGCGACTGCTGTTGAGCCCCGTTTCTGATCTGGCATCCTGGGGCCTTTTCTAGGGGGAGCCCTCGCTGTGTTTGTAGTACACACACCCATGGGTTGGTGCTTCCGAGGCTGGGCCTGCCTGCTGCCAATAATTCCCACTTGTCCGGGTCCGTGCTTACCTTGGGCTGAGGTTCTGGCCTCCGGACCTTGTTTGTGATCTGTGGATGCCGGCAGCTTGGGGCCGCGCCAAGTCGGCTGTTTTCCTCCTCATCCGATATGACTTCAGGATTTCAGACCCGCCCACAGCCTCCTGTCCCGTTGTTGTGTGCTCTGTTCTCTCCCAGCTCCGCTCTGTCCGCTGTGTCCGATGTTCAGGTCCCCGCGTGCTTTCCTCCGTCCGCTGCTGCCTGCCGTTTGGAGCCAGCTGCGGCCGTTTCCTTAACTGCAGGGATTTTTTTTTTCCCTCCACTTTCGATGGTCCTTCGGAGTTTCGGCCTTCCGCTGGTCGCCTTTCAGTTTTGGGGGATGCTCCTCTCTTTCCTAACTACACCAAGCATGCTTTTTATAACTTTCTTCTTGACTTTTTAAGTGAGTTGATGAGGAGACATTGTGCAGTACTGTTACTCAGTCGCCATCTTTACCGGAAGCCCCGCACGATTTTGCTTATTAACCTTTATCTTTGGAAAGACTTTAATATAGGGGCCTGGGTGTAACTCAGCAGTTAGAGTGATTGCCTAGTAGTACAAAGCCCTAAGTTTGATTCCCCAACCCCACATAAACCAGGTGAGGTGGTATACACCTGTAATCTCAGCACTTGGGAGGATCAGACAGCAGGATTGTCATGAGTTCAAGGCCAGCCTGGGCTACATAGAAAGTTCAGGACCAGCCTGGGCTACAGAGTAAGACTCTGTCTCAAAAGAAAAAAAAAAGTTTGTAGTATAGGGATGTAGTAAATTAGGACTTAAAATTCTCCAATAAAAGAAAGAAGCCCTGGCATCCAAGCTAGATAATAGACTAAAAAATAAAATTCATCCTGGGACAAGAGTTGCCTGATTGGTATTGTCTTAGTTTTTTTTTTTTTTTTTTTTTCCTACCTAGACAATCCTCATCGACTTTTCTGTTGATGTGTTAACCAGACTGCACATTGATTTCTTTTCTTTTTTAAAATTTTCTGCAATGTTATGTGTAAAACCCAGAACCTGCGTATATTAGACAAATGCTGTACCACTGAGATACATGCCCAGCACTTCTCATTTTTAATTTTGATACCCAGCCTCTCTAAGCTGAATTTGGGATCCCCATGTCTCAGCCTTCCAAGAAACTGGGATGACAGGCATGCACTACTATATTTGTCTGTGCACTGGTTTTTTGCAGCAAAGTTTTTATTGTTTGAAGTAAAACTTCACATGCTGCATATTGCCGTGTATATGAATAAATAATTCCCTTCTCTACAGAAGCAATGTAACATAAATTAATATTGGCCTATGGATGAAGGAAAAAAAAAGAATTTCAAATCTATTGTTGAAGAAGTCAGAGGCCTCTGGACTGGGAACCTCAAGAAGAGCCTGGGGCTATATACAGAAGGAAGGGTTATAATTTCATTATTATACTTCTTTGCTCTTTGAATTCCTCCATAAAGCTTGTTTTGCTAAGAACTGAACACAAGCAAGGGACTTTATTTTATTCTGGATCTCCTACCTTCTTATGATTTGTCAGTATTTTCACTGGGTATATACATTTTCATTATAATTTTCTGTTGAAGTTGGTATTCCCAGGCTTTCCTTTATTCTATTATAACTCTGCAGGTTATCAATTTTCTGCCATTATTTCTTTTCTTTCCATATAGACTTATTCTATTTGTATATAAAAGCATCACTTTCAGGTATTTCTAAGCCCATCATTTAAAGACTTATTTATCAGGTGGCCTGTTGAATATATCCTTTAAATCAGCAGTCTCCAACTTCTTTGGCACCAGGGACATGTTTTGTGGAAGACAAGTCTTTTACAGAGAAGGGGCCAGGGCGGGATGTTTCTGGGCTGATTCAAGGGTATTACATTTATTTTGCACTTTATTTATATTATTATTATTATTATTACATTATTGCACGTAATAAAATAATTCTACAATTCAACTACATGGTCCCATCTTGGGGTTTTGGAGGCGGTGACACCTGAAGTGCGCTGCTTATAAACAGTCTACTCTGTAATTTTGTTTTGGCTATTTCGCTGCAGAAAACTCTGTTGCACAAAGATATAATGTTGAAAATAGAAGCAAGATTTTCAGTACTTTTAGGGCAATCTCAGAATATTCACCTTGACTTCAGTTCAGAGCAGATAGAAATTTGAAATTGTCTCAAACATCTGTTTAAGGTCACTGTCACTTATGATTTCAAGCAGTTTCGATCCTCTGATGGCTTAGACAGAGTCTTTTCACCTGTCTTATTCCCAAATAGATTGCAAATCTATTCCTTCATAGTTCAAAGATCTTTGCTATTGGAAAGTCATGGTCAAACTCTGCTGAAAGTTGAGAGTGGTGATGGTGCACCAGTTGGGAGAAAGATGGCCCCGGTTTAGTCTCTTTTAAAATCTCTGCTCATGTTTGAAACATGTCAGAAATCCTAATGTCCACTCATCATCCACATAATTTTATTTTCACTTTGAATGCAACAATTTTATCTTGCCAACTTCAGCACAGCTGTCCTTTCTCTTGGAGTGACAGATTGAGTTTGCTGAGCATGTTGAATATTTCACACAAGTGGGTGAATTTTGTGACCCATTCTTCTTTTTGAAATGAGCTGTCAGTAGAGACTGTTTTCTGAAAGAAATCTCTGGAGCAGCTCTAGTAACTCAAAAACTCTAGTCAGTGATCTATCCTTAGAAACCATCCCTGTCTCTGTGTAAAAGAAGACATGTGTGCTCTGTGCCCATCTCCTCACAGGCCTGCACAATTAAACATGAGTTAAGGGCTTGTACATAAATGTGACTGATGATTTTAACCACATCCTGCAAAATATTAAGTTCAGGTAGCCTTTTTCATCCATCTCGCATTTCTCTATGGATGATACAATGTGTAGACTCACATTGATAACCAGCATCTTTGACCCAAGTAGTGAAACCAGAAAGCTGTCCAGTCATGGAAGCTATTCCACCATTGCATGTGTTGATACAAAATGACCAATTTAAATATAATCATTCAAAAACTTACTAGTTCTGCAGCTGTGGTGTTGGCTGACAACAAATATGTGTACAATATATTATTCTGTACATTCTCCTGAAAACTGTATCACACAAAGCAGGCTAACATCTCCAGACTTGTGATTCTGGTGTTTCAGTCCTAACAATTGTGCCCCAATATTCTCTGCTGCTTCATCTATTTGTCTAGTTATGGTGCTTGCTCAAAAAGATAAACTTGTCACCTTTCAAATTGAAACCTCTAAGAGTTCATGACATGTGTTCCAAACAGCGGGCAAGGTCAACTTTTCACCAAGTAAAGGGCTTCATAGATTTGATAATTCAGTTAGCCACTAAGAATGATGCTCTTGGTACAGACACTATGAATCTAGAGTGACCTTTAATAATTGCTTCAGACCTTCATGTTTGTGGCTTGTTGTGGTTTGGGTCTCGAGTGTCCCCCCAAAGCCTCATGTACCTATGCATATTGTGTCCTGTTGGGAGGTGGGGCCTGGCTTGCAGGGGCAGATGCTTGGGGCTTGACCTGGAGGAGCGTGTGCTAGTTCCTCCTCTCCTCTCTGAACTGGCTTTGTTCTGCCATGTGGTGAGGAGCTCTGTCTCCAGCCCTGTCCCCACCATATGATTCCCTCCATTTTCCAGCTGCCTATCTGTGATTATTGTGGTTTGGATTTGGAATGTCCCCAAAAAGCCTATTGCATTTGGATGTTATGGATTATTGTAGAAGCATGTAGTGTTGAGAGGTTGGAGCCTGGTCTGATGGGGTGGATTGTGGACATTTGGTGAATTATATATGTGTGGTGGAAGAGAGGCATGTGGCAGATTATACATTGCAGGTGTGTGGATTGAATAGTAGGCATGTGGTAGGGGCTTAAACATGGAGGGGGTGGAACCCTGAGGCTGGACCCAGAAGAAGTTTTTCTTCTGTTGAATGGCGTGCAGTCTCCATGTGGTGAAGCTGTTTTGAAGGCTTCATGGCTTCTTTGAGTTGCCAGTCATCACATATACAAAGCAGACTTGTGAATGTGAATCACCTGTCACAATCCATTATCTAAGTGACACTTTTGGTGCTTCCTTTTGCCTAGGGTTAGTTTGAGGGCTTACCAAAACGATGACTAAGAGAAGTGCACATCCTGGGAAGGAAGCTCAGAAGGACCTGGCGAATAAAATAAGGAGTGGGCCATGCATGGTCTAAAATAAGTTGTGGATCCTAACTTAAAGCTTGCCACCAGATGAAGCTATACGATTGAAGTACATTATCTTATTTGCCACAATAAAACCTGCCACCAGCTTCATCTTCATCTTCGCTTGATCCTCACCGATAGGGTTTTAATATGAGTCAACAGAAACTGATGTATGAAGGTCTCCGTGAAGTCAAACCTCTTCGCTAATGTTAATCTGTATTCGCAGCTAGTCCCTGGTACTAGCACAGGTGCTAGATTCTTATAAGGCAACCTGAGTCCCTCACACATAGAGTTCACAGTAGGGTTTGTACTCCTACAAGAATCTAATGCCACTGCTCATCTGACAGGAGGTGGAGCTCAGGTAGTAATGGGGGAGCAATGAGGAACTGGTGTCATTGCCAATGAAAATTCCCACACTGGCCTGTTACCCCTTGCTGTGTGGCCTGACAAACCACGGACCAGCACCGGTTGGAGATTAGGGGACTCCTGATTTAGATGACACAAAACACTATATTTATCAAAACCAGACCTAAATTTCTTCCAAACCTATTCTTTCACCTATATTTCTCATTTCAAGGTGTACCACTTAGTCAAGGAACTAGAAGTTCACTGCTTTAACTCTTCTTTTAATCCTACCAGGTCGTGCCTTTTCCCCTAATATTTTTAAAAATCTTTCCCTTCCATCTGTCTGTATGGTTTCCAGGATGTAACAAAGTGATCTATTCCCCACCCCCCCCCAAAAAAAACATAAATAGATAACTTAAAAAAACCTTGATGAATTCTGTACTAATATATATCACTGACCAGTCTTTCCCTTGGAAGGAATGAGCTGCTGGGACACCTGAGCAATTGAGCAGGAAGTGAGCCATGACAGAGCTCTGCATCTTGTCAGCATGTTTCTGTTAGGTTGTAATGCTGATCTGATGGAAGGTGGAGCATTGCTCTCTGGTCCCATCATGCTGTTGATAGCCATTTGAAAAGCTGTCCACCAACAACTTACTATGTAAGAGGTACATTCTCTTTATTCCATCTCATCCTTGGAAGAATGGTTTTCAACTAAACCAGTACCTGGTGTCAAAAGGTCAGGAAGCACTGATCTGCAGAATAAAAAAAATTAACCAAACATCTACCCTTGTGCCTACCTCTCTGACACTTCTTTTGGCAATATGGAACTAACTACCTGTAATTCCTGAATTTACTGTGCTATTTTCATGCCTCTGTGCCTTTATTCAGGCTCTTCTTTGCCTAAAATTCTGTCCTTTTCCTCATCTCTTCCTTGTTTGGCTAATTACTATCTGTCTTCCAAGACTCTGCTTGGATACTCTGTCTTCTATAAAATCTTACTGTGACCTTGTCTCCTTTGATTTTTCATTGCAGTCCATAGCACCTGTCTGTTTATCCATGGCTCATGTTCACTTGATGATGAGTTCCTAGTAGGCAGAGGCCGCATTGTAGTTGGATTTGTTACAGAAAGTCTTTAAAAGTATCTGTTAAACTGAGATTTTCTCAGCTCTGTGTTAAGAAAAATGTATGTGTTGTGAAGGATGCTGATAAAAGGAAAACTTATACCAAACTCAAAAGCACATTAAAGATTATTGGTAGCTTTTTCGATGGAAGGCAACTGGTCCTATAATCTAAATTTTTAATATTTTTCTCTTTTCAAGTAAGACCTTTATGATAAAAGACCAAGCCATAGCATTATGTTCTGGGAATTTGGAACCAAGAAAGAAAATTTTTTGTTTTCTTTGTATATCTGTTTGACAGTTTTTATAATACATTCTCTGATTGTTTTAGAAATTATAAGCTCTGTGCATCAGGTATATTTCCCACTGCATGCTGACAATAGAAGGAAAAATACAGCTAACTAATTCCAGCTTGAGAACAACCTCAATCTTTAGCCATTCTCCAGTAGCTCTTGAAATGATCTGACTGTCCACACTTGGAAAGATGGCAACAGGAAAAAGTTACTCTCATGCAGTCAGTTTTCTGTATTTCTCAAGTTTATGAAGTTCAACCTCTCAAAGAATTTTAAAAAGACAACTGAGTTTTGAGCACATTTAAGAAAGTATGTTACATAAATTTCTACTGTCACCTGTGAATTTTGCTAGAATTTATGGGAAGTAAGCATTTTAAAACAGTAATGAGGTCCATACACATTTTAAAGGATACACAAAAACTTACCAATTTATTTATGAGAGGGCCAAAAGAAACACTCTATGTTATGGTTTGTATCTGGAATGTCCCCCAAAGGCTTATGTGTTTGGAATTGTGGATTACCTATAGATTCTATGTGCTGTTAAAATGTGGGTCCTGGTAGAGAGGAGTGAATTATAGGTGGAAGACAGGCTTATGGTAGACTACAGATTACAGGCTTGGGTGCACTAGGGCCATGTTGTAGTTACGGCAGCGTGGCCCATTACAGGGTATGTGGCCTGGAAGTGGTGGACTACTAGAACTTAACCTAGAAGGAACAGCACACTGAGGGCTGGATCTGGAAGGGGTGAATCATGGGTAGGACCTGGAAGAGTATATGCTAGTTCTACCCTTCCTCCCTCACTTAGCTTCCATCTGTCATGCCATGAAGAGTGAAGCCTCTGCCATATGCTTCCACCATTACCAGCTGCCCATGAATGGACAGGGACATTCTGAAAGTGTTTTCCAAAATAAACTAGTGGATGTTGGGTATTCTGTCCCAGTAATCAATATGTAACTGTGAATATGTAACTAAGACATATGGTTTATATGAGTTAAAAGAGTTCTCCTTTGCTTTTTTTGTTAAGTTGTTCAGTGAACACTTTTTTCACCTACTTTATTAAGATGTATTTAAGTCATCACTCTATTTAAAAAGGTAATCATCTTTTTAGATATAGTTAGAATTTACTTGTGACTAAAACTTATATAATGTTATATTTAACTTATTTAGACAGATGGTATCCAGCAAAACATTGTGATGATTTAAATATTCTGTATTTGTATTATCCAGTAGGGTTGCTATTAGCCACTTTTTTTTTTGAGACAAGGTCTTGCTCTGTAGCCCAGGCTGCTCCTAAACTCATTATGGAGCCCAAGCTGGCCTTGGACTCATGACAATACTCCTGCCTCAGCCTACTGAGTACTGAGGTGTGGATCTGGAAGGGGTGGATCAGGCATCCGCCTCCATGCCTGGCTTATGTGGTACTGGGGAATTGAACTCAGGTATTTAGCGCTTGACATAGCGCTTGTTAGTCAAGTGCTTTAACTGCTGAGCCCTGCTGTTAGCCATTTGTATTTATTGAGCATTTGAATGTGACTAGTGAGACTGAAGAACAGATCTTAAAGTTTAAATAGCCATGTGTGGCTACTGGTTACTGTGTTAGTTCAGCTCTAGGCTATAGAATAAGAGTAAAGTTTTAAAAAATATTTGTGAAATAATGCACTTAGTTATAATGAAAATATTATTCACAACCAGTTAATTCATAATGCTGTTTATATGTCTTTTGGAAAGATGTAACTTTTGTATGAAAAATATCTTCATGGTCTAAATTTTCTATGGATTTGATAGTTTTGAGAGAATTAGATATCTTAACTAATTCTCGGGAATGTAAGTACAGAAAAAGGATGATGGTGCTAGTTCTGTGCTAATAACTTTAGTATAGACTAATTGAACCATTTTATAGAATTCTTTTATTATCTTTCTTAAGAGTCTCTAAGACCCAGTATTTTCAGAACACTGAGAGCCAGGAATATTGCATAATAATCAACATCTAAGGTTTTTACCGTTATAAGAATGTAATCAAACAATTTCATTGAGTTGAAATCTGTACTTTCAGGTTATTGATCAAGGGAATTAACCAAAGGATGAAGTTAAAGTGAAAAGGCACAGGCTGACAGGAAGGGGTGAAATAAATATAACTAATTGAGGAAACTTGAAATTATCTAGAATGTGTGCACATACTTTTTTTTTCAGTGCTAGGGTAGAACCAGGGCCCTGTACATGTTAGCCAAGTAATCTACTAGTTGGTCATCTCATCGTTCCGGTCACAGTGTGTAGATTGCATTGTTATCTTCCATTACTTCAGAGTTCTGGGAAGATGAATATTAGGAAAGTACAGGAAAATGGCCTGGAAGATACTGCTGTTGAGTGAGTGGAGTGAGCTCAGTGGACAACTTGAACATCCAGTCGACAGTAGGTTAGAAGTGTGATTTGGTCAAACCCTACTTAATACTTTTGTTAGACTGGAATTATAATCACTTTGTCGTGTGTGTGTGTGTGTGTGTGTGTGTGTGTGTGTGTGTGGGTGTATGTGGGTGTATATGTGTGAGAGATACTACGGTTTTGAGCCCAGGGCTGCTCTACAGTAGCGCTTGAGCTACACTGAGCTACATCCCTCATGCTTTATTATTTTTTCTTATTTGAGACAACTTCTTGCTAATTTGCCCAAGAAGCACTCAAATGAAATTCTCCAGCCTCGCCCTTCTTGATTGTTTGTATTAGAGGCATGAGCCATCACATTCAGCTTGTCACCCTTTATTTTATTGGACATCACTGTCTTTAGCTAAAGTATATTAAATACTGGCTAAGAGATATTTTATGTTTTCTAGGGCCTAAAATTTTTTTTCACTTTGTAAGCCACTACCATCCTTGTCTAGAGCATCCTGCAAAAAGATTAAAAGTATTCAATTAAGAAAACTGATTAAAGAGAATTTTCCACCACCCTACAGGTAATGTTCTAATTTTCTACAACCCATACATCTGGTGAAACTAAGCCATTAAAATGATAGGAATGCATTATTTAATGGTAAATAAAACTGATTCAAGTCTATTAATTTGAGTAAAACTCATTTAGGATTGACAAACTTTCAATCAAATTAAACTTTTCATGATGGTCAGGTTCAGTTCTGGTTTTCAAGTAGAACAACCTAATAAGATGTCCAAAGACATTCTGGACACAAAAGCATAAAGCACCAAAAAAATTTCATGAGAAAAAGCCAACCTCTCTTCTCAAGGTTTCTGGACTTGCCGAGAAAGTCAGTAGAGGAGATTCTTAACTCGTAGTATTATCTGCAGTCTGTCAAAGAAAAACCAGCGACCAGAGGTTAAGTAATAGAAAGCAGAATTATAAAAGAATGCTTTTCTTTCTTGATAGAAGTAAAAGATACAAGTGTGTTCATGAGTGCATGCACGCACAAACACAAGTATAAAGTGTAAGCCTTGGGGTTTCAGGTCAGTCAATGAATACTGAAGCTGATTTGCTCTGTGTGTTCAATTTCAGATGCAGTTAAATAGAAAGAAAAGTCATGTAACTAGCTTAATATCACATTGATGGTTGATGGATGAGTTGTATTTTAAATCTGCATCTGCTTAACTCCAAATCATCTCTCTTCATCTTCTGTGTTACTCCTTCCTAGGCATATTCTTTACCTTTCTTAACTCTCCTGGTTCTTATCTCTTCCTCGGCAGCATTTTTCCTTAGTTTTTCTTCTTTCATGTGCTTTTCCAGCTTTTCTCACGACTTCTGAAATGTTTTGCCTTTTCTCATAAATTATTTTTTTCTATTGAAAAAGTGGAATGGCGTCAAAAAATGATTGTACTCCTAGATGGAAGTGTTTGCTTATTTATGTATCTTGTCCTGATGAATTCCCTTCAAAGCATTCGTATTGACTAAATCATGGTAGATACATGCAAAATGTTTATACAAACAATGTAATCCAACATGACATATAGTATTCAAAAGCTGGAATAATAATTGTAATGCCTTCCTTTAACAGGAATTAAATATAAGTTTAGTAATTACAGAATATATATTATATAGTGGAATGTTATAAAATTAACTAAGAGTGAATATTTGATGGCACGGAAAACTGTTTAGCATACATTATTATAAAATTTATTATGAAAACCAATTTATCATAAAGCTTTTATTGATACGAGGTAGTTAGAATTTACATATTTAATTGAAGGATAAAACAAACAGCCATGTTTCTCAATAAAAGAATATTGCTAATTTCTTTAAATTTCTTCTAACACTATAGGATAATAAGCAAAAGAAACAAAAACATCTTCACAAAGTAATACATCAACAAGATAATAGTGTTTTCAGTGTAACTTGTTTAGTAACAATTTAGCGAAAACCTATATATTTAGGAGAAAACTGGAAACATCAAAACAGCAAAATGTTGGTCCTTATTACCTCAGCATGATGGAATTATAAGCAAATTTAGTTTTTTAATATCTAATTTTTGTCTCATTCTGTTTTAAGGAATATTTATCTGATTAATATAAAAATTCATAACAAATAAGTATATACATTTTAAACTTTTTTATTCTTTTCCTTAGGAAAAACGATGTAAAGTCAAGAAGTCCTCCTCCCCTTTTGTAAATAAAGTCTGGGAAAGCTATAATCAGAGACTTAAAAGTAAAAGGATTATATATGATTCACCACCAAATACTGATTAATTATCGTTCTCAATCAGCATAACAATATGAATTCCTTTTTTGGCACAAGCTCTGTACTAGTTGAATAGTGTAAAAGAACAGAGAAGAAAAGAGATACTTTCCATTTGGAGCTTATCACAGAGGAAGGATTTGATTTGGACTTTAAGAGATGGAGAAGATTTAGATCAGTATTGTCAAAGTATTTGGTTTTAGAATTCCTTTGTCACACTCCAACTATCAAGGTCATCAAAGAACCTTCTTTTTTTAATGTATCTTATATCTCTCCCTATTTGCAACATTAGAAATTAAAACAAAAATTTAAATAATTATTAACTTCTTTACAATAACTTATGTATTTACATGGGGCAGGGATATAGCTTAGTGAAAGAGTGCCTAGCATGTGTGATATCCTGGCCCCAGGTTTGATCCCCAGCAGGGGGAATTGAGAGAAAGGGAAGGAGAGAAAATGTGTTAACATACACATTTTAATAAAAACTAACAATGTTTTCCCAAACAGAGCTACTTAGTAAGGAGAGTGAGATGGTTTAATGTTTTGCAATTTAATACAGAGTTTAATGAGCATAGTGTTATTGTCATAATGTGCATCTGTTACCTCAACCGGCCGGCCCCTGGAAATCTCACTGTGTACTTGTAAGAGAAGAAGAGTAAAGAGGCAAATTGGATCTTGTTAGTTCTGTGAATATAGTGCTGAGGTTGTAGGCCTCTGGGAGCCTCCTTGAGAATCAGTGATTAAAACGGACTGAGGGGAAATGAAGGATGACTTAAACCTCAGAATTTGGGAAAGCATATAGTCTCAGAGAGAGAGAGAGGGGGAGAGAGAGAGAGAGAAAGAAAGAGAGAGAGAGATTTGAACTATTCAGTGGGAGGAGGTGGGAGAATGAAAGAGTTTTCTAGAAATATAGTTTAGGGGATCATGTTATGCCAGTTTTGAAAACATGCTAGTATCCTTATTAATGACCACCTTCAGTTACCTCTTCTTGGGAGCTTCAGAAAACTATAGAACATGAGTGTAAGAAGAGACATTCATAGTTGGTCTCAGGCTTGATCTGTGATTGGCAGTTTCTTATTGATGTGTTAATTGCTTTCTACATTCAATTTTTTTAGTTTTTGCTGCATTCTAAGATGCAAGTAATAACTAGTGATACAAAGATGATAAAAAAAAACCACAGACTGTGGTTTATAGAAGCTCTCAGGTGAGTAGGAGAATTAGATATTTAAAGCATACGTAATATGTTCATTAATCTGGAAGAACAACAGAAGAGAGGACTACAATTTATGACTTGGGGGGGAAGCAGTTTGTGGGTTTGACAGGAAATGTTTACATGAAATCCTAAAGGCCAGCAACCAGTGAGAGTGTCATGGTATTTTTCTGACCACAAAAAGAAATACTAAGTATATAAGAATGATAGACACTGTATTAGATTTAATATAGTAGGTCTGAGAGATAGTACTATAGGATACTTTCTTGACTATACATTGCCTTGGAAAGTAAAAATGCACCATGTTCTCCTTCCCCTAACACCCTATCTTTTTATCACTGGGCTTGGAGATACCATCAATCCTAATGTCTCTATTTTCTTTCGTCACTTTTTTTTTCTAGTCTTTGCTTTTCTCTGTAACTCAATAAGCTAAGTGAAGGAGAGGAAATAATTACAATTACAGTGGCTTTAAAGTAAGTAGTGAGAACATCTCTACTCTCCCAAATAATTATGTTTAAATAAGCAGAGAACCTATGTGCCAGCACCACCTGCAGGGGATGAGGAAGTCTGCAACGGGATTCAAAATCTCTGCCTAGTGTCTTCACCATCCGTTTACTGATGGAGCCTGATTTTAGCAGCTGAGAATATGGAGCTCAGTAACAGCCTAACCCGTCATATTATGAGGGTCATTATTAGAACTTGGAGGTTTCTGTGATGATTAGAGTAGCTTGCAAAGAACTGATTCAGCCTCCTAGAATCAGGCTTCCTCTAAAGAGGAAAGCGACAGTGCATTGCCCTTTTACATCCTTCGCAGACAGAAACTAAGAACAAGGGTGATTTCACAGTTTTTAACAAGTGAAATGATGTCTGTTTTTGAGGCTTTGAATCTGTTAAGTTTAACAAGATGGGAAAAAAGCTAATGTTATTCACTATTTTATATGAATCACTTGTTAAGGATATTCTTTCCTAATTTAATCAGAAAACTGTGTCAGGGATTGCCTTCCTGCTGATTGCATGGGGAATCAGATAGAAGAAGAAACACAGATTAGGTTAAAATCATAAGCTCCTGGTTGAAATGAGGTGTGTCCTGGTAAGTTCCTCTGCCTTCCTTATTAAATCAGGTCCTAGAAGGTAAGGAGAACAATATTTCTGTAAGTTCTTTCCCTGAGACCAATTTATATTTTTCCAAGTTCATTGAAAAATTTATTCTATCTTTTGTTGTTTTTGTAGTCATTTAAAATGAGCAAAAGAAAATGAAACTTCAACTGCACTTTATCACCTTACATAAGCTAAGGAATATTTGAGGACATAGCAGCAAAAACAAGGAGATTGGGATCCAGAACTTTAATATTTCTCCTTTTTATATTCTCAGTGTCTGGCTTCTTGCCATATCTCCTGGATCTTTTTATTATGAGATTAACATAATTTGTGTAAGTTGACAGTATTCTTTTGAAAGCAAGTTATTTTGTGATTATTTTATTATAGGGACACTGGAGTTTTCTTAGTATAATACGTTGTTAAAACTTTCAGTACTTGATAACAAATCAGTGTCATAAGTAATTTGGTGACAAAGCAAATTACTCTGAACAAAATAATCTTAGAGTGTGCAAAATTATTCTGAGTGAAACTATTTGGTTTTTTTCCTGAATAAAACTATTTGAAAAAACAAACTACTAAAGTATAAAAGTAGATTTTCAAAAAATGAGCTATTTTTAAGTGCAATTTATCAAGAAATTTGGCATTGGAATAAAATGTATTGTTTCATCCATGACAGATAATATAGGAAAGAAATTTCAGATAATGCAAGAATGGGTACTAATTCTTAATATAAGCCAGCCTACAACAAAATTCCTTTAAGTTGCATATAGAACAGACTGCTTTCATATTATCATTGATTTTACAAATAAAATTAAAACAAGAAACATTTTGATTTTTTAAATTTTCTAATGGCTCCTGTTTTCCTTA
Organism: Ctenodactylus gundi; assembly: GCA_004027205.1. Taxonomy (NCBI): domain Eukaryota; kingdom Metazoa; phylum Chordata; class Mammalia; order Rodentia; family Ctenodactylidae; genus Ctenodactylus; species Ctenodactylus gundi. The sequence continues at coordinate 426,711 of PVKB01000143.1, forward strand.
CGCTTATGTCTTGTTTTTCTGAGATCTCAAACACTGCATTACATCACTTATCTTATTTTACTTATTAGTTAGCTATGTACATTAGCCTTCCTCTCAAGCAACCTAATGATGTTTCTTACAAGTAGAGGCCTAATTGAGCTTTGATTGATTGGTGTGGTACTGGAGATTGAATGTAGGGTCTTTGCATTGAGCTACATACTCAAATATCTTTTTTATTTTTTATTCTGAGGTCTCACTTGTGATCCTCCTGCTTTAGCCTCCCAAGTCACTGGGACTACAAGCATGTGACACTGTGTCTAATGGAACTCTCTGTTAAAAAAAATTTCCTCAAATTTTATTTATTTTTTATTGGTATGCACACATAATACATAGTAATTACACTCAACTTGGGAAGTTGGAGCATATACATAGCACATCTTAATCATTTTTACTTCCCTTTCTCTTTCCACTCTCCCATTTCCTCCTTTTCCCAAATTTCCTTTCAAACTCTTAAGATGAAATCCAAGAATCTGAATTTTAAGATGGTCTTTAAATTAACAGGTGCATTAAGGTTTGGGAACCACTTATCTGGTCAACTTCTTTCATAGGATAGATGAGGATATGATATGAGAGAAGTTGAGTGACTTGACCAAAGTGGCACAGCTCGAGATCTCTGGCACTACAGAGACAGAAATTGGACTCAGCCTCAAATCTTTATATTCAGGCCAGAAATTTTCCATCTATGAATAGTTTGCAATTTTTTTTTGAAAATTCTGAATAGACCTCAATGAAAGGCAAATTTGAGGTTTTTTTTTTTTTTGTTCTTTCACATTCCCCAAAGATTTAATAGCAATAACTTCCTATTAGCAGGCTCTTAGTACTTACCAAGTTGTTGCCTTCAAATTTAGAGAATATGAATTATAGAAGTTTGTGGACAAAGTTATTTTTGTTACCTTATTACCATCACACTTTTTATAATAAGACATACAAAGTCATTTATTAATAAGAATATATATGTATTTCTTCTCAAATCACAAGATACAATAATAAAAAGCAAATGGAAAGCCTGCTACTTGTGTTAAACAAGAATATCCCACCCTCTGTAACAACATACCATATGGTATTTCTCTACCTTGTTCAGTATTTAACCTAACAATTTATTGCTAGGCGTCTTGGCAGCAAGCTGTGCAAGTTGAGGTGGAATCTGATTGAGGTGAGTTAATTAATGTGGTGGCAGCTTGGAATGTTGTCCAGCTGCCAGTGAGAATTATGTTTGTTTGCCTTTGGCCCAAGTGTGAAATGGCTGGCTGTTGATTTCAGAAGTGTGAGTGTACATTTTTATATCTCACACGAATGAATACATTTTTTGTATTCTACACATTTGGGGAAATGCTGAAATTTATTGGGTAATGTTATTTACCACTTGTGTGGTAGAAAGAGAAAGGTGAAATTTTGCCCCAGAGGTTGATTTTGCATCTGCAGAAAAGGCAAAAGCAGGTGGCATATAAATCCATGAAGCCAGTAAATAAGCCATTTGAAATTAGCTCACTGGATCTAATGTTTTAAAGAATAACTTTAAAAAGGAATAAGCAGGATTTTTGAAATAGAGTAACTCTTACAATGATGAAAGGATTCTGAAAGTAAAAATCAGTTTTAAACTTCTCTTAAAATGAATGGCTTTTCGATTTACTATTGGTATATATTATTTTTTCATCAAAAACAACCTCCTGGTAAAGACATCATTTCACTGTGTAATCTTCCTTTCTATCAATAACTGATGACAGTGACTTCTGTGAAGTTTTTGATGTTAAACGTAAGAGGGGAGTTCTCCAACTTA